>LOEQ01001656.1:214711-229827 GCA_001685075.1 Bramus lutescens | reverse complement strand
ATGGGACCACCAAGGGACTCTCTGGGGAGCAATTTAAATAGATTAGGGAGGGGCCAAGGCTTGGCAGGCTGCCTCGACACTTCTCTGAGGAAGGGTCAAGGTTTGGTGGGCTGCCTTGACCCTCCTCCAGGGAGGGGTCAAAGTTTGGCAGGCACAAGGGCGGGGCCTCCAAAGATGGAGGCCAGAGACTGGGACTTACATTTACCATTTCCAAAACTGTTGTTTGAGAAAGAACCCTGAGCCTGGACTCAGGAGAGCTGCATTGTTGTCTGTTGTTGGTTGTTTTTTTTTACTCTTTAGGCTCTTTACTCTTTGGAGGTCTGCCAACAGCTCCCAGATAAATCACACACAGAGGCTTATTCTTACTTATGAATCCCTGGCCTTAGCTTGACTTAAATCTAGCCAGCTTTTCTTAAATTATCCCATCTACCTTTTGCCTCTGGACTTTTTCCTTTTCTTACTTCTGTGTGTCTCACGTTCAGGACATACCAAAGATAATAGTTGCCTTGGCCCCAAAATTAAGGCTAAAAAGGTAGAAAGAACCAGAGAAAGAAACACTGTTTGGCCCCAGAAATGGAGCCATCCCTGCCCCCCCCCCACTTGAAACCAGCCAATCCCTGAACAGGGAAAACAGACCAATCAGAGCCCCAGGCAGTTACTGACAGCTGGGAATTACCCTAAGTCTGGAAAGTCCCCTTACATCATTGGACAGCAGTCAATCAGAAGCTTGGAAGTCTGGAATTTCCCCTCACCACTAGGGGGCAGCCAATCACAAGCCCCAGGGCTTGGAATTCCCCAAGCCTTGGCCCTACGTAAACCTGTTTTCTGTTCTGGGTCTCTCCTGTGCTGTTCTTGTTGCTGCTTCAGATTGGCAGAGGGACCCGAGTTAACTAGTGAATAAAGACTGTTTCTACATCGGAGTGGGTCTTGTGGTGGTGATTCGGGTTCTGGAATTCTGTAACAGTGAGGACCACACCAGAGGTTGTCTTCCGACCTTCAGATGTGGGCAGTGGGTGCCAGCGGTGCCCTCCTGTGCCACAGAGGCGCCTGCGCGATGTTGTAGACAGAAGCGGTACTCTCCTCTGATTGATGCAGTCTGTGTGAGATTTCTTTTTCTCTTTATTTCCTCCCATATACAAATGAAAATAAAGCAACCTCTTCATAAACCCACATTCTAAATTCAATTTTTAAAAAATTAACTTTGTGTGTATGGATTTGGGCTCACGTGCCACAGAGCACACATCCAAGCACAACTTCTAGGAATCAGTTCTCCCTTTTGCCATGTGGTCCTGGGGACTGGACACAGGTCATTGGGCTGGTGGTAGGCACCTTCCTATTTAACCATCTTTTTTCTTCCTTTCTTTTTTGAGACAAGATTCTTACAATGCAGCCCTGGCTGGCCTGGAATTTGCTATCTCATAAGCTGGCCTGCAAAATACAGAAACCAGCCTGCCTCTGCCTTCCAAGTACTGGAATTAAAAACATATACCACCACACCCAGATAAATGGAAATCTTTTCATTTTTGAGTGATTTATTTTTATTTTAGGTACACAAGTGTTTGTCTGAATGTGTGTGTGCACCAGATGCATAGCTGATAATCCTTGGAGGCCAAAATAGGGTGTTAGATCACCAAGGACTGGAATTACAGATGGTTGTGAGCTACCATGTGGATACTGGGAATGAAACCCAGGTCCTCCTCAAGAGTTAGGCTAAACCATCTCTCTAGCACCTAAATTAAATTCCTATATGACATTATCGGATTTTTTTTTCATGTTTTCAGACAGAAAATGCTTCTTGTTTTCTCTGGTTACACAAATTGCATGATTATGAACCAGCTGTTCCAAATACAGGTCAACCCATCTGCACATGTGAGACATGAAAACAAACCCACTGTAGGAGACAGCCAGCAGCACCATTTTATTTTACAGTGTTTACTGTAGTCAAGGTTACTGTGGTGAGATGTTAGTGGTTTTGGTCCATATTTTATTTTCTATTTGAATTAGAAACACATTAGTTAAAAAATAAATTTTTATGATTCCATTTTTCTTGACCATTGGAATATTACAGTTTCAAGTAACAAAAGATAAAAATAAAAACACTGCAGATTAAATCTACCGATATGTACATCGTGAACACATTTAATTACCACAGTCATTAGCAAGTCGTGACATCACCTCTTCAGACCAGAACTCATTAAGAAACAGTCACTGAGAGACCTCTGGGATCTCCCTGTTGTCCACAATGAGTGTATGGATAATCCCTTCTCTTCTCTTCCCGCTGCTGACGGCTTTTATGTAACAGTCATGATTCCCAATACTGAAGTGAGTTTCAGTCCCATCGTCTACAAACTCGCCCTAGGACAGCAAGGGAGGAAGCATCAGTGTCCAGAAATAACTTGTCAGCACACTGACATCTAAAAAGTACCGGTCGTAATGCCAAACTTTGAAATCACAGCCCAAAGATTATGTTTAGAGCCCTGTGATTTGCTGTTATTTTCAAAATCTCGAGGGATCTTGTTTCAGGAGAAGAAAGTTCTGTGTCTGCAGTGTGGACAATGTTTACAAAACTAAAAACGGTGGGCGTGTCAATAAACATTCTCAGTTACGTACACTATCCTAGCATAGGGCACGGTGTCACCGTCGTCACAAGAGCTGCCATAAGTGACATTATTATCCTTGTTTTATAGATACAGAAACTGAAGAGCAGCAAATTTAATAACTTGCTGAAAGCCTGTCCAGTAAGACAGAAGGGTTTCCACCAGAGCTCAGGAGATGGGCAGAGACAGGTGGCTTCTCCAGATGTAAGGTTAGCACACACTCAGTGTAACCAACAGCCCTGATCACAGAGCACCACAGCCTTAACTAGTCTGAATAAGACACACGGTTTTAGTGTGAAATATAAGAAGACTTAGCATGAAACAAAGCGAAGAACTAGTGACTATTTATTTATTTATTTTTGAGGCAGGGTCTCTCTACATAGCCCTGGCTCCCCGAAACTCACTATGTGTATCAGGCTGTCCCAGAACTCACAGAGAGCCACCTGTCTCTGCCTGCCTCCTGAGTTCTGGGATTAAAGGCATGTATGTGCCACCATACATGTCTTTGTGACATTTTTGATACACTGATTTAAATTAAAATTAACCCACCTTAAATTTCCTTAGTGCTGCTACTAAGAGGGTAATAATCTAGAGTGAAAAAGCAGGAGCTTGCAGGACAGAAAAGAATTGTGCCAGAAATCTTTCACAGTCAGACTTAAAATCTGCCTGCATGGTCTGGGACTGTAACTCAGGCTAGAGGCCCTGCTTAGCACATGATGTCCCAGTTCCTTACAGCACAGCACATCTGAGCATCACAGAGGTGGACAGAGCGAGCAAGCCTGGAGTCCACACTCTAAGCAGCAGCAAGTACAGGGACATCAGAGAAAGCTCTTTCCGCGCTCTGAGCAGCCCCAGCAGGTGGTCTTTAGAGGGTGTGTACTGTAAGCCCACCAGGCATGCCCTGGGGCACTTTATTCTGAGCCCTAGAAGGAGCCTGTGGAAGGCCACACACAGTCTCTCCAAGTTGCTTCTTGGCAATTTCACCCGTTAGTGACGATACTGGGGTGAAAACAGCACGTGTGGCATAGGAGCGGGGCAGTCTGGGCATGCACACAGATCAGGGCAGGCTGAGATAGGGAAGCTGCCCAGCTACAAGCAGGCAGTGGGGTTATAGAGGGCTGTCTTCATGTTGGCTTCCTGCCAGTTACTAAGAACAAGCACATCATAGATTTTACCCTATTTAAAGTCATATGTACTTATAATGAAAATCATTATTCTGTACAAATAACATACATTAATAATTTCTAGAAACCTGTCTTATTGTCAGTTTTTCAGAGGTGAGGATGGAATTGAGGGCCTCACACTTGTCAACTAGGTGAGTGCCCTACTACTGAGCTACAACCCTAGCCTTGATTTATTGTGTTAAGATTCATTTTAACAACAACAAAAAAAAAACTTTGAGAAGCAGGGTGTTGGTGGTGCACATCTTCTGAGTCCAAGGCCAGTCTGGTCCATAGAGTGAATTTCAGCACAGCCAGGGCTACACAGAGAAATCTTGTCTCAAAAAAAAAATTATATATATATGTAATTTTTAAAAAAATTTTATGTGTCTGCACACTTTACCTGCATGTATGTCTGTGTACCACATGTGTGCTTGGTGCCAGAGGAGGTCAGAAGATGGCACTGGACCCCTTGGAACTGGAGTTACAGATGTTCTCTGTGTGTGTGTATGAACATGCCTTTTACATGGCACTGGGAAGCCTAACTCAGGCCCTTGTGCATGTCTGGTAGTTTAACTGACCACAGCCATCTCCACAGCTCTCATCCTCCCCAAAGCCACACCCCTTGTCTAGAATGAGGAACTGTCAGTCACACACACTAGGTATAAGTAAATGGTAACTTACTGCTGTCTCCATTTTTTGACCATTGCACCATACATCCATAGTATCTTTCTCTGTAAAGGCAACATAAATTCCAAAAGTTATAGTTCTATATCTAAGAACTATATCTATATTTTAAAAGCTGAATTCACCATATTTCTAAACTGCAATCTCCATTCTAAAACTCAATACTTTCAACATCTTTGAAACTCAAAATTTGAAGACACTTTGTTCATACATGAAACCAGGTTTTTAAAATCGTTTGTTTTGTTGAGATTTTTGAGAAAGGATTTCTCTGTAAGCTATGGCTGTCCTGAAACTCACTTGGAAGACCAGGCTGGCCTCAAACTCAGAGTGCTGGGATTAAAGGTGCACCACCATGCCTGACTTTGAAATCATCTAAGAGAAATTCATAGTCTCATCACAGTGTGATAAAAATCTTGTTAAAACAGATTCTAAAGGACAATCTTTTTAAAGGGGCTATAAACAAATGAATGAGGGAATGAGGAGGACCTGGTTCCTAGGAAACTGGTTAACAAATAAAACCAGCATCGGAAATGTGATTTAGCCTCACTGACTAGATGACTTCTGCCTCCCGCACTGACAGAGCTAACTGGATGGTGGCGTAAAGACCATATGCCTTGGGTTTGCAGAAGGCAGATAGTAGGAACTCAGCTTTTAGTTTCTTGCTGGACAGGACAATAATCCTATTGTATTGTGGTTTTACTTTGGAAAAAACTACTAGATTATAAGAAAAAATATATTAAGCATGTGCACTCTACAGTGTGGAGCGGCAGGGAACACAGTGCTGCTGCGGCACTAGCATGTGCACTCTACAGTGTGGAGCGGCAGGGAACACAGTGCTGCTGCGGCGACCTCATGCAGCAGTTTGCTACCGTAGCTGACTGCCAGGTGGGAGTCCCCAACACTGCCTGAAAACATTAGTGTCCTAAGAGTTCGCTGGAAGAAGACTGTGATCTCCAAGGAGCCAGATGAGGAAGCAGAGCAAGAGCCTGTGTTTGTGGCCTGCATGGGCACCAGGCTCCAAGAACAAGGCTGCCCATGGGTCATGTCTGAGGGTCCAGCCAAGGGTGTGACTCTGGCGAGCCATCTGCGGCAGGGGCACAGCCAAAGGGGCCTCTCTTCTCCACACTTCCTCAGTCAGATGGGCACTTCATTTAAACTACAGGGAGTCTTTGAGGTGGGCTAAATGTGACAAGGGGAAGGTAGGGGTGACCTCAAGGTATGTTCAGGGTTGGTCACCCCAAAGGCAGTCTGAATGTGATTCCCTCATGGTCAGATGCAGGGAAACCCAGCAGATCTCAATACATGGCTGAACACCCAGTGCTAAGATCAACGACAGTGGCAGTGAGAACTGGCCATTAGTCTATTTACTGAACGTGCATACATATTCAGATTATCCAAATTATCCAGAAGGATTTGCTGGTGTGCCCATGAGGAACATGGCTAATCCAAAACCATAAATGAAAAATAGAATACATTTGAAAGACCAAGGACATACATAAGCAATGTCATATAATAATGAGCCAGCACTGGATTTTGAGACCATCTCAACATTCAGAACAAAAAAATATTCAATTGCACTGGCTCTCTAGCTCAGTGGGTCTCAACCTTCCTAATGATGCAATCCTTTAGCACAGTGCCTCATGCTGTAGTGACCATCAACCATAAAATTATTTTGTTGCTACTTCATAACTATAATTCTGCTATTGTTATAAAATGTGAATATTTGATATCCAGGTTATTTGATATTTGACTTCCTAAGGGGTCACAACCCTAGGTTGAGAACCACTGCTCTAACCCTTTCATAACTAAAAACTTCATTAATAAGTGATGGGATGCAGTGAGTTACTACATCCCTGACCACATCATGGTGACATTTGGAAAGATGAAGGAGCTCCAGTAAGAAAAGAAATGAGGGTCCCATGGACACAAAACTCATTTAAAAAGAAATAAGAGTCCCACAGACACACAACTCATTTAAAAAGAAATGAGAGTCCCAGACACACGACTCGTTTAAAAACAGTGGAGAGCAGAACATGGGAATAAGATATGGGAAGAAGCCCTTCATAAGTTCTGAGGGAAATGATTTTGCTGTATTTACAAAAAGATCAACTCAGCATAGAAGCCAAGAAATGTTTAACCCCTTGACCACCCTTAAAGATGTATTTCAAGGAACAAGTTGAAACCGAGAGTTGCTAGTAGCAACTGGCGGGCCAAGTGTCTATGAAAGTTAAGCCCAGGTGGCCATGATGGAGAAGGTTGGGAGCTCCTGCTTTCCAACAGAAAGGAAACAACCCAAGATGTCTTCCTTAAGAAAGAAGGGAGGGGCTGGAGAGATGGTTCGTGGTTACAAACACTGATTGCTCTTCTAGAGGACCTGGGTTTGATTCTTGGCATCCATACTGTAGCTAACAACTGCAACTCCAGTGCAAGGGACCCTCTGCTGACCCCTGCAGCATTGCAAGTATCTGGTGCTAGACATACATGCAACACCACACACATAAAGCAAAAAAATCGCCATTTTTGTTTTTGTTTTTCAAACAGGGTTTTTCTGTGTAGCCCTGGCTGTCCTGGAACTCATGCTGTAGGCCAGGCTGGCCTCAAACTCACAGAAATTCACCTGCCTCTGTGCCATAACCACCCAGCTCAAAATTTTTTTTAAAAGAAAGAGACTCAAGCAATAAAGCTGTGAGAGAAATGCTGACATAAAAGAAATGGAAGGACATATAAATAATACATACACTTTCTCTCTTCCCACAAGAAGAGAGAATGCTAGACCACGTGGTGGTGGGGCATGCCTTTAATCTCAGGCAGAGGCAGATCTCTGGTCTACAGAGTGAGTTTCAAGACAACCTGTCTCAAAATAACAAAATAAATAAATAAATAGAAATAAAAAGTGAAAGTCAATAGAAAAGCCCAGAAAATATGAACTATACATTAAAATATCATTCAAATCTGAAGAGATGGAAATGGGGTAATTTTGAATAATGGACACAGATTATAAAAAAAACTTCTTCTAAGTTTTTGATTATATACTGAAAAGACTCACCACATTCATACAATTGATCATTCATCACACAACACAGGGCTTTTAAAGAAAGGGATAAAATTTATTTGGGTACCCAAGTAAGAATAACCAGAGAAGTTAAAGGCTCAGCGCTCTCACTGACACTTCCTGCGAGGAAGCCATGTCTGTGCCTGTCCCTTTTCTCTTGCTCTGGAAGAAACAACTTACAAGAAGAGAGGGTTATTCCGGGCATGGCTTGAGGAGATACAGCCTATAAAGGCAAAGAAAGCATGGCCGAGCAGCGATGTAGCCAGAATGGGAACTACTTACTGTGTTATACCTTGGTGGGCCAGGAAGCAGAGTTCAGCAGAAAGCATTAACAAACATGGTAACTGCAATGTACTAAAGCAAAGTATTGCTTTTATCTTTGTATTAACAATGATTTAAAATTGGAAACAATTCAGTAGTTTGAAGGCTTGAGACTGCAGAGAATAGCAAAGCTACTCTGCAATTCTACAGGAAATGCAGGTCTCTGCAATGGGCATGTGACTGGGAGTTTCTAGTTAGACAAACGTCTAGACAGCAAAGAATGAAAGAATCCAAGAACGACAACTGGCAACAACTGATGAATGGTCTAGGCATTAAGCATTACGTTTAATCCTGGTGTCAACTTATCTGGATCTGGAACCAAACAGAAGGTAAGCCACTGGGCATGTCATAATGTTCCTGATCAGGTAATTGGGAAGATCCAAGCTGAATGTGGGCAGCACGTCCCAGTGGCAACCCCTAATGAAAAGGGTTAAAAGGAAGCTTTGCCTTTCTGTCTGCCTGCCTTCGCTCTACATTAGTGCATCCACCCTGATGCTGCTGCATCATCCTTCACTGATGTCAGGATCCAGCTTCAGCAGGCTTCCCCTGTGGGCTGAGACCAGTGGGGTCTCCAAGGGTTCTCCAGGCCTTCAGTGGCAGGTACTGCTAAGGCATCAGATTCACAGAATGAATCAGGACTTCAGCCTCACCAGTGTGTGACCGACATTAGTGGAATACCCAGATCATAGCAGATAAGCCAGTCTGATAAATCTCTCTCATACATACAGACACACACAGACACACACACACACTCACTCTATTAGATTCTGTTCCTCCAGGGAATCCTAATACAGTTGTCAACATTGACGAGAAAGAGAATGATAAACTGTGTGCTTCAAGACACCAGCAAACTGTAAGTTGGTTTTGCCAGAAAGAAAATCTAATAAAAACTCAATTTGACAATTCTTCAGTTAGGTATCACTTTACAGAAAATATGGGAGAGTTTTACAATCCACAGGCATTCAATCAGCAAAACCCAGGTCACACCATAAGCCAAGCTGACTTGTTATAGTAAGTAACTAATTTAGGTTCTTTTCTTTTATTTACTTCCCCCACTTTTAAGGATAGTTTTACTCTGTAGCCCAGATTAGCCTCAACCTTCTGGTTCTCCTGTCTCAGTCTCTGGAGAGTTGGTATTTCAGGTATGAGCCACCATGCCTGGCTTTTAGTTTTTTATGTGATTTATCAGATAATAAATATTTCTCATCTAAAAAAAAAATTCAAACAAAACCCCTATTTGCTAGCACCCAACTAGAATGTGGACCACTATGGCATGGTCAAAGTTCCTTTTGTCTGTGCATCCTCAATCCCTGGTAGACAGACTATCTTCCTTTTCAGAGGCAGTTAATAAATAGGACCTAAATAAATGAATTAAGATGGTTTATTAAACCATTTTAATTTCATAATATGGGGGTACCAGAATAGTGAAAAAGTTACTTCTTAAAAGCCTACTTTTAGCTGGACTTGGATGGCTCTGATCTAATGGAACCCTAGACCTACTATTACCTGCTGAAGATTCTTGCCCTAGTGATGAATCTTAAATTTCTAACTGCTTTTTATTTATAAAGAGAAATACCAAACAATCAGTGCCTGCATTAGTATCACTTCTTCAGCCCAGGATTATAGTCATCAAAGCCAACCTTATCAAACCTGGAATTACGACACTACAACAAAACCCAGTGGGGTTAAATGGATCCCCATTACTGCAGGAAGGGAGAAGTACAGCTGGGCTTATATTTCCTCTCCAATGAAAGCGCCCACAGAAGTCTGTAGGGCCAGACATCATCAAGGCCAAAGGGTTCTGCAGAAGCAGCCCCGACTCACCCAAAACCACTCTCCAGTCCTCGCCAGCCAAGTGCAGTACCCAGGTGTTGGTGGTCTTTGATCTGTTCTCCATGTACTTCTTAAGGCTTTTCCCATCCATCTCCAGAGTGTACTCATATGCAAAACCACTGACAGCATCTATATTTATGGTGGCTTTGGTTTTTGCAGCTCCAACGCAGAAGGTTTCTTTGCCCACCAATTTGAACATCCATTCTTTTCTTATTTCTTCCTAGATGATAAGGTATAAAAGTTTCATAAACACAAACAGAAAAATTAGTATTTAATTTTTAAAATAATGTAAAAATTAAGACTGTCCAAATGACAATACTATTTATATTTTTATTATTTCATGTCAAGGGTCCACAAAGCAGTCATTCTAAGTTTAAATGTTAGATGTTATAGTCTGCGTATTCTGTATTGACCATATATATAAGTGAAAAACAACCACAGTCAGGAAAAAAAATGTTTACTTTTTAAGAAGCTACATTGACAAAACCAAGCTTCATTGTCAGGTTTTACAAAGTCACACGTTTTCCTACCTTCCCATCCACGTACACAACTCGTTTGCCAGATGTGGTCCCATGCTCAAATTCAATCTTGTGGACTCCATCACTTAATGCAACATCCCACACAGCTACAAGGTCTGTCATTTTTTCCAGGCTATAAAGAGGGCTAAAGGGATAACACAAAGCCATTAAAATGAGCCAAAACAGTAAGAGAATGACTAAATTCTCCCACCATGACAATACGAGATTTTCAAAAGTCCTAAAATTATAAAATAATAAAGTGATATTTCTTGATATCCCACTCACAGTACATGAAACTCTTTTCTTTCTCTCTCACTGGCTCGTCCCTCAAGAGACAACTATGCACAGGTGTAGTCTAATAATCCCAAAGTCACCTTAATGCTAATAAGATTAAGACTGTAACAGTTAATCCCCGCCAGCACTCTGGGCTAGGCTGGTCTAGCACAGGGAAAGGTCAGTAAAAGTCTCCACTTGATGACCATCTCCACAAAAAAGTCCAGAAATCAGCAGTTTTTCCTTTTTCAGATCAGATCAATCTCAAACAAGAATTCTTCAAACTTTTCAGAACCAGTGACTTGGGATTTGTTTTAACATCAACAAAAACAACAAAAAAGCTGTTCCAATTTGGTATTCAGAAACTGT
Source organism: Bramus lutescens (assembly GCA_001685075.1). Taxonomy (NCBI): domain Eukaryota; kingdom Metazoa; phylum Chordata; class Mammalia; order Rodentia; family Cricetidae; genus Bramus; species Bramus lutescens. The sequence continues at coordinate 219,017 of LOEQ01001656.1, read as the reverse complement.
AATGGAAGAATTTGATACTGATACAGATTATTAGTTTTGAGAAGTAACATGTTCAGCAATAATGGGGGTCACAGCTGACTGTTGGCTGCAAATCCAGGACTCCGACTCCAGCACGCTCTCTCTGTGTTTCCTTCTTTGCTTGTTTTAATCTCTTACTTTGCACGCTCTAAATCATGTTCAAGTGATTGCCACGACTTCTGTGCCAAGAATCGATGGAAGACGAGGCCACATGTACGGTGGCCATGTCCTCGCAGGTGATCCTCTATCCTCGTCTAAGTCAGAAAGCAGATTCTGCATTCTGCAATGACACAGACCATGTCTCCAACAGACACAGAACTCTCTGGACCTATCCTAACAATCCCAGGACTTTCAAAGGCTAGTTTTATTGGAAAACAAAACATTTACCTTTCATCATCTTCAAAGATAGGACTGTCATCTCCAGATGCCATGGTTAGCAACACAGTCTGCAATCCAATTAGCAGCCAGGAAAGAGAAAAGCAGAAATGCAGCAGAGAGAGGTTGGGAGCAACAAAGACAGCTACAAAGGGGTTTTTCAACTTTGCAATCCTTTCAGAAGTTGCCTGCATGCTCCGATGAAGCTGCAGTTAAGTACAGCGGGGGGGGGCAGTCTTTTGTTTTCAGAGAGAGTTTGAACACACAAATTAGCCAATTCCACTTTTCTATCTTAAGCATTTATAATTTCTTAAAAACAGGTTTATTAAAACGGGGTAATAAACTCGAGTTATCTGGAATATTACATCATCTTCGAGTTGCACATTAGCGTCTAAGGCCAGCCCCACTCCCGGGTGTCTCAGCCTGGAACACAGAAGCCCCATGGGTTTGTGGCAGTGCTTCAGGGAGCACATCAGATGTTAGATAAACAGCTTGGCCCAGTGAATACGGAAACCTCCAAAGCAAACGTGATGGCAGCATCAATATTCAGGGTGAAATTTAAAGCCCAATCTTTATAGTTATATTTTAGAAAGTGAAAACATAATTTAAACCAGTTTCCTTCAAAGGAATTGTGAATCTGTGTGATGTAGCTAGGGATATGCTGGCCTGTTGTGTGGGAGCAAAGTTTATTTACTCATTTACACAAGCTAGTACGTCCACAGTCTGAAGACTCATTCAGTTTATCAGCAGAGTCTCACCTAGAAGCAGAGACCAGGACCGGGCAAGGAGGGCACTGCTTCAGTGTTGGTTTCACAAGGCGGAAGTACGTCTACACTTAGGTGCTCAGCAAACAGCATGGAGGAGGCCGCAACGCTAAGGAACTACTCAGAAGCACAGGAGGCGCACATAAGAAAGCTATAGGGAGCAGCCTGCTCCTGCAAAGCTATTAGGAATTTGGCTGTGTTTTGCTCCCCAGGCCTAGCCCAGTTTTAACGCTCTCCTCAATGAGTGCCTCAACAGTGGGACACTGTCAACCCCTTTGGGAAAAATTCAGGAGCCACAGATTGTTTTCCAAGATGTTAGAGAAGAAAGGTTTCTATGCATGGCAATGGAATACATTCAGGGCTGTAATATAACTGCTGAAGGCAATCTCTGAAAATCAGAGAGAAGGAAGGGATGACACTCAAAGTTTGCTATACAACTTTTAGATTGTTCACCACTCAAACCTAGGACTGTTGATGTATTTTGGATTATAAAGAACTCCAAGTACTACTAAGATGCACTAAATAAGGCATGGGGGTTAGAGAGATAGCTCAGGGGTTAAGAACATGTACTGGTCTTTCAGAGAACGCTAGTTCTGTTCCTACCACCGAGGTCGGGCAGCTCACAACCACCTGTAATTCCAGCACTAGGAGGGTCTTCTGTCTTCTTCAAGACTCCTTGAGGGCACCTGCACTCGAGTGCATGTGGGTACCCCGCACATAATTTAAAAATAAGTTTTTTAAAAAGATGACTCATGGGATCACCTTGATTATAACACCTTTTCTAATCCAAGTATAAAAGACACTGAGTCACTGGTGTGAAGGAGTGTGCTTTTGATCCCAGCACTTGGAAGGCAGAGGCAAGCAGATCTCTGTGAGCTTGGGGCCAGCCTGGTCTACAGGGTTAAGTTCTGGGACAGTCAGGGCTATGTAGAGAGATCCTATCTAAAACAAAGAAAGAAAGAAAGAAAAGGACACAGGGAGTCTTCCACAGTGAGTTCAAAGGGAAGTTAAAAACCAAAATTATGTTTTATCTAAAACATTCTAAGCTATCAACAGATATTCATACATGTAACAATTATTCATTGATATTTAGAGATTAGTGATTTTAAGCCTGCCAGGGTGGCACACGCCTTTAATCCCAGCACTCAGGAAGCAGAGACAGGCGGATCTCGGTGAGTCTGAGGTCAGCCTGGTCTACAAAGTGAGTTCTAGGACAGCCAAGGCTACACAGAAAAACCCTGTCTAAAAAAACACACACAAAAATAGTGATTTTTTCACTCTCTAATAATTTAGAGTGCACATCTTAGGATTTATATGTGACTATTTATATAAAATGATCAGAGTAAGCAACTACCTGACAAATTATATTTGTGTATATCAAATTGGCAAAACAAATTCACAAATCAAGATAAAACTAATTTCTATGTGTTTTTTCTATAGATATGGTCAAATAAGAAAAAGGCTGCCTTAATGAAGGTCAGCAGCACTTCGGTTTTTCTATGCTATCTGCTGTTTTTAAGCAAAAGACTTATATTTTTTGTTTTTATTATTTTTAAATGTGTGTGTGTGCACGTGCACGCGCAGATACAGGTCCCATGGAGGCCGTAAGAGGGTGGCAGGGCCCCTGAACCTGGAGTTACAGGTGGCTGTGCACCTCAGAACTCTGGTCTTCTGCCACAGCAGCAGGCCCTCTTAACCACATGCCATTGCTCCTGAAGGCTTAAAACTCCTCTTTTAAAAGCTGAGGAACCTTTAACAGCATTTGTCGCTTCTGAAAGGCTGTGAAGCTTCAACTCCTGAGACATTTTCAAGGAGAGAAAAACCTTAAAGTATTTTCTACAGAAGGATTAGACCTTGCCATAACCCAGCCATACAATTTCTGAAAGAAAAGTCACACCGAAATCCAATGGGCTCACCTCGTCTAGACCCTCTCCCTCACTGTGGGGAAATCGCAGTAAGGAGACACCCCTGTAAGTGACATCCACTGCTTTTCCTAGATACCCTGGGTGTGTAAAGCTTCTTCCACAGCATCCCATCTCGAAGTGTAATCCTCAGCAAATCTCATACAACGTTGAGAACACGTTCAGAACAACTCTGCAAGGGTTTCACTACAAGTTTCACCAGAACTTCCACTAGTCTTGTGACCTGTGATCTTACACATTTCATCCCAAGTTCAACACTTTAAAAGTTCGTTGGAGTTGCTCTCTTGGCCCAACAGTTGTGGGGTTTGTTTGTTTTTATCACTCTGGCTGTGGGCAATACAGTGCATAGTACACCTTTCAATTTCCCCTTTGTTCCATGCCTGCATTCAGATCTAAAGTCAGACCCTAACGCTACCACTCTGTCATACGCCACATCAGTACCTGCACAGGTCTGCTTTTAACATAAAACCTTACAAAGCAGCCAACAACCCCCAAATGACTGACGACCTGCTAAGCAATCGGACTCCGTGGAGATGATTTTACTAGAAACTGTATTTCCAAACATCCATTCAGTTAATTATGATGACTTCACCAGGCAGTAACTAACACCGCCCACAATGATATTTACTTGAGCATTGGTTGCAATGTAGAGGATTTTTATACTCGTGTTTACACGCTGTTACAGGTGACAGATTAAATGCCACGTTAGATCGGTTAAACAGTAAAACTCACGTTGCCTGTCCCACCACCTTCCATCTTGAGTTGAGTGTGAATTGGCGGGGTTTCATTGAACTACTTCATTCCATACCTGAGACAGGTTTCCAAGTCAGCCTTCGCAAGGGAGAAACTACAAAATTCTAGGAAGAGACTACAGATTCCCACTCTGGCCACTGTAAGATAACAGGCTCCTGCATTAAGTAACTCCAGTTGAGTGTATTGCAATATTGGAAAGGTTCAGAAATAAAAGTGCCCCCAATGCCAACCTGCACGAAAGAACTAGCCAGAGCCAGCAAGAATGCTGCAGCGGGCTGCTCCCAAGGGCCCCCGTCCACCGAGTACCTACAGCAGGGTTAGCTCTCGGCTCCCGCAACCCCCGGGAGTTGGGTGTGTTCGGTTCACATCTCCCCGGGTATTTCGGACAAGGCCGCACGGGACGCGTCTGCTGCTGCACCCCGACTCTGACCGCTCCGAAGCCTGAGAACCTCGGATCGCACCTCGAACGCTGCA
>LOEQ01001656.1:187319-198336 GCA_001685075.1 Bramus lutescens | reverse complement strand
CACACACACACACACACACACACGCCCACCAGCGGCTGAACACACTTTGTATCATTGGTCCCTGATAAAGACTGAACCCAGTGATACTCGTCCCTGCACCCATGCTGGTGGTGTGTGTGCCGCTACCAAACCCCTTTGAAAACAGAGGAATAAACCGGGTAGGATCTCCCCCGGCAACCTCTCCTGATGAGGGTTTTTTTGCTCCAGTTGCACATGGTCTAGAAATGTTCGAGACCCTTTGTTACCCTGCCTGGGCCACAGTAACTCCAGGCAGGAACAGTTTGTGGACAAGGTTGAGGGTGTAGGGGGGCTGGCAGCAAGCTGGCTCCTTGGAACCTGCTTGGGTTTCCAAAAGCTTGGCAACATCTGAGTTGTGGGGTCTCTGGGGTGCCTCCCCTTTCTGCGTTCCCTATAACTCTTCTCCGTGCTCTCCTTTGCTCTCTGGTGGTTGAGAAAAGGATGATCCCTTTCATGGGCTCTAGAGTGGTACCTCAGGCGCCTCTGCCAGGGACAAGTCTCTGAGGTGCTACTTCTCTTTTGACATTGGACCCACGTGCCTAGACTTGTTTGACATCTCTGCTGGTTGATTGAATGGGAAAACTACCAGAGTGGAAATAGAACGAACAAGGCAGAGTGACGTCCATCCAGCGCACCATGAACTAGAGCAGGTTTGGGTCATTATTTCCCAACTTGAATGGGGTCTAGTCTCTCTTATGACCTGAAGGCAGGGAGATAGATGGGTTCGAGACTCTTTTGTGAGCATCCTAAAGTTTGGGACTGTGGATGGAGGCAAGCAAGGTCAATACTGTCCAATTTGGAGAGCTTTGAGACTGCCCTGACAAAAGATCCCAGGAAAGGACAATGGAATATTACGCCTGAGAGCTACAGAAAAGCACGTTTCTTTAGGAATTTAACACAACATTTAAGAGATTTAGAAAATGTCAAAGGTGAATAATCACGGCATTTGAAATTTAGATAAAGATACTAGTCCCTAGATGAAAATAAGCTATATAAGAACCAATTTTAAAAAAGTATCTATTTCCTTTTATATCTATGTTTTGCCTGCTTTTATGCCTGTGCACTATGTGTGTGCCTGGTACCTGAGGAGGCCAGAAGAGGGCATCAGACCCCCTGAAACTGGAGTTACAGCTGGTTGTGAACTGCCATGTGGGCGCTGGGACTCAAAACTGGATTCTCTGGAAGAGCAATCAGTGCTCTTACCCTCTGACCCATCTCTCCATCTCCCAAACACCATCTTTTAATACTTTTCCTCTTCATTTTGGTTACTTTGAGTCCATGTTATTAGGGAATGACTAAATTGACTTATTGGTCTGCATCTGACTTTTGCCACAGGATTCAACCTCAGCTCTGTGTTGAAATGGGCATGGGTACTTAAAAAAATCCCAAGTGTCCTGGCCACACCCTACATGTGGAGCCTGGAAAGAGTAATTTTTAAAGCCACCTAGATACTTTTAGGTACCAGTTAGGATCAGAAACTCTTGAGCAAGTGTGTTGGTTTCTTTTTATTGGTGTGATAAGACTCGATGATCAAGGCAACCTGCAAAATGAAATCGTTTAATTGAGCTTATGGTTTTGGAGGGCTAGAGTCTGTGATGGTGGAGTGAAGGCATGGAGACTGGAGGTTGGAATCAGCAGCAGATCTACAACAGGAGGCAGAGGAGAAACACTTGGAATGGCATGGACTTTTGAAACCTCAAAGCTCCTCCCCAGTGACACACCTCCTCCAATAGGACCACACCTCCTAATCCTTCCTCAACAGTTCCACCAACTGGGGACCAAGTATTCAAACATATGAGCTTATGAGAGCCACTCTCATTCAAACCACCACAGCATGTAAATGATTGGATTGATTCCAGACTAACCATAATAAGAGGCTAGGGAGTGTCTGCTTTTATTTACTTAAAAATAAAATGAATGCTAACTGATCTTCACCTTCTGGAAGGGCTCATAATCAGACCATTTTCCTCAACAACAGTTGCAGTTGACAGGACCAGGATAGCACCTGACCCTGCTCAGCCAGCTGGGTAGGGTGGCTCATGCCTCTCATAATAATACTCAGGAGACTAAGGTGTAAAAATGCCATGTGTTTAAGGCTAGAATGGTCATGTAGCAAGTTTCAGGCCAGTCTGGGTTACAAAGTGAGACTTCCTCTCCAACATTGTCTATTTGTCTGTCTATCTATCTATCTATCTATCTATCTATCTATCTATCTATCTATCTATCTACTTGACCCCCTCCTGTGTGTGTGTGTGTTTGAGATTACAGGATTAGACTGTTTGAGTTAAAATGGGTTTTGCTATTTTGTTTTGAAGACAAGGTCTTGCCAAGGGAGATTGCTCTGCCTTGATGTAGCCCAGACTGGTCTCAAATATATGGATTCTTCTGCTTGAGTTTGTTGCATGCTGAGATTATAATATATCACTAAACCTGTGTTTAAGCTAAGGTTTTTAAAATAAGGCACAATGTGGTAGCATATGCCTTTAATCCAAGATTTTGGGAGGCAGAGGCAGGCCTCTGAGTTTGAGAGTGGCCTCATCTACACAATGAATTCCAGAGCAACCAAGGCTACATAGTAAAATCCTGTCTCAAAACAAAAACAACAACAAAAAGTAATAGTAAAATTCTTTTTGAGTTTCTTTCCTAGAAGGAAATGGTTTTCTAATCATCCTATCCCTTCTGGTGGATAGATTTTGGAAGGCATTTTGTTTGGCAGACCAAAGAAGGCTTACTTTTAGAGTGGAGACAAAACCAGAACCCAGTGAAGCTCAATCCTCTTGGAGTACATAAGATATAAATTCACCAAATGGGTCTTTCTAGCTTGGCTACTTGGGCTGGTGAAATAAATCAGATCAGTTGCCTTCTGAGTTCTAGAGATGAAAGCAAAGTGTGTGTGTGTGTGTGTGTGTGTGTGTGTGTATGTGTGTGTCTGCAAATGTACTTTTTAATTTAGAAACAAAAATATCATTTCTAACCCAACAATAGCCGGATCCCTGTGAATGAAGGGTTTGCATATTTTCCTGTTTTAACAACCCAAGCCCAGGCCTGATTGTCAGTAGGTCATGAGCAGCCCAACCAGAGCATTGGAAACAACTGTCTGAGCCCTGAGAACCTGTGCCCGGCTTTGTGCCAGAATTTGGGCTCGTATTTAACAGTTGGGACGAGGTCAGGAGTTGAGGGAGAGGGCAATTGCCTTGATCCCAAAGCCCATAGCTACTGCTAGAAGCAACAGCCGTAGCTAATATGGAGACAGAGGCAGGCAAGTGGTACCTACTACACGTTGTAGCTTTCTTTGCATGGGGACCAGACTGAGGATACAATTATTGACTCTATTACTGGAATTTGTAGTCAGCAGTTCAGAGAACATAAGCAGTTTTTCTGAGGGTCAACTGAATGCATGTTTGACCCCCTACCCTTAAAAGGCTTTGTAGAAACTCAGGTCACAAATACTGTTTTGTTTTCAGTTTGCCTGGCTTTGGTCCTAAGAGTGGCATAGGATGACTGTTCAACTCAATACTGATTCCTGATGGTTTTCAAGCCATCCTTCCCATCAGTTCGGCTCCCTGGGTCTCCAGCAGAGAGAAGAAGCTGTCAGAAGGATCTAGAAGGTTCTCTTCTAATCTAGAGCAAGATGATCATAAATTTTTGGGTGGATTCTTTGTGTCCTGAGAATGGGACCCCAGCTCTCCTTATAAGATTATTAAAAGAATTAATATTTACTGATTAACTACTAATTGTGCACTGAATGACCCAAAGAATGTGGCTAAGGAAATACTCTTGGTCAGGAAATAGAATTGGTGGGTCATTCATTGGACGGGTTATTAAGCAATCATTGCATATTTTTTCCAACAAGATCTGGAGAAATCTGTTTAAATAAAGTTTAAGACAAGCAGGGCACAAAACTGAAAATTCTCACTTGGGAGCTGAGGCAGCAGGAAGCCAACTGGGGCTACATATATACCAAGACCCTGTAAATTCTATGGAAATTATGGTCTGTTCACTAGGGAACTGGAATTATTTTTATTACAACATATGAATAAACTACAAGAGAAATGTTACCAAGATATTAGCTGTGGTTACCTTTATCAGAGGATGGCTGGAGTTACTGTAATTTTGGTGGAATGTGGGGGGTGGACAGAGAGAGAGAGAGAGAGAGAGAGAGAGAGAGAGAGAGAGAGAGGAAGGGGAGGAGGAGGAGAGAAGAGAAGGGGAAAATCTTAATACTCTACTATTTTTAATTTGAGTTATTTTTGTAACTAAAGGAAAAGTGAAAATGTGCGGAATACTACTGGAAACGCACAGGTGTGATTACTGATTCTACCGCAGCGTGGATTCGTGGATTGCAGTCCGTGGAACGTTCTCCGCCTCACTGCCAAAGTCTTTCAAGAACCAGGATGAGACGTCAGAAATCGGTTCTGTCAGCAAACCCGGAGGAGGGCCTGTGGTGTACGGGCAGAGAGAGAAGCCCTTCCTTGTCACTTGCAGCGTTGCCCATTTGTTGGGGGAGACAAATTCTTTACAATAATTAGGAGACGCCTAGAACCGAGGCAATGTCCAAGTGGCGTTAAGAGTACGCCAGAGGCAGGCTTTTGAGGGCGCAGGGCAGGATGCCCGAGCTTCATCAGATCGGTGCTCCGGTGGCTGAAAGGCCTGAGCACAGCCTGAGGCTCTCCCTGGGGTCCCTTGAATTCGCCAGTGGCTTGCAGCTAAGTGTTTGGCGGGTGCTGCCGGGTTGCGGCTTCCCACGTCGACGGCTTGCCTTGGAGAGGGCTGGGTGTCTCCTGATACCGCGGAAGCCGCAATGGAACAGAGCTGCCAGCTTGACTTCGAAGCTCCTAGTTTGGCCACCTAGAGCCTCCGGCAACCGTGGGGAGCTAGTATAGGTGGCTGGTGAATATGGAGGGTTCGTAGTTGAAGGTGCGACATTCATTTTGGAGTTCTGAGTGAGAGTAGGGATGCTTTTTTCTGCACTCTTTTATGGCTGCTGTTCCCGAGTGGCAAAGGAGGTGGCTGGCGGTGATGTCGTTTGGTGCCAGCAGAGGGCAGCCTGTACAGGCCGTGAGGCCGAACAACGACCTTGCCGAACCTCGGGCTGGGTTCCAATGACCCGACCCAGCAGAGAAAAAGTGGCCTTGGAGCACCAAGAGCAGCAACCTTTGTCGTAGGAGTCAGACGCTGAGGCCCAAGGGCACCCTGCTAGATGCTGTTCAGTTACAGTCCTCAGGCAAACTCACTCTGTGACAATGGGGGCTTGCGGGGAAGGGGACTGGGTGGGAGGACTAATTGCTTTAGGAAAGAAAGCAAAAGTTCTGCATCCAGGATTGTTTCCCCGCAGTAGAGTACAAGCATGTAGAAACTTAACGATGTTAGTGAACGCTAGAGAAAACTTCGCGTCCTTGGCAAGGGAAGTCAGAGGCTAATAGCGGGATAGCGCCAACGTGGAGTCACCTAGTTATCAGTAACCAAGTAATCCTCTCTGGGAGCAGAGGAACCTGGGTTAGGGGGCCAGACAAACCTAACTGGGGATTCCAGCCTTTCCCTGACCATTTCTGGGTGCTGAGCTGAAGGAACTCACTGTTCTCCTAATAATCACTGCTGTGAAATGGGCTCGGTAGGCTCTGGATCTTAAGTCAGGGATTCCAGACAGCAGGAGCTAAATGGATTCAGGTTTCTTTGCTGCACTGATTTTGGCTCTAAAGCAGAGCTGCTTAGTTTTACTCTGGGGGAAATGATCCTTTCTCCGTGTCTGAGTTGCTACCTTAGAAACCCAGCTTTAGGACCAGCCTGGAAAGAGCACTTGGCTCACCCAGACCTGGAAAGGGGCATTTGCAAAGGAATGAAAAAAAATTTATGCTTGTTGTGGTGGCAAGTAAGCCTGTCAGAGGGCCCGCCTAGCTGGGGTCCCTGGAAAACACTAAGCAAACTCACTTGGGAGGGCTTTGGGCAGGATCCCAAGAGCTTTGGCTAATTTCTGCCTCTCACAGATTGGTTGTAAACGGGCTCTATTTGATTACTCTTGGCTCTTTTCTCCTTCTGTAAAATTGGAAAGGAGAGCATTTCCCAGGGCTGTTGTGAAAATTATGTTTGAAAATTGTAAAAGCCTAAGTCCTCGTTGTGACTCAAGAGTAGCCAGACCTGTTTACTACCTGTGTTTTGCCCACTAGACAACAGGATAGATGCTGGAATAATCATTCATTTGTGTGCACACGTGTCTGCATCGTTCCTACTTTAAATGTGCACGTTTGTCTCTATGCAGACATGACAAACACATTGGCAAGGATGCTTGAACAAGGACACAGATACAGGACATCCTCCTACTGTGAAGAGCATGAAGATCTATGTTTGGAGGCAGGGTGCCTACATTGTTCACCCGACCTATTTCTCCCTAGCTAGGTCAACGGCTCCGGGGAAGCAGGGTCTCCTGTGCTGCACTAGGGTGCGGAAAAGGCCGGATCCGGGTCTGTAGGTCAGCAGGACTCAGGCGCCACCAGGTTCCTTTATCTCTCATCTGCCGGCGGTGGGCAGCTCCAGTTTCACTGGAGACAGAGACCCCAGAGCTAGTTAATGGGGGCAGGNNNNAGAAGGAGGTGTTAGAGGGTGCCCCGGGCCTTCTTCTTGTGTCTGTCCACCTCTCCAAGTATAACTATGCTGGGGATCAAGTATTCAGCTTAGGGCTGGTTGCATGGAGCCTCCACCCCACAAGTCTCCTTGGAAGAAGTAGATCTAACTTGGTGACTTGGGAGAGTATATGGCTCTAGGGTCCTTTGGAGCCGAGGAAGCTAAGGATACTGCAAGGCTTGAATGAACAATGCTCTCTGTGAGGCCGCAGGATAACTCTCCATTTCCATACCAGTCCGTTACTTGGCTCTGTTCCTCTGTTCCTTCAAAGGAGATGGGAGCAGAGGGCTCTTGGGTGTGTCTAGGGTACCCTGGGGAGCCTATGGTCATTGTCACAAAAGTTACTCAGGCAGGTTTGAGTTCTGTGGAGACTCAGCTTTCTAAATCCCATCAGTAGGTAGCCTAGGCTCATAGCCTCTCTTGTGCCTTCTCTGCAGAGTGTTTGGGAGGACGGGAGACACTGTGCAGACAATTTAAAATTCAGCAGAAGGGGACAAAGAACAGCAAGCAGTTAGTTATGGCAGCACAGACACCAGACAGAATCGGATAGGAACAACCAAGCCTAGCAAAGGCTTAACACTATTCCCTCCTATAGAAGCAGGTCCACAGGGAGTGCAGCTCTTGCCCGTCCCAGTCTCTAAATAGAAAATAAAAGTGCTGGGAGAATGGAGACAGGCGGAAATATCTCAGGGCAAATGCAGTTTGGGAACCGAGGCAGGCTGTCGCCCCTGTTCGGTAGACCCACGAGGTCAGAGGGGTAGAATTGTCAGCTCTCCAAGCAGAGTTGAAAGAAGCCATCGGGACGACCCGCTGCCCTTTCCCCAGGGATTCTACAGGGCCCTGACCTGGCCTTTATCTCAACATGGTCAGTAGTCGCGGGGGCTTCAGGAAAGAGGACAAAGGCCCCGTGTCACCGCGGGCGGCGGCTGGTTTCCTGACTCCCTGCTCGTTCTAACAGTCGTTAGTGGTAGTTGGGAAAAAAATTTTTCAAAAATACATGGAAAATTTCCTTTTTTTTTCTTCTAGAAGCAAACAACAAGAAAGAAAATGGCCAAAATTTCTTCCCCCTAGTCCACAGGGATGAACGTTTCCTGGGATCCTGCTTTTCCCATTTGTTTGCCTGCCCAGTGTTCCTTTTACACAGAGGAGAATCCAGGAAAAGGCATGCATTGTTTGATGTGCTAGTGGTATTACCAAAGACAGCTAAGCAGGCTGTGGTCTCAGTTTGGTCTCTTACCGTGCCCAGGGTCGAAGTGCTGCAGCCCCGCTATGGACTTTCCAGCCTTCCCAAGATTCCTACCTTTACACTGAAAACTACTTTAGGCTCAGATCTGCCTGTCAAATCATTTCATTTCCCATCCCCAAAGTAAGTGCTGGGCGGCTAGCTGGAGAGTTTCAGTCCAAGCCTGCGGGTCCGAGCTTCCAGGCAGCCCACAAGAGGGTGCCCTGTCCTTGGAGACCCAGGACCCATTCCCCGCCCCCTGCCCAGCAATTGGTCCTGCACTACCTCGATTCCTCCGATTCCTCCGCAGCCAGCATCTTCCACTGACTCTCAGTACAGCCCGCATTCTGCCTTTGTCCGCTCCTTTCCCTGTTTCTACCCAAAGGCCCAGGGAGCCTTATCCACAGGCTAACACCCCCACCCCATATGTCCCACAGTGGGTGGCCACCTTCTGCTCTTCTGAAAACGGTAAAGAAACCCCAAACACTCCTGCATCAGTGAGCAGTGTGACCTCTGATGGGAAAAGCATCTTTCTCAGGGAAAACCTCAAATATCAGAGACAATGGCCTTGAAGGAAGCCATAGGAAGATTTCCAGGGTAAGTCCAAGAGTTCGTCATCTGTACCCTCAGGGGTCAACTGTTCAATGCCATTGGTGCCTCATTCTTGATGTCAATGGACTGGGCAAGGCAGTCACCATCATCTGTGCCTGGACCCTGGTAGGTACTGACTTGTCTGAGTTCCTGGGGTACCCAGTGGTGGTCTGGTGGTGACAGCTGGGACTCCATGGAGTTATTATTAAAGGCCCGACCCTTCTTCCCTTCTTAGTCAACAACAAATTAGGCATTTTGAACCGGAATATTTAACTATTGTAATCACACTGGTAGATCTTTGTTCTATAGATGAGGAAACTGAAGTCTGGAATCAAACATTTTGCCAAGGTTATAGTTATTAAAACAGGATAGCTGGCTTCCACACCAGTTCTTCCCAGCGTACAGGCTCCTACCTGTATCTCACCCTGCATGAGCCACCTCTTTCGGGTAATATAGGCTCGGGACAAGGTGTCACAGCTTCATCTCAAGTCAGAACCTGGGCCACAATTCACAGTTCCTGCTGACTAGTCTACCTCAGTTCACACTCAGGGTTGCAGAGTGACTCACAGAGCCAGGGGCAGCTAGTGCCACCTGCTCTCCAGTCTCCTCTGAGGGTTTCTGGGGCTAGTGACCCGCAGCTGGCCACTTCAGATCTTCAAGTACTCAATTGTCTGAGTTTGGTTCCTGGGACCCAGGCACTCCTTTGGGACTCCCCGGAACCCTCTCTGTCCAGAAAGCACACAGCCACTGACCCTCTTGGTTTGAAGAATCATTGGGGCAGAAGGCAGAGCAAAAATACTGCTCCTGTCAGCTCATTGCCTCTGGTCCCTATTCTGTCCTATGACAGAGATCTGACTCTGGTTTCAACCCTTCCTACAGGTTCCATGGGCTTCTGTAAAGGGGCTGCCATCAAGTGATTACATCCAGTTAATTGCTATTTAAATAAAGTAGGTAACCCTTTGGGAATCTTGGGTTTGACCAAATCACTTCCTGGCCTTGGGGCCCTCTTTTGGAGGCCAAGATTTTTAGCCAGCGATAGGAAAGCTCCAAGCCTTCACCAAAGAACTTTCCAGCGAAGCCTGAATCCCTCCCCACCCCCATTTCTACTCAACACCAGGGGGCTCTACAAGGCTGATTGTTCAAGCTTGGCTTGCAGAAGATGACGAAAAGGTTAACTGCCCCTAACTTCAGGTGAAAGAGCCTGGGGTATAGAGCTGAGAACTCTATATGGATGCCCAAGAAAAAAATACTCCTCCAAGCCCTAGCGAGGAGTGCGGAGCTATACTGATGACTATTTAGGTACCCATCGCATGCACAGTTCCTCAGTATATCTCTTGCATTGGTGAAAATGTTTCCCTAGTCCCATTAGAGAGTTGTGCCTCTCTCCACCAACCCACTTTAGGCTTTTAGGGAAAGCAAAGGTAACTGTAAGAATCTGGAAGTAAAAGTGAGAAAACGCTGTATTCTGACAGGGTTTGGAGATGTTTATATACCCCCTGTCACCACACACACATACACACACACATTGTTCGCCATGTTTAACAACCCATTACCCTTCAGAAATTGGCAGGATATTTGCATCAAACTCTATTTATGTCATATTTATAGAGCACACTAAAACATATATGCACATACCTACATGGACTGCTAGCTATTTAAGTCAGACTGTGTATGGGAAGGCATTCGTTCTGTGTCAGGGACTCTTAAATACCTTTGCTTTCATTTAGGAAGTAATCTGAATCAGATTCTCTAACAAATTCAAAAGTGCAAAGAGGGAGAGGAGAGAAAGGAAATCTGAGCCAAACAAGATCTGTTATTGTCCCCAACTAGGGAAACTGACCAAACTTTAGTGCTTTGGAGAACCCCTTAGGGCTGGAATTAGAGACAGATGTCTTTCAGGAGGCATCCATGCCGAAGTGGCTCCCTTCTCTTACCTCCTCCAACCACGGTGCAGACTCTCGGGAAGCCCCCAGTAATTCCTTCATCTAATTGTCCTTACTTGGCAAAGCCCCCCCCCCGCTGTAGATGCCTCTTGCTAGTTAGTTCTTGGGTGCAGCGAGATGTTCGCCAGCTCTGCTCAGCTTCTCCGTTTCACTGGAGGTGGGCAATGACCTGTCCACCTAGAGCACTGCCTCGGAAGCTGTCCCCGTTTTCTGCTCTGGATAGCAGTTTGAAGGGGTGCTGACAACTAGTCTCAGAACAAGGAGCCTCTGCCAGATGAAGTGAACGGTGTACATACTTCGCTATCGTTCAGCAAGCCAGAAATACACACCCAGAGCACAACCGCTTACATAAGCATGAGGTATGCATGCAGCACACACTACGGTCCAGTAAGCACTCTCTAATGTTCGTCATATGGTTATTACAGTGTCCTAAATATGCCATTCTCTCTCTGCAGGTGAATGATGTAAAAACACACACCTCCTACCCTACCATCGTTAAATAACAGACACTATAAACACATTTACATCAGGCGCAGACTACACAACTATCCGTAGGACACATATTCGGTACAGAAATCGTGGAGAAGCACACACAGCATGCTGTCTTTGTCTGGGAACCCCCCCC
>LOEQ01001656.1:160899-178706 GCA_001685075.1 Bramus lutescens | reverse complement strand
GTGTGTGTGTGTGTGTGTGTGTGTAGTGAATGCCAAGTGTGTGAGGGTACCTGAGGATTCCAGAAGAGGGTGTTAGAGGCCCTGGGGCTGGAATTACAGGCAGTTGTGAACTTCCCAGTGTGGGTGTTGGAACTGAACGTGGGTCCCCTGGAGGAACAATAAATCATCTTGCCTGTGGAGCCATCTCTCCAGCCTCTTCTGTCAGCTATTTTATCAGAGTGACAAAAAATTTAATTAACTCAGTGGCATCTAGGCTGTTTCCAAGCCTTTGTTTTCACAAGCAATAGTTTAGTGTACAATCTGTGTACTTAACTTGTAGACATATACATATATTTGAAAGCGAAATTTCTAGCAGATGGGGTCAAATGGCACGTTTGTAAGTTTGGTTGGTTGTGCAAAACCGTCTTTCTAGGAAGAACCATATGGGCTCCCACCAAAAGTGAATTAGATGCCTGTTTCTTCCTCCCTTCAGTATACACTTTAGGGGCCAGAGAGGGGTTCACCAAGCAGCCCAGGCTAACCTCACAAGTGCTGGGATTGAAGATGTGGGCTACTACAACCCACTACATTGTTTCTTTTCAAGATAGAAAACCTTTTTGTTTTTAATTTATTTTTAGTTTATGTGCATTCGTGTTTTGCCTGCATGTATGTCTGTGAGGGTGTCAGATTTTGAAGTTACAGACAGTTGTTAGCTGCTATGTGTGTGCTGCGAATTGAACTCATATCCTCTGGAAAGCAATCAGTGCTCTTAACCGCTGAGCCATGTCTCTAGCCCCTCAAGATAGAAATCTTACAGATTAGTCAAGGACTCATCTGCATCTTTCTTTGGTTCCTTTCTGTGTGTTCCTCTCCTGGAGTGAACATCCTGGTAAATTTGGTGTTTAATATTCCTGTACCTGTTATGACATATGTGTGACATGTGTATGTGCTCCTAGGCAATAAATTAAGGTCTGGTTTTTTGTAGCTTTCTATAACTGGCATCTGGCCGTTCTGAAAGACACGTGCTTGCTTTTTTGATTCAACCAGATGTTTGTGAAAAAGTTCCTGGTCAATACACAAAGACAAGCGCTGTTCATTACCCCTGTGTGGCACCATTCCATTGTACGAACACGCTGTGGTTTATTTATCCACGTTCCTGTTGAGAGGCATTGGATCATTTCCTAGTCTTTACTGCTACCCGTAGCTCTGCTTTGGGCTTTCTTATACATGGCTGCTACTATGCATGGGCTGCAGTTTGCCAAGGGTGGGGAGTGCTGGGTCAAAGGTGACAGGCATCTGTAAGTTGCGGGGTTACCAGCAAGCAGAGCCTCCCTCCATCTTGTCAGACAGATCCAGCAGACAAGATGGAACAGTGGGAGAAAGTGCGAGCTTGGGTTTCAGCCATATCAGCAACAAGCTGGCTCTGCGATGTGATGTATTTGCCCGGTGGCATTGAGACTTGCTTCTCTCAAATGCAAATGGTGATGGTAGCATCCAGTGGGGTTCCCAAGTAGACAAATTGAGGTGCTGTTTGTAAACATTTAGTATAGAGCCTGGCATGGAGGAAGCATAGAAAAATATCAGCAATTATTATTCACAAGATAAGCATATTATATTAAGAATATACCAACAGCATCGATAATTATTGTGGTATATTTAACTGTAAATATGTGTCACATTTGTTTATGCTACATAATATTACTTAAACTATGTGAAGATGTATTTCTCCTTTGTGTCTGTTGCCTTTGTTAACAATATAAACATGTGTTACATTTGTTTGTGCTGCATTTGTTTAATTATGTAAAGATGTGTTGCCGTTTCCCCCTTGCCTGCTTAAGGCACCTGATTGGTCTAATAAAAAGCTGAATGGCCAATAGTGAGGCAGGAGAGGGATAGGTGGGACTGGTGGGCAGAGAGAATGAACAGGAGGAGAACTCTAGGCCCAAGAGAGCCGAGGGGGAAGAAGAGAGGAGAGAACAAGGGAGAGAGGGAGCCACCTGGGGCCAGCAGTCAGCCAGCTGATGTGGAGAAGGACAAACAAAGAAAAGGTAAAATGCCCCGAGGCAAAACATAGATGAAGGCAAACAGGTTAATTTAAGTTAAAGAAAGAAAAAAGCTGCCCAAAAAGTGAGCACAAGCTAAGGCCAAGAATTCATAACTAATCAGAGGTTCTTCATGTCTTGATTTGGGAGCTGATTGATGGCCCAAAAGAAAGCCTGGTGCAAATAATGATTACTATTAGTGTGGCTATGTTCTGCCTGTGTTTCTCTCTGTTTCTCCAGGGCCACACTTTGTAGCACAGCAGGCCTGGAACTCATTATGTAGCAGAGGCTGGCCTTAAACTCCTGATCCTCCTGTCTCAGCCTCCGAAATGCTGGGTTTATGGTTGCGTATCACCGTGTTATGTCTGCTTTGCAGGACACTACTTGGATCCAACCATAGATATGTTGCAGCAGGCTGCTTGTTCTGGGCTGCTCAGCCCCGAAATAATCACACAGAAACTATATTATTTAAATCACTGCTNCTTGGCCCATTAGCTCTAGCTTCTTATTGGCTAACTCTTACATATTAATTTAATCCATCTCCATTGATCTGTGCATCACCACCAGGTGGTAGCCTACCAGCAATGTTTCAGTGGGTCTGTCTCTGGCGGCTCCATGGTTCCTCTCTGCCTCTGCCTCCTTTCTCCCAGCATTCAGTTTAGTTTTCCTCACCTAGCTCTGCTCTGTGCAGGCCCAAGGCAGTTTTATTTATTAACCAATAAAAGCAACACATAGACAGAAGGACCTCCCACACCACAGATACATCTATTACTCCATTTGCAAGAATTTCAAGTTATAGTTCTAAATTATAAGCACTTAAGAAAACAACTATCACACCATGATTGCACCTAAAAATCCGAGAGTGGCTGTTTTGGTATAATGTATACCTATCCAATGTTCATATTTGCTCAGTTCAGTCAAGCAATTTTATAGCTGATTTGAGTTAATGAATTCAAACAAGGGCTGTACATTGCACTTGGTTTCTGTCTCATCTTTTTAGCTGTTGAAAACACTCATCTCTTCCTCTCTTTTTTAAAAAACCAACTCTCTCTCTCTCCTGTCTCTCTCTCTCTCTCTCTCTCTCTCTCTGTGTGTGTGTAGGCTGGAGGTCAGTCTTGGGTGGTGTTCTTTAAGAACTATTTACTTTGTGTTTAGAGACATGGTAACTCACTGGGACCTGGGACATACCAATTAGTCTAGGCTGGCTGGCTAGTGAGTCCCAGGGAATCACTGGTCTCTGCCTCCCCATCAGTGAATTACAAACATGCGCCACTGTGCCCAGCTTTTAAAATATAGATTCTGGAAGTCAAACTAAGGTTCTTATGCTTGCACAGCAACACTCCACCAACCAAGCCCTTGCTATAGCCCCCTTTTCTTCTTGCAATATATCTGTTAAAGGTAGTGGCCAATTGCTCTGTAGTTCAGCACAACTGGCTCTTGCTGGTTGTACCCTGTGGCATCTCCTCTGACCTTGGTAGTTCCTGTACATTGGTAGATGCTACAGCTTGGGTCTTCCAAACTCCAGAAGCATCTCCCCAAAGGCCCAGCCTGTGGTCCTACTGGGTGATGGTACAACTTTTAGTAGGAGGAAATGCCTTAATGGAGGAAAACTAGATCAGAGTGGGGAAGAGTGGATGTTGCCTGAGAAATGTCTTGCATAAGCTCATGTATTTGAATACTTGGTTCAAACACCCTCCTCTTTAGGAGGTTATGGAACATTTAGGAGGCAGAGACTTACTGGAGGAAGTACCTCATCAATGGGGGCTAGGCTTTGATGGTTTATAATCTTGTCCCACTTCCTGTTCTTTCTCTCTTCCTCTCCTCCTTCCCCCTCCCTCTCTTCCCCCTCCCTCTCTCTCCCCGCCTTCCTCTCCCTTCCCCCCTCTGTCTCTCNCTCTCCTTCTCCCCCCCCACCCCATCCTTCCTGTGTGTGGATGCTTTTTGATCTTGCTACCATGATGGATTCTATCCCTCTGGAGTCATGAGCTGAAAGCCAAAATAAGCTCTTCCTTAACTTGCTTTTGGTCATGGTATTTTATGACAGCAACAGAAAATAGGTGTCCCAGTGCGAAGAGGATGTCAGACCCGGTCCCTTTCTAGAGGTTGAGACCTTCTCTACCGTAAACCCCTGCCATGAGACACTGTGCTACTACACTCCCACAGCAACAGGGCTCTAAAGATCATGGGTGGAAACCTTCAGATAAACCCTGCCTCCTTTAAAGGTGATTTGTCTAGGGTATTCACTGGAATACCTACATGTACAGTGATGGAAGGCCAATATAGCAGGGCCAGGGGCTCACTCAGATTAACCGAGAGATTATGAACAGTCTCGCATCGTGTGAAGTTCCACAGGGGAAGGGACAGACAGCACCAGCGTCTGAATTATTTTTTATATTTTAACAAACACTGATGATCACTGCCTAGAGACATTATTCATTAGCGATTGCAAAAACAGTGGTAATTTAATTTTATTGTTCTCCAGGAATTAACTAAGTCATTTCATAGAGAGAAACTTAAAAAAGAAAAGAAAAGAAAAAAAAAACAACAACCCAATAACCAGTGGGGCTGTGGATGACAGGCAGGCAAGCGGGGAGTATTTCGTGTGTTTATAACAATGACAATGGGATTTCAAGTAGTCACTTGGAAAATTGCTGATTTCATGGGTTCTGAAAGGTTCAGCATAGTCTTCTGCCCAAGGGAAAAAAAAAGGGAAAGAAAAAGAATATTAAACACACCAACTTCCCGTCACATTGCTGGTTTCTTTGCCAAAATGTGCTTCATGGCCTTTAAGGGACAGCTGCCCAGCAGGGTTCCAGGGCACAGGGCCCTGACCCCTGTGGTTCTTCAAGTCTATGTTCTAGGGCTGTAGACAGGGAGATTAAAAAAAGGGGGGGCACTTGAGACTGGGCCATCTGAGATGGTCTCACAGGTAAGGATCAGAACATGGCAGAGCTTTCGTCACCCCCAGCGTCTTGCAGGTGCTAGCGTCCAAGCCCAGGGGTTCTAGCAACCACACACCAACAGGTGTCAACGTAGGTACTGTGTGCTCTGGGAGGTGTAAGCATTGTCATTGTGCCCATGATACCCACGTGTTGGGTACGGTTGAACAAGGTGCCCATGTGTCAGGAGGATGGGTGGGTGTGGCCTCTTGGCTCTCTCAGGATATCTACATTCTGGCTGTTCTGCCTGTCTACCTCCTGTCGCCTGGAAATAGATGTGCATTCTCCCGGCTGCCCTCCATGGACACGACAAAGCTGAATTGCTCTCAGGGTCTTTCCACATGTTCAATTTTTTTAAAAAAAGCATTATTAGCACGTGTGTGAGCATAATGCATGTGTGGGCACATGTGTCATTGAGCATGTGTGGAGGTCAAATGACACCTTATGGAGTTGGTTTCCCCTTGCTTTTTTTTNTTTTTGTAGCTTTGGAGCCTGTCCTGGAACTTGCTCTTGTAGACCAGACTTGGTCTTGAACTCACAGAGATCTACTTGCCTCTGCCTCCTGAGTGCTGAGATTAAAAGCATATGCCACCACCACCCGGCTTCTCCTTGCATTCTTATGTGGGTTCCAGGCATCAAACAGTTTGCCAGGCTTGCCTGGCAAAATCCCTTTACCTGCTGCGCCATCTGACCAGCCAGCTTCCCTCCCATGCTCAGTCTTGCAACCTCTTGGAGGCTTCATAGGCCCATTTTTGAATGGCAGCCAACTGGGCCCTCTTTGGGCTCCTAGGCGCCTTGCCTGTGCTTACTCCTGCCTGAGCAGTTGCTATTCTATGCTGCCATTTACTTGTTAATGTGTCTGTCTCCTTCCACTAGATTGGGGACTCCCAGAGGGCAGGGCTGGCCAGCTTTCTCCCATCTCTGCAACCCTGTTTCTGCCTTTCCTTGCTGTGTTGCTCATACTGTCCTGCAACTTTTGCATTCCAGGGACCTTCCTGCCTCACTTTACAGAAGCTGGGATTGCAGACTCCTGTCACACCTGGCCTCTTACTCATCTTTATATTCTTTTATAAGATTCATTTATATGTATAACTTGGCCTGCATGTATATATGTATGTATAGCTTCTGTGTGCCTATGAATGTTTGTGAGCCACCTTTAGGGCACTGGGAACCAAAGCAGAGTCCTCAGCAAGAACACCCAGAGCTCTTAGTGGGTGCACCATCTCTCCAGCCCTATACTTACATTCTTTTATTGTTTTATTTTTATTTTTTTATTTTTTGGTTTTTAGAAATAGAGTTTCTTTGTGTAGCTTTGGCTGTCTTGGAACTAGCTTTGTAGACTAGGCTGGCCTTGAACTCATAGAGATCTGCCTGCTTCTGCCTCTGGAGTGCTGGGATTAAAGGCACGTGCCGCCATCACCCAACTACTTATATTTTTAGGTACTTGATGTACAGTATCTGACAGAAAATGTTTATTGAATAAATTTTTAGAACTCCATATTTAGAGGGTTTTTTAAAAATGTGTATTTGTGTTTTGCCTGTGTTTTGTACAGTGTGCATGCTAGGTTCCTGAGGAAGCCAGAAGAGGGCTTCAGATCCCCTGGGATTGGAATAACAGACAGCTGTGAGCTGGCATGTGGGTGCTGGGAATCGAACCTGGGTCCTCTGAAAGAGAAGTCAGTGCTCTTAACCATGGAACCATGTCTGTAGTCTGAGCCATTCTTATTTTAATTATAGGTAGATGAGAGGTAGAAACTGAGGGAACCTGGTACAGCATTTGTGGCTCTCATTAGTGTCCGTGTGGTGTTCACACAAGGACGCAACAGAATGGAATGGGGGAGGGTGCTCTGAGACTGAGTGCCAGGCTCTCGGGTGGAGGACCGAGGACAAGGGCACCACCTCTCTGTGCGCCAAGCCTGCTGGTGCAGTGATGCATGCAGGCATCTCTCTTGGCCAGCAGCTGGGCTCCTGGAGTGGGAGCTTCCTCACTTTGGAGTGCCTGCCACTTTGCCTCATCCAGAATGTGGCACAGGAGTACAGGTAGGCCTGCAGGCCAGGAGGGCCCAGGGCAGCTCTGCGCAGGTAGGGAGAATCTTAAGGACCAGCTGAAGACCCCGCGGAGGCTTGTGCACAGTCATTAAAGGTAGTTGGGACTGCCTGGATTAACTTGTTATGGGACAGGGTTTCAAGGCCCAGCTTCTTCAACTGTGGGTTGCCATAACAGACTGTCAAGCCTAGGAAAAAATTGGCAATACTAAAAACTTTCTGAAAGTCAAGGTTAAAAAAAAATAGTTAAAAAAAAACCAAACACATAATTCAGGTGATTCTGGCAGGACTTGCCTGTAGCACATGGGCAACTACACAGGCTGCCTCAATTCTGACCTCCCAGGTGTGCTTGCCAGAATCCATGAACTCAGACTGGAGGCTACTGTATTATAAAGGAGTGTTTTTACTGTACGAGGGAAGTTTTCTCCTCTTAAAGAAACACAGCTTTAACTACGGGAAATAGAGACTTCATGGATGTTTTCCTGGGGCTGGAGGGAAGCTCAGTGGTTGGGAGCACTTGTAGCTCTTCCAGAGGACAGGGTTGGATTTCCAGTACCCTCACAGTGACTCAACTGTCTATCTCCAGGTCCAGGGGACTTGATGTTCTCTTCTGGGCTCTGCAGGCAGCAGGCACAGAGAGATGTGGCACCCAGACATACATGCAGGCAAATCAACCACACACACGCTGTAAAGATAACTTTAAAATGTTTTTCATCCCCATCATGTAAGCATCAGATTATTCTGTTCTTGGATGGTATTTTGTTAGATGAGTTGGTCTTTAAAATTGTTGTTTGAGTTGGTGATTCCAGTTACATAAGAAATGATTCTACAAGCCAGCCATGGTGGCATACTACTTTAATCTCCACACTTGGAGCAGAGGCAGGTGGATTGCTGTGAATTTGAGGCCTGAATGGTCCACATAAGAGAGTAGCAGATCAGCCAGAAGTACATAGTGAGACCCTGTTCAAAAGAGGGGATGGTTGAGGTGGGAGAGATGGCTCAGGGGTTAAGAGCACTGTCTGCTTTTCTGGAGGACCACAGCATCTGCTTGATGGCTTACAACTGTCTTCAATCCAGTTTCAAGGGTTTCTTTGTCTGTCCTCTTCTGGACTCTATAGGTGATAGGCACATATGTGGTGGTGCATAGGCAAACAGGCTGGTAAAACACCCATACACAATAAAAACACACTCTCCCATAACTTTTGGCTTGATATTAGGACAGAATTTCCAATTCTGCAATTTGAATGACCTCCTGAAAAGATTCTAAACATGCTTCTTCCAAACTGCACTGCTTTTGTGACCTAGTGTTCTCAGCATCCGTGATCATAAAGGTACATACCAACTTGGAAACATGTTGAGGATGCTGTATGTCCTGCAGTATGTGCTGTGCATATGAGTATGCATGCACACACCAAGAATGCACACATAGTTGTGCACACAAACATTCCTTCCTGGGTTTCAGGGAAACCACCCACCCAGAACCCCTCTTAGATGTGGTTCAGTGTTAGGTTCTTATGTTCTGTGTATTCATGTTTCTATTCATACAATGCTTGGGGCCTGTCACTTTACATATTAACGTTAGCTTGTTTTATCCTCAAGCAAGGATAGACATGGCTTTCCTGACTTTGCAAATGAGGAAATGGTGACTCTGGGAAGATAAGTGCCTTGCCTTAATCACAAAACTATTCAGAATTGGGTTGGGATTACAATTGGGTCTTCTTGCATGTCTCTCTCTCTCTCTCTCTCTCTCTCTCTCTCTCTCTCTGCCTTGTGTGTGTGTATGTGTGTGTGTGTGCGTGTGTGTGTGTGTGTATGTGTGTGTGTTTCTTTAGTGAACATTCAGCAGGGGCTGAATGGCATCTGGGCCTGACCTGCCTTGCCCACCCCCACCCCCCAGGCCACAGGGACTTCACAAGAGGCCTGTCTCCCAGATTAGCCCAAAAGACAACAGGCTACTCAAGAAGAAAGCTGAGGCACAGGGAGGCCTGGGATGGGAAGGGCTTCCCGAGAAGCAGTGGGGAACTTCCTCCTGGGAAAGCCAGGAGCAGGCCAGTTCCTCTCCAGGGCCAGGCAGCAGAGAACTGGGCCCCAGCTGTTCCTGCCTGGTCCCGTACAGTCCTCATCACCCACCGGAGACTGGAAGCCCTGCCTGCTCACTGCCCATTGTCCCTGCACCACAGTCCTGCTTCCCATGAACCTCCTGTTTACACAGGAAGCCCGCTCCTTGCTCCTGGGTACTACCTCCCTCTCTTGATGGCCGACTCTAAACGTGTATCCTCACAGGCTGGTCCAATGAGTGTGACTAAAGCCAGTTATTTCTGTTTGAAAGCAGAGTAAAAGGGTGGCCTTCCTCGGTATGATGGCACAAACCTATAACCCCAGCACAGCAGAGGCTGCTGCATGAAGAACATGAGTTCAAGGCCAGTCAGCATTACAAAGAGCAACAGCCAAGTGTTACACATCTTCCAGGGTCACTGCCCTTGATTTGAACGTGGCCACTCATTAATGTCAGACTCAGACGTTTGCAACAGTCTGAGCACACAGTCCTTTTCTGTGATGTCAAGATGGACGGTGGACAGAACACTGTGTATGCAGCAGTAATAGATCTTACACCTTATCTCCCACCTAATTTCAGGTAGACTACAAATATGGGCAACCATTTAAAACTGTGGCTTCCAAATCCTGGGCATTCTTCTCTTCGAGGTGGGGTGTCTGTCCTCTTCCTTGAATCTTGGTGGGCTTGTGGCTGCCTGGAGCAATGTGCTACAGTGGAAGTCATGCTGTGTGGCTTCCCAGGCTTTGTTTGTGTTGCTGGACCCTTAACCTTAAGCCACTGTCACCACCTAAGAATTTAGCAGACAAGAATGGTTCTTTTTGAAAAGATAACATTTATTTATTTTGTGTACTCATGTGCAGGTGTGTGCATGTATATATGTGTGTACATGATGTACGTGTGTATGATGTATGTTTATATGTATGTGTGCCTGTGTGGAGGTCAGAGGGCAACTTTTGGGAGCTGGTCCTCTCCTTCCACAAAGTGGATCCTGGATATCCAATTCACATTGCCCACCAGGCTTCGCGGCAGGCACCTTTACCTTCTCAGCCATCTTGCCCCCATTCATTATTCTTGAAGCACCATCAAAAGAATGTAAATAAAATTTCCCAGTTGAATAAAAATATTACTCTGTGGAGTTTCTAAATAGTATGCAGAACTAGGATTCTCCTCCCTTACCAACTAAAGATGGTAAGAATGAAAAAAAGATAGTGTGGAATTGTCCTTAAACTAGGAAGGGATATTCTCATTAGACCAGAAATAGTGAAGTATTCCAGAAATGAAGAACTCAATATGATGTGACAGCCATACTAAGCAGAAGGGGTTCTGAGCTGCATGCCCCAAACACATGGAGAACCGTGTCTCAGAGGAGGCGCCTAGCATCCAAAGTGCCCAAACAGTGAGTGCTTGTCCAGCGGGTACATGCTGAGTCTGCGGAGCTGCTATGGGTGCCTTTTCACAGTTACTGCTTCCTTGGGTTAGTCTCATGTCTGCATGCTCTTTGCTCCTCCCTCCCTCTCTTCTGAATCCGATGTCTTCTTCCAGCAGTGTGGGCTTCCACTAAGGTTTGTGAGCCGTAACCTTTTGACTGAAAACTCCAGTGTTAATGTAGCTGAGCACAGCACACAGAAAGAACAGTGGTCTTTCCTCAGCGTGTAGAGGATACACACAGTCTTGCATTACTTTCTGGCATCTGGCATCTGTGGTTGCTGTCAAGAAGTCTAATCATTCCTTTCTAGGAGACATGTTTCTTCTCTGAGGCTTTTAGGATTTTTTTTTTAATGTTTGCTCTGATGTGTCCAGGCATGAGGGTGTTTGCATTTAATTTGCTTGGGGATTGAAATATTTTGTCCTTATGAAAATTCATCTCTTTCACTGCTACCGAAGGCTCACGATGACTGGAACTTTTATGACGGCCTCTTTCCAGTTCTCACATTTTCTTACTCCAGATTCACTGGATCTTTTCATTTCTAGCTTCTCTTCTTTAACTGTGTTCCTTGCTTTCTATTGTTCCGGCATGCTGTTCAGCCCTTTGGATAATCCCCACAGTTATTTTCTAGTTTACGTGTCTCTTCAGCTTCATTTGACCTACAAATTTACCCTACTTTCACAAATCTTAATATTGATGATTTTTTTGAAACAGCGTTTTGCTGTATTGTCCAGGTTAGTCTTAAACTTGTGATTCTCCTGCCTCAGCCTCCTGAGTTCTGGGATTATGGGTATTTGCCACCACATCCAATTGATGACTGACTTCTCGTGGTGTGTGTGTGTGTGTGTGTGTGTGAGAGAGAGAGAGATCTGCATATAGCATTTAAAAAATACTTGTTTATTTTTATTTGCATTAGTGTTTTACCTGTGTGTCTGCCTGTGCCAGGGTGTCAGATGCCCTGGAACTGTGCTTACAGATAGTTGTGAGCTGCTATGTGGGTGCTGGGAATTGAATTCAGGTCCCCTTAACCACTGAGCCATCTCTCCAGCCCCTTTGTACAAAGTTTTAATCTCATATTAAAAAAATAGGCTACTATAAGCATAAAATGTGGAACCTGAATAGGAGATTTATAAATACTCACTATGATCCCACTTCAGAGGCAGAAGAATAGGATGCTCGAGGATCTGTGCTGTCCTTGTACCTGGGTGATGCAAATCTCTGTCATCTAAGCTTTAGTGTTTGTGCTGGCAAAGTGAATGTGATGACCATGGGTTTTTAATTTCCAGAAGCTTTATTTGGTTCTTTATGAAAATTCCTGGCATTTATTTGTGTGTATGAGTATTTTGTCTTCATGTTTGTCTATGAACCATGTGTGTGCCTGGTGCCCACAGAGGTCGGAAGAGTGTTGGATCCCCTGGGAATAAAGTTACAGACAGTGTGAACCACCATGTGGGAGCTGGAATCGAACTCAAGTCCTATGGAAGAGTAACAAGTGCTCTTATCTCCCGAGCCATCTCTCCAGACTCTCATTGGTGATTTCTTTATCTGAAAGAATGCTGTATTGTCTGGACTGTTAGTCTCACACAGTTTTATTCTGGTTTGTTGAGGTGTCCTCTTTGCTTCTTTGCTGATATTTTGGAATTGGATCAGTGCACAGGATATTGTAAGTTCAGCTCTGAAACCCACTTTTGCCGCTTAGTGCTTTGATTTCTCCTGGGGGACCTGGAGAAGCAAGCTATGGGCTTTATCTGTGGTCTCATCAAGGGGAGGGGTGGGTGGGACTTGCATGCAGTGCCTTTGGTGGCCAGAAGAGGGCGTCAGATTTCCTGGAGCAGGAGTTACAGGTGACTGTGAACTGCCATGCCTGGAAGCTAAAAACGAACTCTGAAACCTTGAGTTATAGGTGGCTCAGGAGGCAGAGGCAGGCAGATCTTTGAGTTAGAGGCCAGCCTGGTCTACAGAACAAGTTCCAGGTCAGTCAGGGCTGTTAAACAGAGAAAAGAAACTCTGTCTTGAAAGACAAAACAAAAACAAACATATAAAAAACAAATAAGAAACCAGAAATTTGGTCTTCTGTAAGAGCAATATGCGTGCTCTTAATCACCGAACCAACTCTCTGGACCCAATACTGTTTTTTTTTTAAGTAAATTAATTACTTTTTAATGGTTCAGATTTAATCCATAACACTATGTATGCTATACTAGAGCTCCCCAAAATAAAATGTGTTTTATTTTTGATTGACACACAGTAATTAGGTACATTTATGGGACACCATGGCACTGCAATCACGAATAGAAGGTAATTGTGTTAGGTAACTGGCATATTTGCCACATTAGACATTTACCATTCATTTGCATTGGGCACAGTCAAAATCCTGTTTACTAGGTGTTTTCAAACATTCTCTCGTGAAATTTTATCTTATTGTATTATTTAATATTATAAATCTTATTTTTTTAGCTAAGGAGATGTCTTGGTGGGTAAAAATACTTGCTGTACAAGCATGTCTATGTGAGTTCAGATTTGTAGCATGTGTGTAAAAACTAGGGTCTGTAACCTCAGCGCTAGGGTTGGGGTGTGGAGATAGGTGGATCCCAGAGGGCATGCTGGCCAGCCAGCCCATTTAGCAAGTTCCAGGTCCCATGAGAGAAATAAGATGTCTCAGAATAAAGTAAGGAGTGGTAGGGGAGGACACACTACGTCAGCCACTGGCATCCACATGTTCACGCACAGGGGAACGTATCTGTTCATGCACTTGCGTGCGCGCATGCGCACGCACACACACCCCCTCTGTCTTTCTTCACACACACACACACACACACACACACACACACACACTCACACACGAGAGAGAGAGAGAGAGAGAGGGAGCAATTGAGAGATCAGTGTAGCTGCTCAGTGAGTCTATAATGGAAGATTATTTCTTTTACAGTTTCAGGTCACGC
The DNA here is from genome assembly GCA_001685075.1 of Bramus lutescens. NCBI lineage: Eukaryota > Metazoa > Chordata > Mammalia > Rodentia > Cricetidae > Bramus > Bramus lutescens. The sequence goes on along the minus strand of LOEQ01001656.1, from coordinate 165,276 downwards.
TGAACTCTTGCAAGCCCATTGTGTGTGCTGTTCTCTCCTCTCCACAAGCTCTTTGGACAGAGATGTCAACTTCCTTCCATGCATTCAGATACCAAGGCTTCACAGCTTAAATCTCATCCCAGATCACACAAGGAGGAAATGACCTTGTCAGCAGGATTTGAACACAGGCTTTCCCTCATTTAGGGAGTCCTTAAACAGTGATAGCTCCAGATGTTCATCATAGAAATCTCCAAACACAATCTGCCGCACATCAAACACACATCAATCCTCCAATCGTCATTTTGCTAATTTTTTTTAAAAAAATTATTGATTTTTATTGAGCTCTACATTTTCTCTGCTCCCCTCCCTGCCTCTCCATTTTGCTAAATTTACTTTATCATAGATGTATTCTTTGCCTAGTCTTCTGTTAATCTATCCCCACCCCGTGTGTGTGTGTGTGTGTGTGTGTGAACGTGTGCGTGTTCACATGCACCATGGCAAACATATGGAGGTCAGGGATAATTTCGAGAGTTGGTTCTCTCCTTCCACCTTGCTTGAGTAGGATCTCTCTTGTTCCTCCTGATGCGCTAAGCACTACTAGGTAGCTGGCCTGTGAGCATCAGGGCCATTCTGTTTCCATCTCCCATCTCAAGGCAGGAGTGTTGATGTCACAGCCGCACACCACCACATAGAGCTTCCTAGCTGGCTGCTGGGGATTCAAACATAAGTTGTCAGGCCTGTGGAGTGAGACCTTTCACCTCCCCAGGTCGATCCCTCTGCCCCTCAGGATATTCCATTGTAAACTTTAGGCACTGTACTCCTAAAGAGTTTATCGTGAATACGGTTGACTGGAGTTAATGTCTGTTTAATGGTTCTCTAGGCACAAATGAATCAGTCTTAACTCTGCCACTCTGTGAGTTGAGATGAATGCAAATACTTACACAGTATATGTCCCCATTTCTGTGTGACATGGGAGTGCCACTGTGTTTGTAGACAAGTCTCTGTACCATCCTGGAGGGAATCACTCTTGATATCTTCCCGCGGATTAGTTTTCCCTGACTTCCTGTACTAGAATGTCACATGAATAGATTCTCACCAAGCCGCTCCCTGAGGCAAGGTTTCTTCCCTTCAGCTGGATTTTGAAGAATAATGATTAAGACATACTGTGTGTATGCCAGCCAGTAGTTGTTTTTATTGTTACATAGTGCTCCAGCGTTTGGCTACAATACGCCTAGCTTACTCCTTTTCCTGTTGCTGGACCCCTGAGCTGTGTTTTTGTGTGCATATTACCTTAAAGTTGATATGAACATTTCTCGCTGTTCTTGATGCTGGGTTAAGGGGAGAGCTGTAACAGCTACACTGCAGCTAATTGGGTGGGATGAGGACGGTGCACGAACGCATTTCTTTAAAAGGCTAAGTCGGCGTGCATGTGGCCGGCAGATGACAGCCCCATGAGTTGCTTCTCTTCCACCTTTGGGTTTTGGAAGTCGGCAGGCTTGTGCAGCGAGTGCCTTTACCTGTTGAGCCATCTACTGTCTCTTACCATTTCTTTTTTGAGACAGGGTCTCTCTCTGACCTGGAGCTCGTCAAGCAGGCTTTTTAAAATTAAAACAGTTAAAAAATGTGTAAGTTCTAGCACATGAGGCTTCTTTTGCTAGCAAAGCATGCAGTTTACAGTAGATCAAGAGTAGATTCTGTTTATGTCTCTGCACTTCAGTTTCCCCATCTAAAAGGCAGGAATGAAAACATCATCTCCTGGAGTTTCTGGGCAATCTTGGAAAGTGCTGGGGGAAGAGCAGGTGCCTGAACCTTGGCACTAATCGCATTATATTTGATGTGAAGCCAGTGAACACACGATCACACGCAGTTTGTGGTCCTGGTAACCAGGACACGTCAGACTGGACCACAGGTGGGGCTCAGTGTCCTCCTTCCCTAGGAGGAGAGGGTGATGCTGGACCTTTGGTTTGAAGAGGACATGGTGTCATTTGCCAGCTGCCACCGGGACTTTGGAGGGAAGATGGTGTCTCCAACCACTGGCCTTCACCCGCCACTGTGTTGGGGGGAGGCTGTAGGGAGCCATGGGAACAGGGAGGGCAGGGAGGCCAGGTGGTCTTAGGAGGCTGCAGGCACAGGCTCTGCTGATGTGAGAATGTCAGGGCTCTGGAGGGGATAGGATTTCTGCCACCTCCAGCTGCCCTAAGCTGCTTCTGCTGTTTTCCAGAGGGACCCAATTACCATCCCTTTGCAGAGCCAGGGCCGTGGGAGATCCCAAGGAGATAGGAGGCAGCTCCCAGCAGGGCAGCAGGGGCCTTTTAAGCTCCCCTTGCCGCCATACACCTGTTCGTGATCATCTGAGATTTGGGGGCTGGTTTGGGAAAACGTCAGAACTGAGTGCAGTCCCTCAGGTCTCTGTGGAGCCCCGGGCTTTCAAAGTGCTCTCCTAAGAGCTGATGTGTTTGATCTTCATCAGAGCTTGCCAGCTGCCTGGACAGGCTTGCTGGCCTCTGATGACAGTGTCCCTGCACTGCAGAGAAGGGGAGCCAGTTGATTGTGGTGACCCATTGAGAAAGTGACCCAGGGCTTCTGTCTCTGCAGTGCCTTTCCTTTGTCACTCAACAAGTGCACACCTTGGATCTCCAGTTGGCCTTATGTGGTACCATCCTCTATTACATGAGCAAGCCTCTTGGCCTCATTCATATTCATATTCATTTTGGGCCCCTGAAGGTATTTGAGTAGTGGCTTCCAGCAGAGTGCCTAGTTTACCCTACATGCAAAGGCTGTGCAGGGCAAGGTGACGTGTTCTGTCCCCAAGAATGGATGGCTAGACATGCCTTCCAAGAGTGCAGCCTGTGGTACTGGAAATAGCACCCAGCTGTGTGATGGCAGGTATGAGGATCTCTAAAAGAACTTTGGTTAAGCCAGAGGTCGTCCCTATGGGGCGTCTGTCCCTGCAAGTGTAAGGAGGGAGGAAGACAATTAGGGTTTCATCAGATGGAGAGATGGCCCTTCTGTGAAAAATGGCTCTAAATTCACTGAGAGGTGTGTATCAGGTACCCAGATACCTTGTCTTACTCCATTTTCACCACAGTCACGGAAATGAGTGGTCTCCTATTTGCACAAATGCCAATATGGAAATCAGTGGCCTGCTTGAGCCCTCTCTGTCTCTTAAGCCATTTTCCCACTGAGAGGGATCTTTGGGGAAGGTGGGTGGCTGGGTATGTATGGGGGCAGAAGGTAGGGAGCCCTTACCCAGCCCTGGAAATAGTAGGAACTGAATAGACAAGAACAAAGATTCAGACCACGCTGGCTATGAATGGAGGAAGGAGGTCGATGCACAGTTTCTTGTTCAGCCTTGGTACTGGGGACCCTGTTTGGTTCTCTTGATGGCTATGCAGCTGTTTGTCCTGTCTTCCCCACCATGATATATCTTTCCCATCTTGGCCCTGTCTTCAGACTCTGGGGTCACTATCCAGATCCCTTTTTCTATCCATTGGAATTTTAGTGCCTCCTGGAAGTCTTCCTTGAACATTAGAGTTGCATTTGTTCTGGTTGGAAGTATCTGGGCCTCTTCCCACAGTCTGTCTCACCTCTGTAGCTGATAAGTCTCCCTAGCTCAAGTGGGGCCCCGGCTAGCCCTACAAGCATCATGGGCAATGGACACAGCAAGGGGTCAAGTCCTTCCCATGTAGTTCCCCATCCGTTCTTCATAGCAACTCACATGAGGCAACAACTCTTCCCATGTAAAGATGAGGCAGCTAGAGACTCAGAGAGGTTGGGCAGTATGCCCGGAGGATTCCACTCTTGAGTAGGTCTCCCTCCAGGCCCGTCATGCTTTTGCTCACGTGCCTTGCTTTTAGCATCTGGAAAGCTGGGGCAAACATTAGGTAAACATTATCCTTGGTATACATGTGATTAGATCCAGGTCCCTGTTCCCAGGTATCTGAATAAGGCTTGTGTGTACAGGACATGGTACCTGCAATGAGAGCTGTGTGTGCAGGATATCGTACCTACTGCAATGAGAGCTGTGTGTGCAGGACATTGCACAATAAGAGCTGTGTGTGCAGAACATCATACCTGCTGCAATAAGAGCTGCGTGTGCAGTACATCATACCTGCAATGAGAGCTGTGTGTGCAGGACATTGCACCTGCAATGAGAGCTGTGTGTGCAGGACATTGCACCTGCAATGAGAGCTGTGTGTGCAGAATATCGTACCTGCAATGAGAGCTGTGTGTGCAGGACATCATACCTGCAATAAGAGCTGTGTGTGCAGGACATTGTACCTGCTGCAATAAGAGCTGTGTGTGCAGGACATCGTACCTGCAATAAGAGCTGCATGTGCAGGACATTGCACCTGCAATGGGGGCTGTGTGTGCAGGACATCATATCTGTAATGCGAG
>LOEQ01001656.1:147738-158458 GCA_001685075.1 Bramus lutescens | reverse complement strand
ATACTTCCTGCCTTGCCAATCAGCATTTATTTAAAACATGATTGACAGAATACAGACAATTCTCCTGCACCATAGTCTGTCACCCTTACATGCTTGGGGACAGTGAACATGCCTCTTCTATGTCCCTCCTAATCTTCCCAGTAAGCCACAACCCCATGATGATACACAGATTGCTAGAGATGGGTTAAGCAAGATGTGAGAGTTAGCCAAGAAGAGGCTAGATATAATGAGCCAGGCAATGCTTAAATGAATACAATTTGTATGTTGTTATTTCAGGGTATAAGCCAGCCATGCGGGAACTGGGCAGGATGAAAAGCAGGCCTGCTTGCCTATTCACTACACCAACCCTTCCTCTTCACCCCACACCTGACTTTGGTGTTGACCAAATTACCCAGATTTTCTTCCAGGCATTGATGCATCCATCCCATACTATTTTAACAGTAAGATCAAGGGAAAGCACTAACAAGGAAAACATTTCCATTTTCCAGACAGGGAAACTGAGGTTCGATAATGTCCCCCCAGTCACAGCCTGGAAGGAACAGAATGAGTGTGCAGTGCAAGCCTGCGTGACTGCAGAGTGTTATGGGCAGAGTGGACCAGACTCTGTCTTTCTGGCTCTTTCCTAACCCCAGCCAGGTTCAGACTTTGGCCTTAGTGAACAAGAGCAAGGTACTGTGCTTCTCACTGTCTACTCATCCGTCTCCAAGTGCAGATATTTATATCAAATGTGTCAGTTGAGATGGACACTCATTATATTTGGACCAAATGGATGTCACCATGAATAAAGGGGCCAGAGCTGCGCCTGGCTGCCTTTGCCCTTCCCTGACTACAATCACAGCCAGCTGAACTGGTTTACTTACACTATGCTCTGCCTTGGGCACCCCAGAGCCAGACGGGAACGAGTCAGCCCAGTTACCACCCTTTCCCCAGAGTACAGTTGGTCACTATTTTCATTCCCGAGACTGTGAGCACTGTGGGCTGTGTTATCATCCTTATTTTTTTCTTCCAAATAGGATATTATGAACAGCAGCAGATATTAAAGGACAACTATCGTAAGTGGAGAGTCTGAAGAGACAGTCTCTCTCTCTCTCTCTCTCTCTCTCTCTCTCTCTCTCTCTCTCTCTCATCTTGCTGGCCTTAGACTCACAGTCCTTCTATCCCAGTCTACTGTGTGCTAAACTTACAGGCACTCCCATCCGATTCTTGTCATCTCCTTTATAATGAGGGTCCTTGGTCAGGAACAGCTGTGCATATGTGTGTAAGACCCAGAATTGCTAAGAGTCTGGACAAGAAAGGACTGGGAGAATAGGAGGCAAATGCATTGCTGGGTGGATTGAGAAAACAAATCCCAGTGCTGGGTCTGGAAGCTTCTGGAAAAGGTAATGTTAACCCCTCAAACCATCTCACCCTGCAATTTTTTTTTCCTCTGGGGGTTTATCAGAGACATTGGGGCCAGGCATTCAGCAGGACTAAAGTTACTGGGACAAAGCTGTAGGCAGGTCAGTGCTCCACAGGGGAGTCCCAAGGGCCTGCAGGCAGCCACTGCCACCAAGAACTTCTAAGGCCAAGAAAGGGAAGCCTCCAAGCCAAACATCCCTGCGCGGTCCCAGGCAAATGTGTTCCTCATCAAGGCAGATACAAACAAAGTTTATTAAAAAGCCTTCTAAAAGGACATTCCAAATCACCAGCAGGCCTCCTTGAGGTGATTGCCCATTCTCTTACGTACTCTCCTTCCAGCCACGCTGGAGCTTTTCAAACACCAAGTCACCCATGTGTCTAGGAAGGAAAATAAACACACAGCTTGGGGTGACCTGGCTCTCAGTGTGAGCATGCACTCTGTGACACTGTGCCTAGTAGGGTCGATAAGAATGACCCAGGAACGGAGGACACACAGGACATTGAGACCTCTTAGCCAGTGGGTTTGAACCTCCTCTTTGTACACTAATAGTGCCCACCAGGCAGAGGAAGTACCCCTGTGGCTGTAGAAATGGTGGTTTGCTGTAGTGGAGTAATGTCTGAATCGGAAAGGCCACAGGTCTTTCTGCATTCTGGGCCGGAGGAGGGGGAGGGTTTTACCTCCAACTAATTGGGAATTTTTTCATCTATGAAACTGGTGTTTTTTTTTTTTCTTCAGTAGATTGGAGCAAGAGTTCTCTGACTGGAGTTAGACTTGGGATTCTTAGAGGTTGGCCCAAAGCATGTTTTGGGTACTGTGTTAGTTACTTTTCTCAACTAGGGGAGAAACAATTTATTTTAGTTCATGGTATCAGAGCATTGAGTCTTTGGTTGCCTATCTATGTGCACTTGAGAAGAACATCATGGGGGCAGGAGCATGTGGTAGAGGAGAGCTCTTCACTGCTGGGCTAACCAGGAAGCAGGAAGGAAGACAGGAAGTGGCCAGGAACCCCAAGGGTCTTCCCCCTGTGATTTGCTTTTTTTCATCAGAGTTCCATTTCCAAAGTTTCCAGAACCTTCCAAAATGGTGTCTCCATTTGGGATCTAGGGATACTTCCTACGCAGACTAAAAGAAGTTCCCCGTGGATCCTGGGGTCTTTGTGGCATAATACAACTTCCTCTTATGAGTGAACCATAGTCTGAGTACACAAGAGGACTGGTAAGTTAACAACGGGGAGAAAAGAGTCTATCTCAAGTATCTTTTGTTGCCACCGCCCCTTGTGGCATTTTGGGCATCTCCCCTTCCTAAAATTCCATCACTTCATGAACAGGATCACATACATACTGCCTCCTGCCTTTTTTACCCACTAAAAATATTTATTACTCGTGTGTGTGTATGTGTGTGTGTGTAAAGGTGTCTGTGTCATAGCATGTATGTGGAGGTCAGAGGACAGACAGTTTGAAGGAGTTGATTGTCTCTCCAATGAGGGATCAAACACTAGACAGTTCAGGTTGTTAGGCTTGGCAGCAAGCACCTTTTCTTGCTGAGCCATGTTGCTTACCTTTACTGTTGATCATGTCTATTACATTTGCTTCTTCAACATTTTGGGGAGATAAGGAGTGTCCAGAAAGGAAAGGAAGAGTGGAAGAAGAAAGAGGGAGCCCAGAGCAAGTAGGGAAAACTTGATACTGATACAAATTGGACTTGGGGGCCTAGAGAGATGACTGAGCAGTTAAGAGCACATACTGCTCTTGCTGAGAATCAGGGTTCAAGTTCCCAGCACCCACACAGTGGCTAACAAGCATCTCTAATTCCCATTCCAGGTCATCTGATGCCCTCTTCTGGCGTCTGTGGGTACTGCATACATGTGATAAATGGAGCTGCAGGCGAAACCTCTATATACACAAAAAAACCTTAAAAAAGTCTACTTGTAACAATTTATTGATAGTTTCCTATGAACAGGTGTTGCGCATAGAGACTGGAGCAAGCATCCCTTGTGACACTTCCACACTACACATCACAAAGAAGGGGAGTGAAGCTCAGGGGGTTTCAGGAATGATCCAAACCCAAGGCGTGGAAAGGAGGAATGGAGACAGGTGGCTGATGCACAGCCTGGCTCCCAGCCTCTCACAGATCTCCAGCTCGAGCCCTTCCACTAAGGTTTTGGAACACTCGTTTCTTTCTGGGAAGAGTCCGACTGGAACTGCTAACGGCACTGCTGGAGAGGTTTGTCCTGTTACAGAGTTGTGTACAAAATCAGGGAAACATGGGGCCAATTTTAGTGACTGCAACTTTCCTGACTCTAAGCTTGTGATTTTGAACCCTGTTGCCCAAGCTTGCTACAGGAGAACTTTGCGAAATCCCTGCTTTGTAGACTGCCCAGATGGTTTCATCAGCATCTCCAGGAAGGCCAGGGCACCCGCATCTTCTTAAACATTGGCTGGTACAAAGAGCATCATCTAGGCCCGAGAACCCCTCATAAGACAACCAGTTGGTACTGAAACTCTGCTCCTATTCATAGAGCAGGTGAGGGTGCTATGGACTGGAAGTGGAGAATATGTTGAGGCAAGGGCTATGCATGGCTAGGAAGGTGGTAAAGGGGTGAGATCAAATACTGCAAAAGGACATATGAGATCAAAGCACAGAGAGCCTAAGTGTCTGGGTGCAGATGTGCCCAAGGCAATGGAAGAGCTGGAATCACAGCAACCGTTGATGGCAAATGACTGGGATATTTTGTTCCTGAGGAGATGCCATCAGCATCTCCATGGTGAAGTTTTCTAAGACTCAGTTCTGCACCTGATTCTTTGCTTAACTCAGCGGATTTCAACCTTCCTAGTTCTGTGACCCCTTAATACAGTTCCTCTTGTTTGGGGTGACTCCCAGCCATAAAATCATTTCATTGCTAATTCATAACTGTAATTTTGTTACAGTTAGGAATCATAATGTAAATATCTGGTATGCAAGATATCTGATTTACAATCCCTGTGAAAGGGTCATTTGATTCCCACAGGTTGAGGACCAGTGGCTTGATCCAGTCTTTCTCTAACTAGACTTACCCCTGCCTAGGATTTCTATCACCACCTGACTCCCAGGTTCCCATTTCTAGTTCATACGGTTCCTTGGAAACTCAACCCACTCATGATGTGACTCACCTGATATTTTCATTTGGATGACACCCAAACACCCAGTGTCCTTCAAGACTATCTCCAGCCCAAGCTGGCCCTAGTGAATGACATCAGGACTCAGGCTGGACCCTCCCTTCTCCCTCATTGCCTCATCTGTCACCAGTGGCTCTCAGTACCTGTTCCCTTGGCACCCATTAAAGACATATCTACCACTGTCCTCTTTTCAACCATCTGAATTGCCATGCCTCTAGCTAAGCCACCAAATATATATATTTGGCAGTCCATTTATGTTTACGTGATGACTTATGTCTGTCACCCCACTTGTTTATATCTTATATAAGGGTAGCGTCTGAAATTATATGTTCTCGGCACCTTACCTCACACTCAGTAAATATGTGCTGGATTCCTGAACGAATAACTTTATTTTACGCTTTCAGCTGATGTGAAGGTTATTGATATGGTACTTTCTCCAACGTGGGCTGCAGGTCTTCAAGCTGAAACTGGAGGCAATGCGTTCAGATGATGACTGACTATGTGTTCCACATGGTCTAGGGGTGTAGGCATTTGTCTATGAAAGTTGAATGAGGGGATTTGAGGGAACCAAATACTCTGAGATGAGAACCAGCCACACATTAGGTCATGCACATGGGCATACACACTTGTTTTTGTACCTGGCCAGCTCTTGTTCACTTACTTGGTAGGCATCTTTATTTGGGGGAATTAATTATAAAACCAACTCTGCACTATTTCTGTGATTATGGAGCAAACAAAGAAGAAAAATAATTTGATGATGCTTGGCTTTCTGGCAAAGGGAAAAATGGAAACAGCATTTTTATGAGCTGCCCTTTGAAAGTGCTTCTCTTGGTCAGAACAGTTCATGAAACATGATGATTCCAAACCCACTCCATATTGATTCCTGCTGGAGGTGACAGATTCTGCTAACTTTGGACCGTGACATTCTGGGTCATCAAGGTTACACCATGCTGCCTCTGCCATCAGAACAGCCCCGTCCCAGCATATCCCTTCTTTCAGGGAAAGGTCATGAGGAGGAGTCTTCTCTGGGATTCTAGTAAAATGGGTGATGGGTAAGACTTGAAGGGACGTGCTCTCAAGACCAGGCCCTCTTTCAGGTCCTCCTAGTCTAAGATGTGTCTCCAAGGAAACCCCCAGCTTCAGGATGACACCTGATTGCTTTCCTCGCTGTCAAGGGGAAGCCAAGTTTCCCTAAGGCAGAAATCACAGGAATTCCACTCCGCTTATCTGCCTGGCCTGTGAGGGTGCGCAGGACTTGCTTGGAGAGGGCAGAGGTATAAGCCAAGAAGTTGTTAGGAATTAAACCTGGGATTAGAGAAACTAGTTTACTTCCTGGATCTGCCACTTCTTCCTGGATGAGAATTTGGGGCAATTTCCTAAATAACATTTAGCCTGTTTTCTCACCCATGAAAAGGAATGATGATACTAGGTATGTTACTATATAAGATTTTGTGAGTTGTATCGATCCAATGGTTCAGCACCTGGCAACAGGCGATATACCAGAAATTCCTGTTTGTGGATTCCACTAGAAGAAAGTTCTCAGGCCTTCAAGTTCACTATTCATTTGAATAAAAGAAAAATAGAGGCTAGAGACTACTTCCCTTTGCTGCTGTCTTATGAAACAAGTCCTCAATTTAGAACCCACATATTTGGCAGATGAAATGTCATCAGGAGATATGAACTGGAACCCAACATCCCCAGCCAGCAGCCCCTTCTTTGTATATGTATTATAGATCACAACACTTAACACTAATTGTTGTCTTCTTTACTAACTCTTGTTAAGTTGATCTAAGCATGTATTTTTTTTAAACTGGTGGTCAAACCCAGAACCTTATGGAAGCTAGGTGTATTCTCTATCGCTGTGCCACATTCCAGTTCCCTATCTTTTGCTTCTCCTGAGGCAGGGAATTGTTAAATTGCCTAAGATAGTTTGGAACTCATGATCTTCCTGTCTTAGTCTCCTGAGTATCTGAGATTTTGTTTGCCATCGTACCTTCTTTCTTTGGAACTCTTTCTCCTTCAAAGAGGCACATAACAGAGACTTGTCAGTTGTTCTTGGCCATCAGAGAGTACAGAGCAGGAAGTCCCTCTTATTTTTGGGCTAAAACTCCAACCACCCCACACAGATGATCCCTAATGAGGTCAATACAGCAGAGGCAGCATCCACTCTGAAGGGTTGCTGTGCAGGGCCAGGCCAGTGCCCAGTGTGAGCCTGACTAGGGAGACTGAGGAGGCCAGATGACTCTTACTGACTCCTTAGGCTGCCATCTTGTGGCAACTGCCCTTAGTCCAGATCTGCCTGCCAGTTCTAATGTCTTCAAAGATGCCCCTCCTTGGTGTCTTACACAATACTCACCTATTTTGACATGTGGGGCTCCGAGTCTCAACCTCCCCTGGAGGAGAAAAGCAGAACGGGCAAGACAACTACAGAACGGGGCTTCTCCGCATAGATCATTCAGGCCAGTGGTAGCTGCAGGGTGACCAGGCGATGTGTCTGGGGCAGCACGGCACTGGCAGGAGTGAGGACCACCACTTATGTGGCTGAGCACTTCTCATATATGAGTCTATTTACTCCTAACAACAGCCTACTGTGCTATACCCTGCTTTCCATCCCCACCCCCAAGCGGTTCTCACCAGGCAGACCTATCTAGCTTAGAATTTGATGCATAGGCCAGGCTGGCCTTGAACTCACAGAGATCTTCCTGTTCCTACTTTCTCAATGCCTAGATTAAAGGTGTGTGCACTGCACCTGGCTTATTTTCCCCATTTCTAGATGAAGAAACCAAGGCATGGAGACATTGAAGCTCAAAATATTGAAGTAAATTTGTGTTAGAGTTGGAATTCAAAAATAAGGTTTTTCTAACTTTAAAGCCCATGTCCTACCATCCCCTACTGGCCCCCTGCACAGCCCTGGAGGATAGGCTGGGAGCCTGTCCTGGCTTAGCCACACCCAGTCACTCACCTCAAAGTGATGCTTCCTCACAGGGTGGCAGAAAGGACCAAATGAGCATGTCAGTACATTTAGTACAGTGCCTGGGACAGGTGAGGCCTCCGAATGGAGGTCTTCCCTTTGGTTTGGAAGGAAAGAAGTGGGGGCTCTCACCTTTCTGCTTGGTCCCTCCACCTTTGAAGCCTCTTCCTCCCTCTTTCAGCTCCAAAACACTTTTTGTATTAACATCAGGAGTTCCTTGACCCCTGGGTTCATTTCTTCATCTAGTTAGCTAGCTGGGCCTCACAGAAAAGGTAGTGCTGTATGGTGTAAAGACCTTTGAACTTGAATTGAGGAGGCCTTGCCGCTAGTACAGCCTCTCTGAGCCTCAGTTTCCCGGTCAGTGAGACAGGAGGGCTGTCTATACCCCTGGGCTGATGTGCATGTGTGGTGCATATGCAGCCACTTCCTGATTCCCCATTCACCATAGACCATGATTAATCAATTGCAGCATCTTCATTCGTGATCCTGAATGTGGCACAGAGTCCTCCCTCACACATGGAGGCAATCACTGTCAACTGCTTAGAGTTGAAATGGCAGTTGGAGCCTCTGGGATATTTCTGGAGCGATTTGCTAAGGATCCTTTTAGCTCTGCCACCGTGGCTCTAGCAACCATACCTGGTGGTGCTTTGAGAGAAGGCGAGGAGCATAGGTCTGACCCCTATGATGAGTGTATCTAGCAGCTTTGTCATTTTGGACAAGTAACTTACACTCCCTGAGCTCTATTTTCTAGTTTGTAATTTGGGAATTTTAACATATGCTCTCTTCCTTGGCATTACCGTGAGATTGAAACCACTGTAGCTTTTTGTAGGTGGGGCCTACACATTACAGCCACACCCTCTGCATTTAGAATAGGGCCTGATCCAGAGCAGCACAGTAGAATGGTAATCTGTAGAAAAAGAAGGAACCACAAACCCATGCAGACTGTCTAGAGAAGCGGTACTCAGTCTTTACGGAATATAAGGGTAGTGACTGGAGCCCTTGCAGCATGTACATTCCAAGGCACTAAGGAGCTCATCCAGATGGCTGAGGTGTGGCCTGGGTAGCCTATTTTCAACAAGCCATCCTAGGAATCCTGCTGTAGGCAGTCTGTGGGAAGCCTGGGCTCAGGATGAGGGTAGAAGTTAACACCATTGAGTCGGCCTTCCTTTGCTTTCCAGGAGTGCCTCGCACCAGGGAGGGAGGTGCAGGGAAGGACAGCTGTGCCTGCTTTTCACACCCCATTGGCTACCTGAGACTCAGGTCCCCAGCTGACAGATGCTCTTAGCTGTTATACTCTGGCCTGAGAGGCATGCTCAGAAAGGTCACAAATAAAACTAGAGCACCAGGGTCTGAGGCCGTTCTCAGCTGTCTTGTGAGGAGAGTACATAACTCTCCTCAACTTGAGCTACAAACCCAGATCATGCTCCTTGTGAAGAAGCAATCAAGAACAGACTGGCCGGTGAATGTGCGTGTGTGCGCACGCCTGTGTGCTCCCATGCTGATTTAGCTGTCTACATGGCTCTGAAAAGCAGAAGTAGAAAGTAAAAAGCAAATATAATGTCTGGGCTTTTTTCCCCTTCTCTGCATTCAACAGAGACCCTTGCAAAGTTCTGTAGTTGGTTGTTTCTTTACTCTTACTCTTTGGACTCTTTTGTTTTTTATTCTGCCACCCAGCTCCCAATGGAGGCTTATTCTTACTTGTAAATGCCTGGTGTCAGCTTGGCTTGTTTCTAGCCAGCTTTTCTTAAATTATCCTGTCTATCTTGTGCCTCTGGGCTTTTTATCTTTTTCTATTTCTGTATATCCTTCTTTATTTCTTATTCTGTGGCTGACTGTGTAAGTGAGTAGCTGGCTCCTGATCTCCTCCCAGGTTTCTCCTTCGGTTTATTCTCTCTGCCTGCCAACCCCCACCTATCTTTCCTCCTGCCTCACTGTTGGCTATTCAACTCTTTCTTAGACCAATTAGGTGTTTCAGACAGGCAAAGTAACACAGCTTCACAGAGTTAAACAAATGCAACACATCTTTGTATCATTCATTAAACAAATGTTCCATAGCATAAACAAATGTAACACATCTTAAAATAATATTCCACAACAACATTCATTAGGTAGAAATGGAAGTCTCTCAACCCATGCTTCAGTGTGCGCTAAGGCAGCCTATATGGAGATAGCTCCCGTCACAGGAACCCCCACCAACTCTCTGCTTTCAAAACCAGGGCTCAGTGGGCACAGCCTGACATTCCTCTGGTCTCTTGGTATTGAATTTGGAACACCAGCTGATGGTTCTCAGGTAGCTATATGGCCCCGCATCCCTAGTGATAGTGCCTTGGGATCTTTGTCTCCCTGAGTTCTGCCGTGGTCCCCCACCCCAATTCAGATACTCCACTGTGTCTGTTTCTGCAACTCTTCAAACCCCGCTAACTCATGACAAGTTCACCAGGACCTAGGACAAGCAAGACACTATCAAAATAGGATTAAAGGAAGCCTGGCCTGAGCCACATGCCTGCTTTTGCTTGGTCTTAGATGGTTAGGAATATTCTGGAGAAAGTGTGACACCTGGATGTCCCACTCAATACCCAGACTCCTTTAGGGATCCCTGCTGCCCTAGCCAGTGCTTCCCTTCTCCCAAGTGAAACCAGGTGGCTGGGGTGGTCAGTGAGGGTAGTTTGAAGGGACCCAGGGAAAGCTGAGCTTCTGATCTACCAACTACCCCAAACTGCTTCTGAACGGGTTTATCCATGAACAAACACCCAAATTTCTTATATCTCCCAATCACCAAGAATCTGATCCCTTATTTAGTCCTGAAACTTGGAAGCGAATCTTTTATTTATTTCTACTGTAATCCCACTTCAGGCTCTGTGTGGAACATTCCACTCGGGAACAAACTCTAGGATTTCAGAAGGACCCCCAGTTGGGAAAGTGTAAGGGTTTAGAAGGGAAAGTAAAACCAGGCTGAGGATGTTTTGGCTCCGTGTGTGAGCTGGAGGAAGAATGCAGATCATTTGGGTTCCTGGGGTGGGTAATGAGCTATGGGCAAGCTCCCTAATCACTTAGCCACAGAGGATGGGGGAAGAGCAGGGCTGGTATGATACGAGGCAAGGCAGACTGGCTGAGACATCTCATAGCCTATTCTTTCTTTTTTTTCTTTTTCTTTTTCTTTTTCTTTTTCTTTTTCTTTCTTTCTTTTTTTTTTTT
>LOEQ01001656.1:124975-135555 GCA_001685075.1 Bramus lutescens | reverse complement strand
TATATATATATATATACACACACACACACACATATTTATTGTCTACAAAACAGAAGAATAAAAAATACTCAGAAAGACAGTTTCTCTTTAGTAAGTTTGAAGTTTTTTTGACAGAATTATTCTTGTGTAGCTAACTGTTTCCTGCAGACACAACATTCCCTCGGGGGATGGAAGAGATTGAAAAGGCTGATGAAATGCGGAAGAACCACCATCGTCCTCACAAGGCTGCTCCCAGATGGTTGTCCAGGAGAGGAGACCCTGATGTCACTGCGCTGCTGGAAGGTTGACGCAGGGGAATCAGATGGTCCAGCTGCCTGCAGCACCCATGCTCTTGTGAGTGAGTCTGGTTCAGAAGTTTGTTCATCACATCTGGACACTGATGCAATTATTTCTTTGGTTTAGCATTTGCCTCTTAACCCACTGTTATTCTACTACCTTCTGACTTCCGTGCTTTGTTTGTTTGAGATTTTATTTTTCATTTTATGTTCATGAGTGACTGAATGTCTGTCTCTACACAAACTGTATGGAGTACCTATGAGATCCAGAAGAGGGCATCAGAGCCCCTGGAGCTGCAACTAGTTGTGCGTCATCAGTCATATGGGCGCTAAGAATTGAACTAGGGCTGTTTGGAAGAACAGTCAATGAATGCTTTTAGCCACTGAGCCATCTCTCCAGCCCTGAGAAATCAGTTTTCTAGTAGATTCTCTCTCTTTTCTGCTTTTTCTCCTAATCTTTCTTTTATTGTTTTTTCCTAAGTGAGATCAAATGTACTTTATCTGTACATGTTTTATTTTTTAATAAAGTATTTTTTCTTATTTTTTTCTTCTTCTTTTAAAATTTTATATGCATTGGTGTTTTGCCTACATGTATGTCTGTGTGAGGGTGTCAGATACTCTGGAACTGGAGTTACAGTTGTGAGCTGCCACATGGTGCTGGGGATTAAGCCTGGGTCCTGTGGAAGAGCAATCAGTGTTCTTAATCTCTGAGCCACCTCCCTGGCCCCCTGTATATGTCTTCTTTTTCCCTTAGCATTTGGTGTTTTGTTGACTTACAGTAATGTCTGCCTAAATGTCTGCCTATTTATCCTTTTCAAAGCTGTGTTTTTTCATTTAGGACACTCTAATCAGAATGATATACATTCTTTGTAAGGCACTGTAGGATGTTACTTACATCTGTCTTCAGAAGTGTCCTGAGCACTGATCTCATAGTGTCTTTTATCCTTAATCCAGGTAGGAATGTGGTCATTCCTCTTTTGTTAGACTAAAAGTTTCAGACTTTCTGTTTCAATTAGCTTTTCCCCCTCCCCCAGTAGCCCCTTGTCCATCTCTGATACTTTCTTGAATTTCTGAAGTCATAGCAACGGGAAAGTCCAGGCATCTTCAGCCTCTTCACATTGCTTTTCCTACTCTCATTGAAGCTGCCTCCTCTTACTGCCTTCCTTTTCCTGCAGGTGTTCACACTGGGGGTTGTGTTCTCTTCCGTGGCCCTGTTCCTTCTAGGTGTTCTGCTGTCCACTGTGCTTTCCTGGTGTAGCCCCCTCTACCCTCTTCCAGCTTCTGGATCCCTCCTGCCAGTTGCCTGATTGCTTGTGGTTCTTGTTCTTTGATCATTATCTTCTACATTGTCATTACTACATATGACTTCAAAATATGATTATTATTAAAATAGGTATTTATTTCCATCTTGTACTATTCTCCTTCAACCAAAATCTCACTTATTTGTCATATTTTGGTCAATATCCACATTTGGTATGGAACAGGCACCTCAAATTACACGTGTCGCCAACTGAACTCATTATCTTTTGAATAAAAAATTTTCTCTCAAAGTCTTTCCATTCCTTTTAAATAAATAATGTTCTCAGTGCCCACTCTCTCACTGCCAATGAGCATCTTGCTAGAACAGCTCTCACTCTCCATTGCCCCAGCTCAATTTCATATTTTATATTTCTCATTTCCCTTTTTATGGTTTACTTTTCCCTGATTTGTTGTTTGATACCTTCCTTACAGCGGTGTTTCAATGTTTATGCAGCAATGTTTAGGTGCTTCACAGAGGTTTGGTATTGCCATGGTTATAGTCATATTTTTCTCTTTTATGGCCTCCATCAAATCACATGTTACAGATATTTACAATGGATAATTTCTTTACCACTTGAAGGTCTGCTTCTCCTTTCCCTTATTTTTCTAGTGTTTTGTTTCCTTATGTGATCTTTGACTTTTGATTAAGGGCTTAGAGTTCCTGGACTATTGTCCCTAGCAAGAAAGTTAGTCCTGGGTACTAGTGTATTCTCCCCAGAGAAGATTACCTTGCCTTTTCCCAGGCCTCCTATTGACTTGCCCTGTAGTCAGACTGATGAATATCTTAAATATCACCTTAGAACTTTCATCCAGCAACTGATGGAAACAGGCAGAGACCCACAGCAGAGCACTGGGCTGAGCTCCCAAAGTCCAGTAGAAGAGTGGGAGGAGTGAGAATATGAGCAAAGAGGTGAAGACCATGATGGGTTCACCCACTGAAACAGTTTACCTGAGCTAATGGGAGCTCACAAACTCCAGCCAGACTGGGAAGGAAACAGCATAGGACCAAACTAGTCCCTCTGATTGTGGTTGACAGTTGTATGACTGGGNTTCACCCACTGAAACAGTTTACCTGAGCTAATGGGAGCTCACAAACTCCAGCCAGACTGGGAAGGAAACAGCATAGGACCAAACTAGTCCCTCTGATTGTGGTTGACAGTTGTATGACTGGGGCAGACTGAGGGGCCACTGGCAGTGGCACCAGGATTTATCCCTACTTCTTGTACTGTTTTTTTTTTGGGGGGGGAGATCTTGTTCTCTTTGGATGGATACCTTGGTCAGTCTAGATATAATAGGGAGGGCCTTGGACCTTCCACAAAGCAATGTACCTTACCCTCTCAGAGAATTGGAGGGGATGGGGTAGGATGGTATGTGGAGGGGAGACAGTGGAAACTTGGATTGGTATAATGAAAAAAAAAGATGCTTCCTTTCTTTTAAGTTAAAACCTTTCTTTTTATTTACACAGAAAAGGGGAGATGATGTAGGAAGTCCTTCTGTATATGTGTTGCTTTTATTGGTTAATGAATAAAGAAGCTGCTTTGGTCTGTGATAGGGCAGAATAGAGCTAGGTGGAAAAATTAAACTGAATGCTGGGAGAAAGTCGGTGGAGTCAGTGAGAGGCCATGTAGCTGCTGGAGAAGACAAATCCTGGAATGTTGCCTGGTAAGCCACAGTCATGTGGCAATACACAGATGAATAGAAACAGGTTAAATTAAGGTATAAGAACTAGCTAGCAATACGCTGAAGTGATTGATCAAGCAGTGATTTAATTAATGTAGTTTCTGAGTGATTATTTTGGGTCTGGGCAGCTGGGAAACAAATGAGCAGCCTCCGACAACAGGTGGTGGTAGTGAACGCCTTTAATCCACGGACTCAAGAGGCAGAGACAGGTAGATCTCTGTGAGTTCGGGGTCAGCCTGGTCTACAGAGTGCATTCCAAGAAGGTTCCAAATCTACAGAGAAACCTTTTCTTGAAAATACAAAAACAAAACAAAAGTGATGCATTGGGTATCAAATTTACAAGGGAGGAGATCTGTGATGGTTGATACTGATTGCCACCTTGATGGGATTTAGAATCCCCATGGAAATTAATCCACAGTAATTTCTGTGAGGGTGTTCTCTACTGGATTAATTAAGGTGAGAAACTGATCCTAGATGCAGGCAGCACTGTTCCATGGGCTGGGGTCCTAGATGGAATGCAAAGGTGTAAGGGAGCTGAGTGGCACCATTCGTCCCTCACTGTCTTAAGCAAAAATGATGGAACCAGATGCTTCAAGCTCCTGCTATTCCCTACCATGATGGCCTATATATCTGAACTGTGAGCCAAAACAAAAGAACACAACAACAAAAACCAAAACCAAAACCCCCCCTTCTTAGAACTGCTTTTGCTGGATGATTTGGTAGAGCACAGAGTGGTAACTAATGCAGAGGCCTTGTGGAAACTAATTAGCTTGTTGGAGGCATGACTCTCAAAAAGACTATGCAGCTCTAGCAGGAACCCAGCTTTGTAAAAGTGGGCTGCTATAAAAGGAGAGAAGCAGGTCACTGCGTTTCTCTGGCTCCCTGCATCACCACATGCTCTCCTGGTTATGCTAGCTGTCATGTTTCATGTAGCCAGAAGGCCCTCTCTGGGGATGGCCAGATGTTGGTCCCATGCTCTTCAATTTCTAAAAGTTGCCAGCCAAATAAACCTCTTTATATATATATGTCAAAAAAGTATCCCACAAGACATGTCAGCCTCCATTTTGTTTTTTTCATTTTTAACAGTGTCTTTTAGGTATTCTTTGACAATTTCATACATGTAAATAATGTATCTT
Organism: Bramus lutescens; assembly: GCA_001685075.1. NCBI lineage: Eukaryota > Metazoa > Chordata > Mammalia > Rodentia > Cricetidae > Bramus > Bramus lutescens. Next base: position 131,165 of record LOEQ01001656.1, on the reverse strand, counting down.
GTTCACATGCATTTCCAACTCTTCCTTATTCACCCTGGGCACCTCTAACATGTCCTCCTTCCTACTTCATGTCTTCTCATCCCCTCCTCTTCCCTCTGGAACTCACTGAGTTCAACTGATACTGCCTGTTGTAATGTTGTACTGACCTCATGCGCTTGATCCCGTGCATGCCTTGTGCAGATAACAGCAGCTACATGAGCTGCAGTGGCCACATCGTGTTCATAAGCCAGCACTGCACAGTGCCCTCCTCACCTCCAGCTTTCAGTCCTCCCACCTCCTGTTCTGTGATGCTGTCATGGTGACCATGGGGGTGTGGCGGACACAGATGTCCCACTAGGGCTGAACACAATATACTCTCTTATTCTTAGCACTTTGACAATTGTGGGTTTCTGTATAGGCTGCTAACCACTGCAGAGAGAAGCTTTCCTGGTCAAGACTGAAAGTAGCAGCAATCTCTATATATAAATATAAATATTTAGAAGGCAGTTTGACAACAAATCTATTTATTAATACAACAACATTAGGTTCTCCCCTAGGACCTATGACTTCCAAGCCATGGATTTTGATCAAACTTACTTGTATTCAAGGCATTAATTCCTACCTGTGGAACAAGTCTCAAAGTCAATACAAAACCAGTTGTTTACCCCTACAGCCTTCCAACCAGTATTGCACCAGGGGCATATCTTGCCTGGCAGCTTAGCACTGCAGCATGTAAAGTTTCCTATTGGCGAATAACGTGAATATCTTTTATACCCAACATCTATTTTTAAAAGGTACCGCTATCACCTCCATCCCAAATGGGAACCAGAAAATGAGTAGTAAATCCAGCTGTTGGCCAACTAGTTGACATTTTAATGTATTCATTGAACTGAGAATACAAGTTGTAGTAATTAAGATTTCCATTCTTATGAGGAGCTGAATGCCTGCCCATGGTCAAACAAACCGAAAAAGCAACTGTGGAACTGCTTCAGCTTTAGAGACATGCTGCAGGCCTTCCGAAGGGGAGTGAGCCACTGGAGTGCAGGCAAGCGAATGGAAAAGGCAGGACGGCCCAACCCGACAACCGCATCGCATGTGAAGGTGGTGAACTTACAGATCCAAAGCAGTAGGCTCTCAACGACACAGAACAGCAATAGGATATTCATGAGGAGCCGCAGCAAGAGCCCGGAAAGCAGAGGCCTTAAGCCAGACCAATGACTTGTGGTAATGAACACTTGCAAGCAAACATGAGTGGACTAAAGGATAAACTGTGTATCAACGGGCTGGCCACATGACAGCTTCCACTAGATTCTTCTTCCTGTTTTGTTTTTGTTTTCTTTCTTTTGTTTGGGTTTTTCTTTTAAATTTGGTTTTGATGGGGGGGAGGTTGCAAGGGGCTGGGGAGATACGTGGGATCAGAATGCAGAATGTATGATGTGAAATCCACAAAGAACCAATAAAAATTAAAAAAATATGCAGGATGAAAAAAATAAACTCACACTCACATCGTGTCCACCAAAGAAAACTGCTGAGTAATGAGATAATCCAATATGATGAAGAATAAATATATTTACAAAAAGGTAAAATGCATTATTAAAGTAACATCCACAGAACAAACCTATGACTTTAAGGGGAAGTTTTAAAATAAGGAAATAAATACCTTGAAAAATTAATGCAATCTTGAAATGAGAATTTTCTTAGATATATTATTAATAGAATTCTAGAAGGAATTAAAGAACAGCAATTATGTTATAATCACATAATGTTAAGAATTACGAGTATGGTGACCTGAATGAGAAATGTTTCCTTATGGGTTCACAGGTTTGCACACTTAGTCCCAGTCAGAGGTACTATTTTGGGAGATCTGGAATCTTCAAGAAGTGGAACCTTGCTAGCGGGAAGTAGGTCACAGAGGTGGCTGTACTGGCTGTGTTTTGTGTCAACTTGACACAAGCTAGAGTCATCAGAGATGAAGGAGCCTCAGTTGAGGAAATGTCTCCATGAGATCCAGCTTAAGACGTTTTCTCAATTAGTGATCAGTATGGGAGGGCCCAGCCCACTTTGAGTGCTGTCATCCCTGGGCTGGTGTTCCTGGGTTCCATAAGAAAGCAGGCCAAGCAGAGAAGCCAGCCAGTAAGCAGCACCCCTTCCTGGCCTCTGCATCAGCTCCTGCCTCCAGGTCCCTGTCCTGACGTCCTTTGACGATGAGCAGCAATGTGGAAGCATAAGGTGAATGAACCCTGTCCTCCCCAACTGGCTTTTCAGTCACAGTGATTTGTTGGGGCAATAGAAACCCTGATTAAGACAAGCTGATAACAGCACGGTGGGGTACTACTGCGACAGACCTGGCCATGCTTTGGAAAGGATTGTGGAAGGACTTTAAAATTTTGGGCTAGAAAAGCCATTGAGCATTGAGACCCCAATGGGGTATTCTTTAGGAGCTGGGAAGAAAGAATGTAGAGAGCAATGCAGAAGATGGAGGCCTGGCTTGTGAAGTTTCAGAGGGAAATTTAAAGACTCTGTGTGTAATGATTGTTCTGTCTCTTTAAGAGACAAGTCACGCCCACTCCCTCCCCCATCTGCTGAGACAGGCTGATCTTCAGCTTCCAGCCTGAGTTCTCTGTTTTCCATCTCTCCCTTCTCTCTCTCCCTCCCTCCCCCTGCTCTATTCCCTTCTTCCCTCCCTTCCATAACCACTAAATAAATATCTAACCTCACTCTGCAGGGTCTGTCTCTCGCCTGCCGTCGCCACATGGCTCGGAGACCTGCAGCATTTCTGTTGCCTGCCACCGCTGGGGATCCTGTAGCTTTTTAAAATTTTCCATTACTAATTTAATGACAGTGGCTTTGCGTTTCCAGCCTTACCCTACTTTCTGCGCTCTCTCTGCTTTCTGTGTGTAGATGAAAATGTGATAAGGCAGCCCATTGCGCTGGTAGCCATGCTATGCCTTCTCTGTCGTTCTGAATTCCTGCCCTCAGAAGCCATAAGCTAAAATAAACTCCCTTGCGTTGTCTTTGATCATATTTTTATCACAGCAGCAGAAAAGTTACTAAAACGGTGAGTCCTAAAAGACAGACTAAGCGCTGCCATCATACATTTGACTGAATTTTCAACCTGAGGATGGGTGGGTGGGACACTCCAAAACAGAGTCTTTTGTGGGATTTCAGGTAAAAGATAATTTTCAATACCACAGTCAACTATATTCAGTCACACCAAATAGAAGTAGCTCCTTGCAGACACATTACAATCAAACTCTGTGAAATGAAGAAACCAAACAAGTATTTTAAGTATGGTAAAATGAAGCCAGATGGGGTAGCACGCACCTGTAATCACAAAGCAAAAAACAAATCAAGAGCAAAATACTTCAAACCTCCCAAACTGAAATGTACAAAACCAAAAAACCCACACACAGTATTTTATTCAGCAGATGACCATTTATTTAAACCAAAAAAAAAAATACAAAGAACGGCGAGACACTAAATTAGTTTATTTAATGTATTCAAGAATCATGCTAGAACTAAGAGTAACTATGTTTGGATCAAGGGCTGAAGAAGAGATCACAGACACCACATCCTCCACAAAGGTGGCTAGAGGCCTGAAGCCAGCCCATGGACGTGCTAGAGAGACGGAGGAGGAAGTCCAAAGTTTCAGGCAGAAATGGACAAAAAGAGCAGAAGAAACTCCAGGAGCTAAATGAGAAGCCTGCAGGGAAGGGGCCCTGGTCATAGGCACAACAAAGATGAGTGGGTTTTATTTATTTCTTATGTTTGACCTGAGCTGCTGGTGCCCCTGGATTCTTTCCACGTCTACGGAAACTTCCGGGTGCCCTACCAGTTGTTTCTCCCACCAACGTCTGGAGTGCAGCGTTGTGTTGGTGTCTACTGTGCATTTAAGAATAAACTTTAGTAAAAAAAAATCATACAATGGTTGACAGTCTATTGATTTTTACTCCGTTATTTCTGTCTCAGGTTAAATAAATTTTAGAATCCTGAAAAAAAAAGTGAGTATGTAATCAGGACATTTTCAAGCATACAATTCTAAGAGTTTACCATGCAAACTCATGCTTAGGCTCACAAAACCAAGACAGGATAGACACAGGGGAGATAACTATGAAAGCATAGTTTTTGCGCAACTAAGACGGGATCGATGGGAAAAAGTATCCACTATACAAGTCTGATGACCTGAATTGATCCGATGAACTCATGCTGGAAGCAGAGAACCTGATTTCAGATGGGGCCTCGGACTTCCACAGTGTGTGTCATGGCACAGACACACGATGGCACACATGGTCCTGTACTCACACACAAATCACACACATTCACCCAAACATACATCAATCATAAACTAAACAGTTAAAACAAAAAGCTGTGTGTAAGAGCTAGGCTCTGGCCTATAATCTCGGTTCCTCTGGTGGCTGATGCAGAGGATTTCATATTCAGGGTAGGTCTAGGTTGAAGAACGAGTTCAATGCTAGCCTGGGCAACTTAGTGAGACCCTGTCACAAATACAAAGGAGAGAGAGAACTAGAGACATAACTGTATTAGACTCCTTGCCTAGCATGTGTGAGATCTTACGTTAAATCTGCATTAATGCAAAAAGAAATTAAAAGCATACACACACGCACACACACACATTTATACACATACATTACATACACACACACACACACACACGAAACTATATATATAGTGGTTAGCCGGGGAACAGAGAGGAAAGATTTGGTTAAGTAAGCTGGGAATTCTGAACAGCTGTGATTTTATGAATGATCTTGTAGACTTCACCTTTACCAGTAACTTAAAAAAAAAAAAACAAGGCAAATGTGGTAATTGCATACAAAACATTACAACTTAGGTTTATTGGAGAAAAATTATTTCAGAGTTTAAAACATAAAATAACATGGAATAATAATAACAAAAACATTTTCCATCAGCTTACTGGTGAAATTTTGATGTGCACATACTATTAAAAGAAATGCATGCCAGGGATAGTGGCACAGGTCTTTGATCCCAGCACTTGGGAGGCAGAGGCAGGTGGATCTCTGTGAGTTCAAGGCCACATTGGTCTACAGAGTGAGTTCTAAGACAGCCAGAGATACATAGTGAGATCTTGCCTAAAAATAAGTATATAAATAAANTAATTGCATACAAAACATTACAACTTAGGTTTATTGGAGAAAAATTATTTCAGAGTTTAAAACATAAAATAACATGGAATAATAATAACAAAAACATTTTCCATCAGCTTACTGGTGAAATTTTGATGTGCACATACTATTAAAAGAAATGCATGCCAGGGATAGTGGCACAGGTCTTTGATCCCAGCACTTGGGAGGCAGAGGCAGGTGGATCTCTGTGAGTTCAAGGCCACATTGGTCTACAGAGTGAGTTCTAAGACAGCCAGAGATACATAGTGAGATCTTGCCTAAAAATAAGTATATAAATAAAACAACAAACAAAACAAAAGAAAAAGAAAGCAAATGCATATCCCGGTGAGTGCTGAGAACGGCCTGTAAAATTCACCATAAATCTCATCTATAAAGAAGAGACAGAAAAGGAAGATTCTACCAGTAGCTTCGGAGATTGCTGAGAACACTGCACATTCAAGTAAGTAAATATCATAGCTCATCACGGTACTGGGCCATTTCTCAAGAGAGCAGCCAGAAACACCAAGGAGTTGAGTGTTGTCCAACTCTTCAAAAACTTACGAGGAAAACAATAAAGGACATTGAGAGAATAAGAAATCTACTTATTTCTTGGTTAGAGAATTAACAAGTAAACAGAGGGTGTTGATAATTTACCACTAGAACTTCTAGGAATCTGTTAAGGCCATCGGCAAGAGTCTGTGGTACTTTAGGTCAACGAGAGTGGCACTTTTATTCCTAAAAAAGGTGACTAAGAATCCTGCATCTAGGGCCAGAGAAACCTCTCACTTGAGGGGCATCAGGATTTGTGCAGGGCAGTTCATTCACAGAACAGTCTCTTCCTGGCCTTGCACGGGGCCCGTGGAGAGGATGGAGGGCGCTGCTCTTGGGGATTTGAAGGAGATTGAGGCAGAGGCTGCAGGGGTGAGCTGGAGAAGGGTCCCAGCAGGTAGCTGTCCTGGTCCCAGATAGACCTTGGAGAATGTGGCTCTGCATTAGGGGAAGGCCCCGAAGGATATGGTTCTGGGATGTGGCCCTGAGGCCAAGGACTGGGCATCCTGATGGTGGAG
>LOEQ01001656.1:95790-111090 GCA_001685075.1 Bramus lutescens | reverse complement strand
AAATGAACTACACAATCACAATACCTTAATCAAGATCAGAAATACATATACACATAATAAAATTGAAAGAGAAAGAAAGATTTCCTGTACCAAGAAAGTTGGCATAGAAAAATTTGATCAAAGTGGCATCATTTTTTGCAAAACAAGAGATACCATAATTTAAAGTGATTATGGGGTACACTGCCATTCTAAGCTCCTTGCTGCTTTTATTAGAATTTTCACAAATTTTATTGGAAGCCATGCATGGTGGTAGTGGTGTGCCCCTTTAATCCCAAGATATGGGAGGCAGAGGCAGGCAGATCTCTGTGAGTTCGAGGTCAGCCTGGTCTACAAAGTTCCAGGATGACCAGAACTGCATAATAGAGAGGCCCTGTTTCAACTCCCCCCACCCCGATTTTAGTTATTTGGCATGCTTTTTTATTTTTAAAATTGAAAACAGATGTATGTATGGTTTGTATACCCAGTGAAACTCCTTTGAAAAAAATTTTGAGTTTTCAGTTTCGAGCAGTTATCAGTTAGAGATAGCTTCTGAGTTAGAGGTGGGGTCTTGTGCCTACTTCACTGGGTATGTCTTTGTGTTTCAGAAATGATTTGTTCCTTCCTGCCTATGTGTTGTCTCCTATTGTGCAGAGTGTGTTGGTAAGCTACAGACTTTCTTGTTTATTATGGGCTGTACTCCTTCCTAATCTTTTCTCAAATATGTTGCTTCTTTCTCCCTTAGACTATTATATTTTGCTGTGGAAAAATGGTATCGCTTTCTTTGATAGAATATTTTAGTGCAAATTAAAGGTATTTATTTCCTTCTAATAATTTAGTTAAGCTTTACATTAGTGCAAGTGTACTATGTATCAGAGTTGTCTAGTTCTCTTTTTGTCTGTTTGTTTTGAGATGGGGTCTGTCTTTGTAGCCTTGGCTGTCCTTGAACTCACTATGTAGACCAGGCTGGGCTCAGAGTTGTGGAGATCTGTCTGTCTCTGCCTACTGAGTGGCGGGATTAAAGGTGTGTGCCACCATGTCTGGGCTGGTACTGTTTTTTTAAATTAATTGTTCTAAAAATTTTGTAACTGTTTCACCTGCATGTATGTTGGTGCACCACATGCATGCCTGCTGCTTGCAGAGGCCAAAAAAGGGCATCTGATCCTCTGGAATTGGAGTTACAGATGGTTGTGAGCCACCATGTGGGTGCTGGGAATTGAACCTGAGTTCTCTAAAAGAACAGCCAGTGCTCTTAACTACTGAGCCATCTCTCCAGGCCCAGTACTTGGTATCTTCATAATTTTGCACATTTTTGATTCAAGAATGTTACAATTGACTTTTTAGGTTTTTGGTTTTTCGAGACAGGGTTTCTCTGTAGCTTTGGAGCCTGTTCCGGAACTAGCTCTTGCAAACCAAGCTGGCCTCGAACTCACAGAGATTCACCTGCCTCTGCCTCCCGAGTGCTGGGACTAAAGGTATGCGCCACCATTGCCCAGGTGGTTTTTTCTTTTAAATGTAGATATTACATTTTTCTACACATAGGTCTTGGGAATTAGATTCATTCTTGTATTTACTTGACCCTTTCCTTGCTCTTTCCACACACCTGTCTCCTGCTCTTCCTGTTTGTTCCATGCATCTGATGTTCTTAGTGAGATCGGGGCTCGCATTCTTGTTTATTCTCGTGAATTCATTTGCTGGAGCATCATTTTCACCTGTGAGCGAGGGCGTGTTTATTCCTCTGCACCTGGTACTGCAAGTGCTTTCATGACTGGGGCCACCTCTAGCCATGTGGGTTCCAGAGAGTATCCCTGGATGAGTTTTGATTAGAATAGCCTCCAAAGTTTCTCCCCATTTGAGTTTTATAGCAGCTTTTTGCTAATTATCAGCTTGAAGCTAATTTTTCTTCAGTTGGTAGTTTTTCAAGAGATTAAAAAAAGTTAAGAGAGGATATTGAAATGAACCACAAGCTTTTAGCATATATTTTTTAGGATCTTTATATTTTGATTTGTACATGTGTTTGACATGTGTATTCTCAGCTCTGTCACAATTTTGTGAGGTGAGTTACAGCAATTTGATATTTCTCTATGCTTAGAAACAGTTCTTTACAACCTAGAACTTATTGTCTTTGAATGTTTGGGAGCATTTATTCATTAAGTTCCTTAAAAATTAAGACCCCCCCACCTTTAACACCTTTCTGAACAAAGCATTTGAGTATGCAAATATTTTGAGCTCCTTGCTGGTTGAATCCTACAAATCTGGAATTGTAACCTCACCTTAGTTGATAATTTCTTCTTGGATTTCCCCTCTTATTTAAGAAATCGATAAAAACTAGAGTTTCCTTATATATGCACGTGTGTGTATACACATACTCACATATGTACTATTTTGTTTTACCCTATATATTGGGCTAGTGAGTGCAAACTATAAGATTTTTTTGGGGTATGCCCCAATAGTCAATTCTTTGTAATGTTTCATGTGTGTTTGATGCGGTTGTGTTTTCTTGTTTGTTGGGTGTCATTTTCTGTGTCTTACAGTTAGATTCAGTTTATTAGCTGTGGTATTTAAATCCTGTCAGTAGTATCCAACAGGACTTTTAGATGATGAAAATGTGCTTTATCTGCCCAGTCTGCTGAAGTAGTAACTAGTCATATATATGAGTTATTAAGCATTTAAAACTGTGTCTGTTGTAACTTAGGAATAAAGCTTAAATTTTACTTAATTATAATTATTTTAAATTTAGTTCTAAATAGCCATGTTTTAAATATACTATCCCATGGAATATCACCTTAGTATAACTGGCTATTTCCGGTCTATCTTCTTACTTACTGAGAGACATTGTCAAGTCCCTCTCTTTGGCTGTCAATTTGTTGATTTCATTCTTGCAATGGTCATTATGGATTGCAGACTTGACAGGATCTAGAATCATCCAGGAGACAAACCTCTGGACATTTCTGCAAGGCAATTTCTAGATTGGGCTTCCAGATGTAGGACTACATAGCCTAATGTAGGCAGCACCATTACGTGGTTATTCCAGGGTCATGGACTGATTGATATAAAGGAGAAAACAAACCAAGCACCAACCTTCATTGCTGTTGGCTTTCTAATTGAATGCATTGGGACCACCTGCCTCACGCGCCTGCCACTGACGCCTTCCCCATTGTGATGAGCGCCATCTTCAGGCTGTGTGTTGAATAAACCCTTTGTTTCTAAGCTGCTGTGCTGCTTAGTTTTTGTCAATTTAGCAAGTCCCACGCTGTGATGAAGAGCTGGCTCAGGTAGGTGCTTTGCATGTAGTGAATTGTTAAAGTTGAAGGACCCTGTGCCTAAGAAGCCCCTCATTTATGACAGACTGTGAACCCAGCATGTGTCCCAGAGAGTGATGTTGCTTTTGTTGTACTGGATAGCAGCTAATTTTGCCTTTTGCTCCTGGAGAGACCCTTTTTCTGGCTCATACCACTGTTCCCTATTCAAATATCCTCAAAGGTATGACCTGAAGCAAGAGTTGTCAGTGCCTTGAAGAAACAAGAGAGATCCTGGAGTTCACTACCTTTGAGTTCTGAGGAGCCTTGGGATCTGGCCTACTTGTATGTACCAAGTCTTTCCCTTCAAGTTTGGCTGCGATTTTTCCCTTTCAAACCAAATCTCCTTTAATATCTTAGGAATTTCTGAATTTTCTTTGCATTACAAAATTTTAATGTAAAACTTCCAGTGTTTTAAATGTAAGGAACTTCAAGGCCAGCCGGGTCTACAAGAGCTAGTTCCAGGACAGGCTTCAAAGCTACAAGAGAAACCCTGTCTCAAAAAACAAACAAAAACATGAGGAAAAGTGTCTGCAAGGGATGTTGTGGGGTTCCCAGAGGAGTGACCTCACACATCATTTTTACTCCCCATTGGTCTGCTGGCCATGCTGATCTGTGGGAGAGCCTCTACCAAGTCTAACCTGCTTCTCTCTGGTTCTAGACACTAAGACTCCTTATTTCACTAGGATGTCGGTCCTCTGATCGCAGGGCTAATCTTGCTTTTGCTGACTTTTCACCTCCAGAACGATGCTTAGCTAGACAATTTACTGAGTGAATGCTTTTTGTTTTTTGATAATAACTTCATTGGGATATACTTTATAAAGTTCACTCCTTTATTTTTCATATTTTTGCTGTTGTAGGGATTGAACCTAAGAACTTAAGCATGCTGGGCAAGTGCCCTGCCATTGAACTATATCTCCAGGCTACCCCCCCTTTTCATATTGTAGTTTGAGAGCAGGGTCTCACTTAGTTTTCCCGGGTTGACTTTGAACTCCCTCTGTAGCCCAGGCAGGTTTTGAATGTGCACTTCTGCTTTAGCCTTCTGAATAGGTGAGATCACAGACCTCTACCATTAGACCCAATTAAGCATTTCCCTGTTAGGGAATGATGCTGAACATCTTCATATGCCTTTCATCATTTATATTTTCCTTAGAAATATGTCTCTTCAAAATCCTTTCCTTAAACTGGGCATGGTGGTACACACCTTTAATCCCAGGATTTGGGAGGTAGATCTGTGAATTCCAGGCAAGCCTGGTCTAAATAGTGAGTTCCTGGACAGTCAGAGCTACATAGTGAACCCTGTTTCAAAAAAACCAAAAAGTAAAACCCAAACAAAACCTTTGTGGGAGTGTGTGTGTTGAGACAGGATTTCTGTTTTTCTTTAGAGCTTGTCCTGGAACTCCCTCTGTTGACCAGACTGACCCCGAACTCAGGGATCCACCTGTCTCTGCTGGGATTAAAGGCGTGTACCACCAGTTCCTGGTTAACCTTTGCTTAATTTTAACTGTGTTGCCTTTTTATTGTTTAGCTGAAAGAGCTCGATTTTATATCCTTGATGCAATCTCCCAGCAAATATAGGCTTTGTAAGCGTTTCCTTGAGTTCTATGGTTTGTGTTCTCACTTTTTCAGTATTCACAATTGAGGCACGAGGACTTCAGTTCTACTGGATTCCAGTCACCCATTCTTTCTTTGATCACTTTTGTGTTGGTTTCATGTTCAAATCGGATGAACCGTTTTTAAGATACTTTCCACCCCTTATCTTTTCATTCCAGCTGAAGTTAGTAAGTTGACAGGAGAATTTTATTAGTCAGTTCCAATGCTCATTTCTCAGTGGCTGTTTCCTGGCCACAGCTTCAGTGACATGGACTTGGCTATGAGCTAGTGACCTGCTCCAGCCCTGGTTGGAGCAATGCCTCTTGCTCATGTTCTCTTTTTCTTCCCCTTTCTCATCAGTGCTATTGACTCCGGGTATATGAGACTACATTGTGAGGAGATGAAATTACATAGGATCCTGACAGCATGAAAAAAAAATCCTTAGAAATGGGTTCTGTGTAATCGAAATAATATTCAATCCTGAGAATCCCAAGTGTGTGCTAATAAGGAATGAGTTTATTTCAAAGGCTCAAGCTGCCTTAGATGGTGATCTGAACAATTTCTTATCAACTCGAGTGCCTTTTCCTGTGCAGTGTGCAGTTACTCTCGGGGCGAACACTTCTGAACTCCCTGGGAGAGCTGAAGGCTTCTCCGATTTCAGAGTAATTCAATTTAAGCGGTGCTGTCATAGCATCTGCAGCCTGAAGCTGTTTCCCACCCAGACATCACCGTTCAGGGTAGACATGGAGGAGGCATAACCATATCCCTGGTTACTCTCCTTGGGAGGTGAGGGAATTTAAGAAAGGAATTAAGAGCACCTCCTGTGTGCAGGGGGAGGTGCATTTAATTGTCATGGCATTCTGCTGGGGTAGATATTCCATCCAGAGTGCCTTTGGCTACAAGACTAGCCATAATAATAAGATGTGTTCTTATTAATCACCAACTTCCCTATCAGAGAGCAGGCAACATTAGCTATGTTCCACTTTGCCTCTGTACTTCCTGGGTACAAGGTATTGCCATTCGTTGTCTTACAGATGGGGGGACATTTGGGAAAAGCCATGGTCAAGAACAAATAGATATAGTATCATTATAGATTTTCGTAAGAACTATGGATGAAATTGTTGGGGGAATATACTTTAAACTGAGTGATTGGGGCCAATCTTCCAGCTAATAAGAGGAAGATAAACAGGATTACATCAGGCCTCCTCACATAGGAGTGGTGCCAAGGAATTGCTGTGTAGGGGAGCTGAGAGGTGACTTGTGTAGGACCTGGTAAAGCAGATGCAAGATGAGCACCTACAGTGATGGGCGGGAGCCAGATTATGTCCAGTCTGTTACAAAGGAGTTTAGATTCTTTTCAGGGTATGGCCAAAGCTCTGGAAGGATTACAGGTAGGGGAGTGTGTGTGGTCAGAGCTGTGTTTCTTGTCTCTTAGCTCTTCTCCTTTGTGGAGTATAAACTATGTGAGGCTTCACTTACCGGTACCTTAATTTAGTGGAGTGTGAGTTTAATTACAATAATGTATTCCATTAAAAATTGTATATTGTCTAGGGCCGAGGATCAGTGGTAAGGGGCATGCTTAGCATGAGTGAAGTCTTGGGTCTAATTCTCAACACCAAAAAACAAAGAAAAACTTAAAAACCTATACACAAATGGGTCCATTGTAGGAAATTCAATAAAAGCCAAACTTTTCTCATTCACAAGTTTTGTTTTTTGGATTTGTAAAATATGCAGAATGGCTTTCAGAAGGAAGAGCTGTTCTGAAAAGATTGGTTTGGTCCTATCCCGAGGCAGCACTGGACGACGCTGATGTTGTTGTTCACAGGAAAAAGTACAGTGGCTGGGACTTGGTGAAGGACAGAGGGGGAGGAGCTGAAAGATCTTCAGGAGGTAGACTGTTCGGAATGCGCCCTGGATTGCATGAAGGATGGCAGGGAGGAGAGATGAGGAGCAGACCGGCAGGTAGGAGGAGGTACAGCCTCCTCAGCTTCCTGGCTTCTGTCACCTTCCTGGCTTCTGTCACTTTCGTGTGGTACTATGCAAGCTCTTAGTGGTATGCAGTCTTCTCCTTCCCACTCTTTGTGAGCTTCAGTCTTTGGAACACCAGCTTTGAGGATCCCTAGGTTCCCCAGCCAGCACTTAGCCTTGCGGCATTTTCTTTTGTTTCATTTAGGTTGACTGAGGTAATGTTTATGTTATAGTATGAAAATAATGATAAGGACTGGAGAGATGACTCAGAGGTTAAGAGCACTTGCGGCTCTTCCAGAGGACCTGAGTTCAATTCCTAGCAACCACATGGTGGCTCACAATCATCTGTAACAAAATCTGGCGCCCTCTTCTGGCCGGCAGGCATACATGCAGGCAGAACACTGTATATATAATCAATAAATAAATTCCCAGCACTTGGGAGGCAAAGGCAGGCGGATCTCTGTGAGTTCGAGATCAGCCTGGTGTACAAGAGCTAGTTCTAGGACAGGCTCCAAAGCTACAGAGAAACCCCATTTCGAAAAAAAAAACCCTTAAAAAATAAAATAATGATAAATAATCTCATTGCCATTAAAAACGAAATTTCAAAACATTGCAATAGGAGTTTTAAGAATGTGTTTTGTTTTTCCTCCGCTTAATTGCTCTGATTAGTATCTACTGACTCCATGTTTCTGGCTGTTACTTGGTTCATGAGCGAATCCCAAAGGTTCTTGCCCTCGGGAGTCCAGACTTGGTGGAGAGGCCTCCCTGAGCAGTCTGAGACCCTCCTCTTCTGAGTTAGGGTGAGAGTTCACTCTGCATTCTCACTAGAACCCTCAGGCAGAGGTGTGTAGCTTGGGCCATAGAGCCCTGGAGTAAGTACAGAGAGGCCCAAGAGATTGCTTTGTGTTCCTAAGAGGCCTCCCCAGAGAGGCAGGTCACCATGTTGGGGGATGTAGGGGACTCATTTACCTAGGACCTAGTGGAAAGTGGGGATAGAAACTCTTCCTGGAATGGTAGGAAAGCCACCCTCTATCATGGTAACTACAGAGGCCATCTGTCCCGTTTGACAGGAAGCCGCCCGGCCCCACCAGATGGTGCAGATGGAGGTACCACCAAAGGTCTTGTGTCAGAGACTTAGTCACCATACCATAGCATGGAGAGGTGGGAACATTAAGACATGATTATGTCATGATAATCTGCTCTCATGAAATGACTGATGTCACACCACAGTGTCAGGCTTGTAAACAAGAGAAGATTCTGCTTACTGAAAAGCAAGTTCAGCCATCTCGCTTTCTCTTGTGCCATAGGATGCTTTCTTCCTGGTGAAGATCAGACAGCCCTTACCAGACGTAAACCCTTAGCTATGATCAAACAGCCCTTACCAGAAGTAACCCTTAGCTATGATCAGACGGCCCTTACCAGACGTAAATCTTTAGCTATGATCAGACGGCCCTTACCAGAAGTAACCCTGAGCTATGATCAGACAGCCCTTACCAGATGTAAACCCTTAGCTATGATCAGACAGCCCTTACCAGACATAAACCCTTAGCTATGATCAAACAGCCCTTACCAGAAGTAACCCTTTAGCTATGATCAGACGGCCCTTACCAGACGTAAACCCTTAGCTATGATCAGACGGCCCTTACCAGACGTAAATCTTTAGCTATGATCAGATGGCCCTTACCAGAAGTAACCCCTTAGCTATGATCAGACAGCCCTTACCAGACGTAAACCCTTTAGCTATGATCAGACGGCCCTTACCAGACGTAAATCTTTAGCTATGATCAGACGGCCGGCCCTTACCAGAAGTAACCCTTAGCTTTGAACAGACAGCCCTTACCAGACTTAAACCCTTGGCCTGGATCGTCCCAGCCTCCAGTACTGTGAGTCAATTAACCCATCCTGTGGCCTCCCAGCCTGTAGTCTTCTGCTGCATTTGCAGGGAAACAAACTTGAATCCTAGATCTGCTCTTAAGCCTGCAACCTCCCCTAAGTCCTTCCTTCCCTTGGGCCCCAGGCTTTACTTCCAAATAATAAAGGCACGGGTGTCAAATTGATCATTGAGTATTTCCTTTAATTGAGTTCCTCTCAGAGCCGACCTTCTCTCCCCCTCTCACCCTTTGCCTGTTTCAGTGTCTTCTGTACTCATTACCCACTTGCGTGGATATTGAAGTCCAGATTCTCCCAGGGGCTAAGATGTGGTTGAGAACCATTGTTTTCTGCTGGTGGCAGCTTGGTTGACTGGTCATCTTAGACAGCTTTTCAGTATAAGCCTACCATCCTGCTGATGTGGATCACCTCTTATTGCTTAGTTGCACTATGAATGTGGAGAGACTGTCCTTCCAGAGGTGAACAGCTTTTCCATCTTCTTTCATGAGGGACTAGGGGCTTGCTCAGAGTGCCTAGTTTTCCTATGAATTTCTCTACTTTCCTTTCCTTTTTGACAGCATCTGGTGTGTTATATCTGAATTATATTCTGAGTCCAACTCTGTTTCTTTTGGCTTATTTTAAAGATCTTTTTTATATATTTTATTTATTCCTTGAGAATCCCCCCAAGTGTCCCACCTCACACCAATATGTCCCCTTCACAAATTGATGTCTTCTTGTTTTTTTTAAAGACATAACTCACTGAGTAAAATTATGCCACCCATATGCACATGGTTGTGGGGTCATCCATGGAGATAGGCAGCCTATCAGTGGTTGTAGCTTCAAAGAAAAATGTTTTTCTCTTTTCCAGTAGCCATCCAATGCTAATAGCTCCTCAGATAGGCGTAGAGCCTAAGAGCATCCATGCTGGAATATTGACTGGCTTGATCTTATGTAAGTCTTGTGCAGGTAACCATAGCCACTATGATTATATGAGTGCAGTGGGCTGCTATATTAAGAAGACAGCATTTCACAGACCCCCATCCATCCTCTTGCTTTTATACGATTTCTTCCCCCATGATGTTCTCTGAACCTTGGGGAGGGGTGTTAGTGTAGATGTCCTATTTAGAGCTGAGCTCTCACAGTCATGTATTTTCAGTACTTTGCTGGTGATGTCTGTATTGACCTCTGCCCACTTCAATAAGAAGCTTCTCTGACCACGAATCTATGGTTATACACATAAAGGTTTACACGAATTGATGAGCTGACCGAACAACATGGGTTGGCTCTCCACAAGGGCTACGTCCTCCCCAATGGTCACGCCACTCTTGCACCACTAAGCACATCTTGCCTGATGGGTCAGTGTAGAGTTCAGGGCTAGGTAATGCCATTGGTGTCTTCTCGTTCAACAACCTGTGCAGCATCTTCTGACACTATGAATGCTAGCCTCCAAGGAACAAGTTTCCTGATCAATTCTAGATTGATTTCTCTAAGCCCTGCAACCAAAGTGAACGATGTTTTAGCAATATTGTCTTACCATCTAGTTGTGGTGGGCAACCAGGAGTAATGGCAAAAGCAAGTAGAGGTTCTGGGGACCTCTGAAGGCTCGCTGATCAAATGGCATGCAGTGAAATGTTTTACACAGCACTGAGCTCTCCATTTAATAACACATATCTTCTAGGAACAGCGTTGCCAACCATGTTCAAAATCCTTTTAAAAGTTGTATTTCAAGATTATCTTAAAAATAGTGGGTTTCCGTAAAACTTTTCCAGGCATCCTAAGTTTGGGTTTCTTCTTTCATAACGTGTATCACGTTCCTTATTTTGTGCAGCCATTTGTTTGACTCTTTGAACACACTTAATAACCACTATTTTGAGTTCTTTCTCTGGGATTTCATTTTAAGTACTCTCGCTAGATGCCATTACTCTGGGGTTGGGGGTTGTTAATTACTGTGGAGTTAATCATTTTCGGAGGAGTTATGTTTCCTCTCTCTTTTTTGCACTTCTTATGCTATGTATTGTGCTGGGACTTACACATTTGGTATTATTTTGTTTCTCTGTTTATTGTTTTGTCAGCTATATTGTCAGTTGAAATATTTGCAATGTTCAAGTGGGATTTTGGTGTGTAGGGTTGGGTGTATGGTTCAGAAAATAATTCCTTAGTCCAGGACCTCAGGGTCCCTGATATTAGCTCTATATTACTCCTTGTATAGGCTGTTACCTGGGAGAGAGCCATAGCTGCTTGGTATTACAGCTACGCAAATAACACAGTAGCCAATTAATAATAGTGACCTTTCTGACCACAGCAACTGTTGAAGGCTAAATAACCGAGGATAAAATGGAGTATACTCAGAGTTCTAGTTGGTAAGATCAGAAGTGGGAAGGAAATAATATGGGTAAGGTTAAGGATTAAATATCAGATCAACTTAGAAAAGTAAGAAATTGAGATGGATAGAGTAGCTGAGAAGGGGAAGTTGGGATACTGTTAGGGTTCATAGATTTTAGAGATTGTTAATCTCTGGACAGTTACAGTCAAAAAGCAAAGCAGGGAGAGGTGGTTCAGTGGTTAATAGTTTATTATAATAATAAATTTATTCATTTATTTATAGACAAAGTCTCTTCTAGTCTAGGCAGGCCTTGAACTTACTATATAGCTGCAGGAGGATGATCTTGAATTTTTGATCTTCCTGTCTTTACCTTCCAAGTGCTGAGATAACAAGTGCTACCATGCCTAGCATAGCTAATCTTCACCTGTTTTCATTGTGAGTGTTGACTATATTTATGGATTTGTTAAGAAGGTACACTTTTTTACTACCATCTACTAACTGTACATGGAATTTTATTGTGACATTTGCATAATATACATTATTTTGATTATATATTTCCACTTTTATTGCCTTTCTTATCCCCTCTTTTCATATTTCTCAACCCCTTTCACAGCACTAACACACCCCTTTTGGCTTCATGTCCTTATTTGCTATAAATTTTCCATATGAGAAAAAGTATATGATACTTGTTTTACTGAGTCTGGCTTATTCCACTTAATATAACAATCTTCAGTCCCACCCATTTCCCTGCAAGGACATAACTTTGTACTGCTTTGCAGCTGAGTTAACGTTCCATTGTGCATATAAACACCAGATTTCTTTATCTCTTCGGCTGTTGATGGGCACCTAGGCTCATGCCATGTTGGTTATTGAATGGTTCTACAATAAACATGAATATACAGGTATCTATACAGGAAGCTGATTTTTTTCCCCCTGGGGTGTAGTCTCAGGAGAGGTAAAACTGGGTTACTTATTATGGTGATGATGATATATTTGTGGGGTGAGGAGTGTTAATGCTAATGTGTTATCATACTTGTGGAGGCCAGAAGTCAGCCTTGGTTGTCACTCTGCAGGTACTATTCATCTTGTATTTGAAGATAGGGTTTTTCATTGGCCTGAACCTTGTCCTATCTGGGTGAGCAATAAGTGCCAGGTATTCACCTATCTCTGCTTCTTAGCATGAGCTACCATGTCCAGGCTTTTGTTTTATTTTGCTTATGTGGCTTCTGAGGATGGAACTTAGGTCTCAGTGTTTATATGACAAGCACTTTACTAACAGAGGTTGTCTGCCCCAGCCTAGTTCTAGATTTGTTTTTTTAACCTCCAACATAATTCCTTGGTAGCTGGACCAGCAGTATGTAAGGGCCCTTTGATAGCCATTCAGACTGAAACGAGATTGAATCTCTGTAATTTTGATTTGTATTTAGCCATTTTTCTCCGTGTACTTTTTTCATTGAAAAGTGTCTACTCATTTGCCCACTTACTGCTTAGATTATTTTCTCTGAATTCTTCATGTACTCGATACTAATCCCCTGCCAGGCAAATAAGTGGCAAAGATTTTGCATGCTCTCTCTATACTATGTTGGCCATCCTTTTTCAGGGCAGAGGCTTGTTAATTTGATGAAATATTACTGTCAAATCTTGTATATCCTTGGTTATATGAGTCCTGTGCCTCTGTCTTGAAGGTTTCATTTTTTTTTTCTAGAGGTTTGTAAGTTTTAGGTCTTACGTTAAGGCCTTTGATTCATTTTTAGTTGATTTTGGGGGCACAAGATGAGAGAGAGGGATCTGGTTTCAGTCTTCTACATAAGAGTGTCTTTAGGGTCCTGAAGTATTTACCAGCAGCATTGTTAGGGACTCTATTTTACGGTGCACATTGGGAATATTTGTAAGAAATTAGATGGTGGTAGTTGTGTGAGCTCTTGCCTCTGTGTATTATTCTGTTCCATTGATTCACGTGTCTGTTGTGTACAGAACCATGGGACTTTTATTGCCATGACTCAGAGGTATAGAACTGTAGCATTATTAATTTTGCTCAGATTGCTTTGGATGTTCAGTCTATTACATTAGGTTGGTTACCCTGCCATTTTTGTGAAGAATGCCATTCTGATGGGGATTTCATTGAGTCTGTGGTTTACTTTTGGTAATAATGGTTATGTTTTTCAATTTAAATGTTGATCACTGGGGAGCCTTGGAGGTCTTTCCACCCCCCACTGTCTTCAATATCTTTCTCCAGTACTTTATAATTCTCATTATAGAGGACTTTAAAATCTTTGTTTAGGTGTATGCCTAGATATTTTTATTACTTTTAGGACTTTGTAAATGGTATTATATTCCTGATTTCTTATTTCAGTAACTCCATAATAGCTTTATAGATAAGTTAACATTTTGTGTATTGATTTTTGTATCCTGATGCTATGCTGAAAGTATTCATCACATATAAGTTTTCTTATGATGTCTTTAAAGTATAGGGTCGTGTCATCAGCCAATAGGAATGATTTGACCTCTTTCTTTCCTGTTAGTATCTCTTTATTTCTTTCTCTTGTGTTATTGATCTAGCAAAGATTCCAGAAACTGTATTGAATAAAAATAATGATAATAGAATCTTGTCTCATTCCTGATTTTAGAAGAAATATTTCCATCCTCCTTACTACAGTGTTTGCTGTTGATCTATTATACAGTCTTTATAATATTGGTTTCTGGTCTTTTTATCCCATAATTTTCAGATATTTTATTGTGAATGGAAGTTGAGCTTTGTTAAAGGTCTTTCTTGTATCTTTTGAGATGATCATGTAATTTTGTCCTTGATTCTATGTGTGTTGTGTTCTATATTTACTGTTGTGCATATGCTGATTCTTTTTCCCTTTCCTGTAATGAAGCCAATGGGATCATTTTGTATGATCTTTATTGACAGAGATGTTCACACAGGAATATAGTGTGTTTTGATCACATCCACTGCCAATTCCCACCCCTCCAATTCTACCCCCATCCCCATTCCAACCCCAATTCTGTTCCAGTGGCATATGCTGACCCTTTTGCTTAGGTTCACAGAGTCCACTTATGGTCTAGTATGTCCTTGAGTCCGGAACCAACTACTAGAGCATGGGTAGACTCTAGTGACCACATCCCCATGGAAAACTCACTCTCTTCCCAACAGCTATTGACTGCCACGAACTCCTCAGTTAGAGGTATGAATTCTTGATCACCTCCACCCTGTGGTTTTGGATTCTGTCTGGCTTGATCTTGTGCTGGTCTATGCATGCAGTCACAGATATTGTTAGTTCCTACGTTTAACTGCCTGTTGTGTATAGAAAGCACTGTTTTACTGTGTATGCCATCTGTCATCATTACATATGGCTTATCCATCTTTCTGTCCATTGGACTACAAGGTTTCTTGTTTTTTTTATGATTTATTGTATATGCAGTGTTCTGCCTGCCTATATGCCTGTATTCCAGAAGAGGGCACCAGATCTCATTATAGCTGGTTGTGAGCCCCCATTCCATTGCTG
This sequence comes from Bramus lutescens, assembly GCA_001685075.1. Lineage (NCBI taxonomy): Eukaryota > Metazoa > Chordata > Mammalia > Rodentia > Cricetidae > Bramus > Bramus lutescens. The sequence goes on along the minus strand of LOEQ01001656.1, from coordinate 96,553 downwards.
GGAATTCAACTCAGGATCTCTGGAAGAGCAGCCAGTGAGTGCTCTTAACCTCTGAGTCATCCCTCCAGCCCTTAGACTACAAGTGTTTTATGGAGCACCTTGCTTCTATATTTTGTTTTTATTTTTTTGAGACAAGTTTTCTTAGAATAGCTCTGGCCATCATGGAACTCACTTTGTAGACCAGGCTGGCCTAGAACTCAGAGATTCACTTGCCTGTGCCTTTTGAGTGCTGGGATTAAAGGTGTGTGCCACCACCACCTGGCTTCCATCTATATTCTTTAGGGATGTTGAACTGTAATTTTCTCGTACTTTTTTGTGTCCTTACCTGGCTTTGCTGTTAGGGTTGTGAGTGAGTTTGGAGTATTTCTTCCCTTTGTATTTTATGGAATAGTTTCAGGAGCATTGTTAACAGTTCTTTAACAATCTTATAGAATTCAAAGCAAAGGTATCCTTTCCTTCTGTTTGCTTTGTTACTGCTTCCATCTAATTACTCTTAGATATCTTTTCTGACTTTTTATATCAACTTTACTAAATTTCTGGTAGATCTCATGCTTATAAATTTATTCATTTCATCCAGATTTTCCAATATATTATAATATACATTCCCAAAATATTCTTCAGTGACATTCTGAATTCTGGTCCTATCTGTTTCAATGACTCTTTTGTTGTCTCTAATTTTAATTCAGTCTTTGTTTTCTTTTCTTTTTCCTTTTTTTTGGTTTTTTGAGACAGGGTTTCTCTGTAGCTTTGGTGCCTGTCCTGG
>LOEQ01001656.1:66665-90911 GCA_001685075.1 Bramus lutescens | reverse complement strand
TCTTTATTAACCAATGAAAGTAACACATAGACAGTTGACCCTCCTACATCACTTCTGCAAAGCATTCAGAGGTCTCCCAGCTTCTGCCTGCCTGTGACTGCACTGGGGATACAGAGACAACTGATTTCCAGCCCTGGCTGTCACTAAGATACCACCTTTCTCACAGGCCCTATCCCTCTGCCCTGTCAACACTGCCTAGGGGCCACCTACTGGTGGGGAAGGAAGTGCTGCTCCTGTTCTCCTGAATGAGCCCCCCCAACCTCCTCCACCCACCCCCAGCCAGCACATGGGAAAAGTGTGGGAGATCACTCCAAAGCACATGCAGCTGCTCCTGAGCAGCATTTCCCGAGGAGGCTGATCATGGAGGGGCTCTTGCTACTTCTCCTTTGTCTCCTCAAGGTCTAAAGTTGGTTCCCGTGAAGGGCTGAGTATTTATTATAGCCTCCTCTAAGGGTGCTGGATAGAGAGGGATGGCATGGCATTGTGGGAATGACTGGAACAATGAGGGTTTGAACCTGGGCTCCGGAAGGCTTGGGCAGGCTCTGATATTCCTCTTGGAGCTTTGCTTTCTTACTTTAAGAGTTGCTATCTGGAGGAGTCCCAGAGGCAGACTGAAAACCACCCTGCATACTCAGGATTTGGAGGTCAGTGAACTAGCTGAGCCTTCCTCTTGGGAGAATGGGGGGCTCCTTTCTGAGTCTCTTCAGATCCAAAGTGACCTCCCTCTGTTGTGGATATGGGCATCTGGTTGGGAGGCACAGAAAGGGTGGGCTCAAGGGCTGATCAACAGGTACTGCAGGGCCTGGCCTTCAGGGGTCACATGTGAGTCATGGGGTCATGGGTCACGGGCTCCAGGTGACTCCTGCAAGAGGAAGGGAGTCTTAGCAATGCTAAAGCACCCCAGCACGTGCATAATGAGCACTGACTGCATCATTGGGGAGGATGGCACATGCAGAGAAGGTTGCGCACAGGGGAGAAGCTATGAACTGTGTAGGTAATTGAGGTGGGGGGGCGGCAGAACCAAAGGATTCAAGACAGGGGAGAGAGTATTGCAGGTGGGAGGAGCTGTAGCACTGTGGCACTTCTCTTATTTCTATAGGAGCAGAAGGTTGGAATGTGCAAGGTCAGGAGAATGCTGGCCATGACCCAAGACCAGGGCAGAGAGTTGGAGCAACTCAGCCGCAGTGGAGAGAAAAGGTGACAATAAGGCAAGGAAGCCTGTCATGGCTTCATGGCTGTATGGTCACAGATAGAGGTTGCTTGTGGGCTGGAGGGGGTCTGGTTCATCTCTGCACTACTACTGGGGCTGAGCAGAAGAGCAGAGTCTGTTGGGTGGACCTGTGGTCTGGCATCATGGGATCACTCTGATGGGTGTCGTTGCATGGTTGTACTGTGCTAGCTGGGTGAGCAACAGCCCTTTCCCTTCTTAAGCCTGCCTAAATCAGCTGCTTCCAGTGACTTTGAAACGGTCCAGTTTACTGGAAGAGGAAAGAGAAGGAGCCATGGCTGGATTGAGATTGCCCAGTTCCATTTCACAGGCTCCAGAATGCAGACCTTACCCAGCTTGCGATCGAACCTGCTCCGTCCCAGCTCACCCATCTTCCATGAGGACCCACACATCATACTGTGCTATTGGAGGTGCCTGGTGGCCTTGAGGTGGCTGCTCCCATTCCCTATCAGCTGTTGACATACAAGTGCCCTAGTAAGGAAAATATTTTCATTCTTTTATAACAGCATTCTCAGGCTGCCTAATCATATTTTTCCTTTGTCTTTAAAAACAAGCTCCTGTGTGGTTTCCTGTCTTCTTGCTATTCAAAGAACACTCTAGAAATGAGCCATGCTTCTTGACACTTTATGATATCTCACTGTGTGGCTGCCCTCTGGCTTCTTTAGATGGGACAGTGGCTGAGCCCAGTTCATACCACACACTTGACCCTTTATGGACAGAGATCACCTGTCATCCTCACTTCTACTCTGAGACAAGGTGTCATTTTATTTTGCAAAAGAAGGTGATGTCCAGAGAATTAAGAATCCTGCCCAAGGCTACATAGCCTTGGAAAAACCCATGTTCTGAAACAGAAATCCAAGCTAATATATTCTCCAAAATCGATGTTATTAAAACTTATCTGCTCATACCCCATTCCTATCAGTGACGCAAGCTTGCTGTGATGACCTTAGTCAGTCCTTTGGAACCTCTCTGGGCATGGCAGCCTGTTGTAAGTAAGATTTGATAATAATAGATTGCTGCCTGACTATACAAGTCATTCACTGGTCAGTTCGTTGATGGGCATGCTATGTGTAGGTATAACTGTCCTTACTGGCGTACTAGGCTCTGATAGGGACTCAGAAGAGACATGCTTGCAGCTGGGCCTTGATCTTATGAGGTGAAGCTAACTGCTGACAGATGGCAACAACTGGAAAGATGCTTGTCGGGGCCCTGGGGGATCACATGAGAGTGGAGAGGAAGAGGAGGAGCATGCTGTGCTTGGTATGTGGTCTGGTGAGTCCTCTGGTCCTCTGAAACAGGCAGCTCGCTGGTCCCTGATGGACAGGTGAAGATTCAGCTGAGGCGTCTGAAGGGCAGAGCCATAGGAAAGGACACTGAATGTGGACACAGGTTTTCATATGGCGAGAGGCTCTCCTCTCCTCTGGCCTTTAATTCTTGTTTGTACCTGAGAAGGGCTCAGGGTAGCTCAGCTTTGGGTCCTTGAAGGGAGAGGAGGTGACATCATAGACTCCTGAGTGGAGCAAGGCGAGCTGTGGGCTGCTCAGGCCCCTGTAGCCTGAGTACCATTTTAAACTCAGTTCTACCCAGAGGGAAGCACAGTCCTAGCCCAGCTCTGATCTTCTGTGCTCTGTGTCCTAGAGAGCTCTTCTTGTCTGGCCTTGGAGCCTCCATTGCTAAAGTGTGGGATCTGGTTGCACTGCCCGAGTCCTTGGCTCCATTTCTCTGACCTCCACATTCTTTGAGCGTGTGCCCATTCCCACATCCTGACAGTCCTCTGAAGCATGGGCCTGGTCTTTCCTCACGCTATCCGTGGAGTACTCCTGTCAGTGAGCAAGCCCTGGAAGCATGACTGTTGGGGTGTGGGGAGGCAGTTGTCCTGTGGACAGAAGGTGGTAGGGCAGGGCATGGCAGAGAGTAAGACTCTATTTCCTAAAGTTCCTCCCAGGGCTGGAGAGACCACGCTGGTCTTGGAGAGGACCCAGGTTTGATTCCCAGCACCTATGTTGGGCGGCTCATAGCTTCCCTGTGTGTAGCTGTAGCTAAGAGATCAGGCGACCTTTTCTGTCCTTTGTGAGAACACACACACATGCACATGCATGTGCACACGCACACACTCGTGTACACGTATATGTGCACACACACAAATTTTAAAATTTAAAAATGAATCTTCAATAAAGAGTCTCTCAGCAGCTGTCTATCTCTGCCCAGTGCCACTGCCGGGCTCTGACCTGCACTTTGGGGGCTTCTCCTGCCTCTGGCCTTTGGTTTTGACATGGCGATTGACTGACTCTGCTGCTCTCCCAAGGCGGAAGAAGAGTCAGTGCAAAGTGTGAGAGCTCTCTCCTACCCCTGCTCCTATGTCCTCAAGGTCTTCTGATGTGGAGCCAGGCCCAGGGCCTTGCCTGGCAAGATTAGCACGGGAGGTGGTGGCTCCTTCCTACTGTCTGTGGTCCAGCCAGGTGCTCTCCTCCAGCCCTGTCAGAAGCCACACGACAATTACTGATGAAATTCTCCCTCCTCAGAGGCTGGGTGAGGCCTTCCATGGAAACAGCCTGGTGGTCCAAGAAGTTCTGCCAGCAGGAATGATGGGCAGGGTCCTAGAATGTTGCTTGCTTATGGGGGCTGATATCTTAAAGGAATTAAAAACAACAACAAATTCATTTCCCCCAACTTTAAACCTGGCACCTTATATGTACTCAATACGGTTAATTGAATGAATGGACGAAAGGGCCTAAGGAGCAATGTGTTCACCTGCTGTAGAGACGAGGATATGTTGATGGATAAGACAGCCTCAATCCTTTTCCTGTGGAGCCTCCAGGGTAGTATGAACGACTGTATAATAAGTAAACAAATGTAATTGTATTCATACATTGTGGAAAAAACTCCTTAAAGGGATATTACATTTCCTATGATTTTACCCCAATTTAACTTCGGGTCCCAAACCTCCTCCTACACGAACCTACCAGGGGTTGGATTTGGGGAAGAATTTTCAATGGAACTAAAGTAAAATGCAAAAAGAATCAGAGCCAGGCAAAGAAGATGTACTGGCTTGTGACAACCCTTTTAGGCCAGGGTCTCCAGCCTTTTTCTAAACTGTGACCATAAATGGCTCACCCTGGGATCCCATACAGCTTGTACCTGGCTCAAGCATGTAAGCTCCAGGGGCTTATAATGTCCAAATTCCTGANCCTCCAGACAGCATTTTCCCTGCTGGTCTGCCTGTGACCTGCCCAGTAAATGTCCTTGATGACTCCAAGAGAAACGGGTCATCTTCCCCAGTCCAGGACTTGCTAAGCACCCACAGTCTGGCTTTGATTGCTGTCTTAGATAACCAGAGTCCACTCCAAGGTCAAACCTCTCAGATCAAGCCCAAATGCAGGTCTTTTAGAGAACAGAGCCTTTCCTGGAAAAGCACAGGTATTTAACAGCTGGCTCAGTGCTTAGCTGGGGGTCACTGCAGTCATCAGGCTTCCCTCAGCGCCTTTAGGGTCGGTGCCTGACTCTGTCTTTACTCACCGATCCTCCGTATCTGGGCTCACTGGGCAGAGCCTGGGGGCTCTCTGTTGTAGCAAGGCACTGCCTAGACTGTTTACATCTTCTCCCGAGCTTTTGACTGTCATTCTTTCTGAATGGGTGAGAGTTTGGGATTTGACAACACCACCCCCCAACACACACCCCAGTATTGTAGAGAGGCACTACCTAGACTGTTTATATCTTCTCCCGAGCTTTTGACTGTCTTTCTATCTGAATGGGTGAAAGCTTGGGATTTGAAGAGAGGTCTGGGTTCCAATCTGCCTCAACCACTTACTAGCTTTGGGAAACCAGGGCATTACTGTAGCAGATACCTGAGACAGCCAATTTATAAATCACCCCATGGCAGGGCAGTTAAGGAGGTGTGGGGGTGGCTTCCCAGTATTACTTTGAAGGCCACGTGCTCAATAACCAGATGGTCTCTCACTAACACCCAGAGGCTTGACTAATCCTTGAAATAAAAGCTTTTAGAAGACAGAAAATTCAAATTATGCCATGGGGTGACTATATAAGTATTCCTCCTCAGAGGGGCCCCTTTGGTAGTAAATGGAGTTGAGCTAACAGGCAGGACCAGGCTGACTGGGCAATGGGGATCTGTTTACCCATCATTTTGTACCTAAAGGGGAGAAAGCATCTTTACAAAGGGTTTTGTTGGTCTGGTCTAGGTTCTCATCACCTCCCCAGGCCTGGGGCTGGTACTGGCTCCAGGCTTTGTGGGACAGGTCCTTCCCAACATACAGTATGGTCTTGCAGTACTGAACAGGTTGCCCCTGGGAAGCAGTATGTGAGTTGGCCTGGAGTAACTCTCTGGTGCCCCTCTCTACTGAACGGGCAGGAGTTAGAGCTGGAGAGGAAGAGCACTACCTGTGTTCACGTATGTGCCATCTGAATCTGGAGGGGGAGGCTGTAGCATTCCAGAGGAAGTCTGGAGACCTCAGAGGGCCCAGAAACTGGGGCTCCTGTGGGGTCACTGCAGACAAAAATCTCTGACATTCATATCATATAGGTAAGAGGAAAGCTTAGCCATCACTGGTCTGATTCTCGGTCTCATCCACCCTATATGAACTCCCTCTTTTTAAAATTAGTGTGTGTTCGTGTATGTGTTTGTGTGTGGCGGGTGTGTCTGTGTGATGTGTGTATGTGTATGCATGTTGTGTATGCACATGTGGATATGTTTGCGTGGTGTGTGTATTCATGTATGTACCTATGGATGTGTTTGCTTGGTGTGTGTATTCATGTATGTACCTGTGGATATGTTTGCATGGTGTGTGTATTCATGTATGTACCTATGGATGTGTTTGTGTATGGGTATGTGTGACGTGTGTGTTTGTATGTTTGTGAATGTATCTGTGGATGTGTGTGTGTGGTATGTGTGTTTGTATATGCATCTGTGGATGTGTTTGTGTGTGTGTATGTAACAGTGAATGTATTTGTGTGGGGTATATGTAGTGAATATGCGTGGATGTTCCTGTAAATATGTTTGTATGTGTAATGTATGTGTGTGTTTGTGTATGTTTGGGTACTTGTGGATGTGTCTGTGTGGAGTATATGTGATGAGTATGTGTGTGTGTGGGTACTTGTGGATGTGTTTATGTAGTGTGCGTGGATGTGATGTGTGTGTTTGTGTATATACCTGTGGATGTGTTTATGTGGTGTGTGTGGATGTGATGTGTTTGTGTATATACCTGTGGATGTGTTTATGTGGTGTGTGTGGATGTGATGTGTGTTTGTGTATATACTTGTGGATGTGTTTATGTGGTGTGTGTGTGTTTGTGTATATACTTGTGGATGTGTTCATGTGGTGTGTGTGGATGTGATGTGTGTGTTTGTGTATATACTTGTGGATGTGTTTATGTGATGTGTGTTGATGTGGTGTGTGTGTGTTTGTGTATATACCTGTGGATGTGTTCATGTGGTGTGTGTGGATGTGATGTGTGTGTTTGTGTATATACTTGTGGATGTGTTTATGTGGTGTGTGTTGATGTGGTGTGTGTGTGTGTTTGTGTATATACCTGTGGATGTGTTTATGTGGTGTGTGTGGATGTGATGTGTGTGTTTGTGTATATACTTGTGCATGTGTTTATGTGGTGTGTGTGGATGTGCGAGTATACATGGCATGCATGTGGAAGTCAGAGGACAACCTGGGATGCTGGCCCTCACCTTCTACCTTATCTGAGACAGGTATCTTTCTTGTTTGCTGCTGCATATGACAGGCTAGTGGGCCTATGAGTTTCCAGGGATTCTCCTTTCTCTGCCTCCATCTGACTATAAAGCATAGGAATTACATACATACACTCCTATGCCTAGCCTTATCCAGGTTCTTGGGATCTGAACTCATATCATGGTGCTTGTGTGGCTGAGACTTCCTCCCAGCCCCCCTTCACACTGTAATGCAGTGATGCTCCTTGGATTTCTAGTCTGGAGTGATATTCTCAATGTGGAGGGTAGGTAGGGAGATGGGCACAAATCTGTGTTAAACCAGCCCAGCATCTGGGGCTATGCTTAAGGTCCCACTCTGACTCCTATGCTCAACGCAGGGCAAATTGACCCTCGATCTTGGGGATGTATCTGTGGGAGAAGCTGCTAATCAAAATTATAGGAACTAGAATTGGGGAAAAAGGGCAGTGGGACCAGGAAGCATCTCCCATGTCTTTAGACCCCATGAAAACCACAACTTGAGGCTAAGGATGAGGAGGCTCAGTGCTCTTCTAGGCAGCTCTGCCTGAGAGCGGACCTGCAGAGAGAACACCCTGGAAATGAACTTCAAGGCTGAGACCTATTTCTGCCCACTGCAAGGCAAGCCCTTTGTCCCACATTGCCTGTCCCTGAACACAGCGTCTGTTCCCACCTGTATGTTGCAGCATGGACTGATCTAAGTACTATTGTCTTGTTTCCCCTCTCCCCCTGCTTTTTTTGGTCTTTCCCTCAAGGCACACCTCCAATCTTGTCTCCCTGGGAAGACCCTTTGGGATTTCCAGCCAATCCCGCCCCCCCCATTGATTCTTATAATACCCACGTGACATGCCTTTTAGACCTATGGCCTCTTCAGTTCCCCCACTGCTCCCTGAGGGCCCAGTCTCTACAAGCAGGTAGGAACTGGTTGTAGTGCCATGACAAGATCCAGTGCCGCCTGTAGGGGATAAAGGGAACTGCAGGACCGGAGGCAGAGCCATGGCTAGGTATGTGTCCAGTGACATGCTCTGACAGGCCTACACAGCTCAGGCTGCACCACCTAGAGGTGCCAGGTTTTTATTTTACCTGGTGTTTGCCACTTGGCCAGTTAGCACAGGTGCGTGGGTAGCAAGGTGGCACCATCCTCCTTAGTGCCACGAGAAATGAACCATCTCTCCCAATTCCATACAGGAGCTGTCTGCCCTCCTGGTTCCATGCTTTATCCTGCCTGCAGTGTGACACCTGTGGCATCAAGCTGGGAAACTGTCGTGCCCTTGAGATACTAGTCTGATCAAAGATACAAAGAGCACCTTGGAGATTAACACAGTGGTTTCAGAGTCCAGAGTTTCTTGGTGTAACTCAAGCAATGTCATAGCTTGCATGGGACAAATGCACGCTTGTTCTCACTATTGTCTTTCTCTGACTTTATCAGCTGACTTTGTTCATTGCCTTGATTTTTTTTTTCCAAAATACAGCTACACTTGGGGCTTTGGGCCCCGAGCACTAGGGAACTGCATATTCCAATTCATAAACCTAATGAATTATCTGACCTTCTGGTGTCCAGGAAGTGAACCTCGGATGTCATTAGCTCCAGGAGTACCTCATTTCAGACTGTGTGTTCCCCGGGGGTGGTCAGGAGAGGAGCCATTCCTAGCAGGCAGCAGAGCCTTTCCTAACTTAGGTTTGCCTTGGTGCCTGAAGTTCATGTCCTCTGTCCCCATGCCCAGCTTACTCCCCACAAGGACAGTGGCCCACACTACCACTTTCCCCTGGTGTCTGAATGTGTCAGGCAAGCAACAGATCTGGGCCTGTTCCACCTGAAGCACAGCCTTCTACCCAGGTCTCTCATCATGCCTGATGAGGCATCACATCTGAAAAGCCAGCCAGGGTGACTTCATTTTGTTCTTCCTGGAATGTCTCTAGGGTGTTCTTGCTTTCAGTGCTCACACATCCTAGACTAGCTAGAGGAATATTGTTGATGGCTTTTGGTAAGGGGGGCACACATTTTGCAGGGGGACACATGCCTGTCTTGTTGTCAGTCTCCCGGTGAAAGGTCATTATGGTTATATTTCAGTTGCAGAGTTGAAGACATTTCACCCTACAGTTTTGCAAAAGGCTTTCAAAAATTCTCCCATGGTATGTTTCTAATTTAAGATCGAAAAAATATTTCTATTGTGCCACATAGAGTAACCTAAAACCTAATAAAAGCCCTGAATTAGGGTTGGGCAGAATGGTTTGAATTAAGTTCAGGTAGAGGCAAGGACACGGCATCTATCAGCTGGGACTGCCAGCTCACGGCCCAAAAGGCAGACTCTAACTGGGAGAACAGACTTGCTAAGTCTGGAGAGGAGCCATGTCTTTTGTGGATTCTGAGGCTCTTGGCCATGGACCACAGGGCCCTGACACTATTGGCCCCTGGCCCCAGCCCTGGAAGAGCCTGACTCTTGCTGTTCATGTCATCTTGCTTACTCTGCAGTTTTCTCATTGAAGCTAAGTTTATTTGATCTGGTGGTTATTTATTTATTCCTTTTTCTAGGGGACTTGCCAGCCATTGCTCAGCTTCTGTCAAGCATCCCCTTGAGAAGTAGATGCCAGCTGGGCCTCAATCTATACAATGATCCAGTGAATCTTTGGCAGATTGTGGTATGACTGATTTTTCTCAGTGTCCAGTGTTTGTTCTGAGACTGGAAAGTCATATGTCTAGAGAATGAATAGGGAATTTATAGCCTGGGGTGAACCAGCGAGCAAGGAACATGGTGTTTTCTGTCATTAATAACACTGTGCGGAGCATCTCTACATCTCTATCAGTGTGTGTGTGTGTGTGTGTGTGTGTGTGTGTGTATGTGTGTACCATCCTGCTTCTGTTCCCACCTCACACTCACAAGCTCTGGCTACTCTGTGTCACATGAGTCAATACTCTTACCATTTTCTTGTAAGCTGATTGGGTGAGAGAGGTCATCTGATTACAGAAGACCCACATCAGGGACCAAATTAACCTAACCAGATCTACTCTTGAGATTTGGATTAACAAATAGAAAAGTTTATGGTGGTGCACCAGGCTGGTAGGACACTGGAGTCAGGAACTAAGAATCATTTCTAGTGGGGCAGAATGAGTCTATGAGAGAGAAAGAAGGGAGGGAGGGATAGAGCGCACACAAGAGCGCTCTATGGAGAAACAGCCGACCTGACTTTATTTCTTGCCCTGAAGAAATCCCTTCCCTGTGTCCTTACACACACACACACACACACACACACACACAAAACAGTCAGTCAGTCCTTTTTTAGTCCCTCTGGCTATGATTCATGTTTTCCTCCTACAGTGATGCTTCTTACAGGCATGATTGATGCTGGGAGTCCCGGTTATCCCAGAAGCCCAGAGTGGTCCTATGTGCACTGAAGGAAGGAGGATGCTGAGAGTGATGCCTCCTAGGTTTCCCCATCCCCAGCCTAAGAGGCCAGCAAGCTTAGTATTCTTTCCCATTGCTCATCCTGGGCTAAAAAAGACCCCTAATCCGTGTGTCCAGGAAGTACCATGCAAACATTACTTGCTGGCCCCTCACTGCTATGGCCACAGCCTCCAGATCCCAATACTGAAAGGCAAGGCAGGGTTCTCCTGGACAGCAGCCCAAGTCACAAAATTATGTAAAATGATGGGTCCTGATCCTCACTGGAGAGGGGTGGGGCAGAGTTCCCATTGTGTGAAGAGGGACTTTCAAGATATCTTTGCCCCTGTAATGGTGATACCTACCCAGACGTTTAGCAAAGGGCCTTGCTGTTTATCCTAAGACCATGACCTTCCTGGGCACTCTTCATGGATAGAGACTCTGAAAAGAATGGTCTACTTCTCACATTAACCCTGTCGTAATGTATACAGGTTGAGAAGTAAGAAACTGTGAAAATGGGAACAGTTGAGCTCAAGTCCAGAGAGAGCCTTGTCTGTTTTATTGGAAACGTGCATGTGAGTTAGAGACGGTGTGCTGGACAGGAAGGCCTGCAGCAGAGTCCCACAGGGCAGGCATGGCCAAAGGCAGAGAGCATGTCTGAGTGTGCATAGGAGACAGAGGGCATGGCTGAGTCAGCCAGCAGGTGGTAAGGCTCACAGACTCAACAGTGGTAAGGTTTACAGACTCACATATTCTGGTCCTGCCTTTTCTATCTTTCTGAGAGACACAGTCACACCTTTGTCCTGAATGCTTTATCTTTATTGGGATCAGCTGGGAAAAACAGCGCACAGGAGACAGTCCCTGACTCCCACTAGATGGCACTGTTGCAGGTCCTTACATCCAAGAGAATCTTTGCTCTGTGTGTTTGTGTTTGTGTGTGTGTGTGTGTGTGTGTGTGTGTGTGTGTGTGTTTTGAACAGCCTATCTTTTGTTTTTTCTCTTTCTTTGGAAATCCTCCTTAGAATAAGAATTGCTGCTCCTGAGAAGGCTTCAAAGGCTTTTTTGAGCTCTTACTGAATGCCAGTGGGTTATGGAGTAACTAGGATAGGCCCAGCTCTCCTGAAAGCCCAGTCATTGGGGGGAGGGGACCTGGCAAGTTCTCTCAAAATCAAGCTCCAGAGGCTAAAGAGCCCCAGTTCCCAGAGGCTGTGTGACCAATATTGAGAAATTCTAAGTGAACCAAGTTTCAGATCCAATGTCTCTGACAGACGCATTTTGTCTGTGTCTACTCCTTCAGCCTGTAATAGCCTCAGGAGTGCATGTTTGAGTGGTCCTCTGAGTTTGGTTGGGCCTGCTCAGGAGGAGAGTGATTTCATCTTCTTGATGTCTGCCAGGGCTAGGGTCAAGAATGGCACCCAAAAGGCATCCTATTTTTCCTGGGGGCTTATAAGTGAGGACGGAGCACTGTGTTAGGGAATCTCACTATTTAGTACCAACTTGGAAATGACCCAACTCAGTTATTGATTTTTGTAGGTGGAGACCAAGCCACACTGATTTACCTGTGTCTTTCTGCATACACCTTGCCTCTCTAGTTCATCCAGTTCTGTGATTGAACGAAGTTCCAAATAGCAGCCTAACATTGGTCTGATGTTTTGGGACCCTTCCATGGTGTGGCTGCCAAGAGAAAGCTTCCAGTTCAAGACAGATCCTCTTTGTGTCTTTTTTCTGTACCAGAAAAACCTTGGTTAAGCAGATGGTAAAGCTATATCCAACAATCTTATGAGAGAGGACAGGAAGAAACGAGAACTGTATATGTGAATGCCAACAAAGGATAGGTATGTAGATACATGGGAGGGTGCTTGCCTCGGATGCACAAGACGACCCTGGTCTGGAAGTAGGTACAAGGCAATGAAATGAAATACACGTGGCTAAGGACAGTGACGTCCGTCAAGCAGGCTTAGGAAGAGTAGAAAGGTCCCAGGTTAGATAAGGCAACCTTTTTTGATGGGATGAGAGACTTCCCGGGTTATTACCTCAGGCCGGGGGTTTGTGAGGACCGCGTTCCGTATCTGACTACATGAATGCACAGTGTAGGAGCCAGCAGAGCCCCGGAGAGGTGTGAGTGCTGTGGGAGATGCTCTCAGACACTGTGAAGATTTGACACTCGTATTGGTTTAATAAAATGCTGATTGGCCAGTAGTCGGGTAGGAAGTATGGGTGGTGCACCCACAACTAAGAGAATTCTGGGAAGAGGGAAAGGCAGACAGTCAGTCACCAGCCAGATGCAGAGGAAGCAAGATGAGAATGCCTCACTGAGAAAAGGTACCAAGTCGCATGGCTAAACATAGACAAGAATTATGGGTTAATTGAAGTTGTGAGAGCTAATTAATAATAAGCCTGGGCTAATAGGCCAAACAGTTTATAATTAATATAAGCCTCTGTGTGTTTCTTTGGGACTGAATGGCTACAGGACCAGATAGGACAGAAACTTCTGTCTATAAGTGAGTTTTTAGGTGTTAGACTCTGTAGCTTTTAGGCCTAGCTCCATTTACAGTTAATTGGTTCCTATAGTGTCCCTTGCCTCATTTTTTCTTACTAATACATTGGGTTAATTAGAACCAAAATAGATATGGTTGTCAGTCCGTGCAGAGTGAAGAGCTGAACAAAAGCAAGGGTGACCCCATACCATAGGGTAAATAGAAGATAACCATGGGCCTGCTTGCTGGTCCTTGTTGCACTACCATGAGAGTTTGAATGTGGGTGTGCTCTATAGGCAATAATATTATTAAATTTGGGGGAATGTTCTATGGGAGTAGCCAGAAGCTATACTAAACACTGCATTTTGTTTCATTCTTCCAGTAATTCTACAAGAGATACAACTATTCTTATTTTTTCAGAAGAAAAAGCAGAAGGTCAGAGAGATCAAGGAGATTTGGCAGGACTTTGGATCAGCAAACATGGGTTGATGCAAAGCCTGGAAGAGACTTATGGCATTGGGATGACATGAGGCCCATTTTCTTCCCGCAAAGGTTTGCAGCTGGTGAGATTGCTGGCTTTGGAATGGCTTCATTTCAGAATACTCTCCAGCCTTTATCATCAGTAGCTGTGACTCCAGTCATGGTGAACACTTACCTGTGGACTGTGGTTCAACCCAGGGGGACTGAGTTCCTGCAGGCAGGAAGAGAGCTGTGGAAAGTGGAGAACAGTTTTCACCATGGTGCCTTACAGAATGGAGAGGCCCTGCCACTTGACTGCCTAATTCAGTAAACTCCCTTTGGTTCTTGAGTTCATGAGAACGGGGCGAGGCAAGGAGGTGACAACTATGACAAGAGGGTCAGCTGAGCTCTCGTGGGGAAGAGACCAGCAAAGCTTAAAAGCCATCTGTTCCAGGGAGGGTCCAGACCCCTGAGCCCAACTCATGAGGGGCATTGTCAGTGGCATAGATGCCCTGCAGAACACAGAAGGGAAGTCTTCATGCAGAGGTTCAGGGAAGGTTGTTTGAGAGGAGGGTACTGAGCATGGTTCAGGTGCAGCTATACATGCCCGTGGCCTTCACAAAGTCCCTAAAGCACAATGGAATATGGATGGATCAAAGCCCTGGAAGTACTTAACGTGGCAGGAACTTCAAGTCATAGGGGAGAAGCAGAGGGAGGCAGGCTCTTAGGCTTGCAGGGTACAGGCCAGGCTGTTGTCAGACTGCTGCCATCCTATGGGCAGTAGTATGGGAAGCTTAAAGATTTTGAGAGCTGACAGTCTATTGTATGGGGTGATGGTAGAGACTGGTGGCTATGAGACATGGAAGAGAACTGTGATCATAGAGGGGAAAGATGAGGGACTGAGCATGCATGTAGCATGCTAACGTATGGGAGAGTTAAAGATGACAGAAGCTGATGTTTAGCTAGGTGTCAATGGCTCAATGACCCTGCTGTATGGAAGAACTAATAACTTCTTCAAGAATATTGGGCTCCCTTCCCTATGGTTCCCATCTTTGCTCCCATAAGCCCTTTTAATGGCATCTGATAAGCTTAAACTTGACTGCAATTGCTGGGTGCCATCATCAGCCCCAAGATCAGCCTGCACCAAGGAGCCTGGCCCAGGGATGGCTGGATAGGAACATGGTACTAGGCAAACTAGGCTGTAGCTCCTTAGCTCTGCCAGGACACCAGAGACAGATACTGGCTCCCTTTACCAGAGACACACAGCACTTTCTGTCCCCTAGTTCTGACAAACCCCAAGGACTGTCACATTCCCAAGAAGGGGCTAACAAGGTTCTTCTCAGAGATCTTTTAAAAAAAAACTGCTCTCTGGGGGACTGGGGAGGTAGCTTATTGGTTAAGAGCTCTTGTTGTTCTTACAGAGGACCCAGGTTTCATTCTCAGCACTCACATGACAGCTCACAACCATCAGTAACTCTAGTTCCAGGGGATCAGATTTCCTCCTCTGGCCTCCATGGGCACTACATGCATGTGGTAGATATGCATAGGCAAAACATTTACATGAATAAAAGAAATAAATAAATCTAAAAAGAAAATGAAAGCTCTTTGCTAACTAGTGTCTAGAAAGTCCCAAGGTTGGAAGATGTGTGGCAGAGGAGCTCTTCATGGATGTATCCAATTGGGTGCTGATAGGAAGGACTTCACATCACATGTTTGGCATGTTCACACTCTCAGCAACATCCACGCTCAGGCAGGATGCACCGAGATACCAACAGTGGGCTTCCGCTGATCAGGAGGAATAGGTTAGTTGGGAGTTAGGAAAAGAGAGAAGTGGGCATTATGGACCAGAGGGCTGAAGAGACCTCAGGAAGGACTGACAGCTGGTGTTACTGCTCACTAGAAGGGAAAGGAAGGATGGTATTGGGATGGGGAGAGCAAGGGAAGGCAGAAGCAAGAGGAACAGAGGAGAGACTGGCCTTAGATGGAGTGCACAGTCTCATCCATGTTCCCAGCTTGTCTTGGCTTCCATTTGCCTAGAAACATGGATCCCACAGGAAGCAGAGTGTGATCTTTCCTTGATGATCTCCAAAGCATCATGTGCACGCCTTTCACCATGATCATCAGGTGAACTGTGCTTATACTTTCTAATTTGTCATACCCCGTAGAGTGGTCTTGAGGGAGGCAACTTAGGTTTAGTTCACAGAACCCCTCCCATCAAAAAGGGGACCAAGGAAGAGGGAAATCTACCATTGAGAGGTTCCAACAGGGTCCTGTTCTGAATCACAGCCTTTGGTTTCTCTTGAGACCCTGGGAGACATGCCACTAGATGGGTAGTAGACTCCAAGCTCACGCTGAGGTTGGAGGATGTGCGGTAACAAGTGAGCTTCCATACAGCACACTGACAATGGCCTGTATTCCTCTCTTGTATATGCACATGTACCTCTGTCCCCACAGAGATCTGGAATATAACAGGTAGCATGAACAACAGTACTCCAATGCAGAAACTCGGGTCAGGGAAGTAATGGTGCCTTGCCCAGGGCGCCGCAGCCGTGACAGTTGGAGCTGAGTTTAGCTGATCCCCTCTCAAAGCCCTCTGTCTTCCCAGCACTCCACTCAGGTACAGTTTTGTCTGTGGCAGCCCTCTGCAGAGAGGTCCAGCCAGCCTGAGGAGCTTGTGCAGATTCTGTCAGGGTCCCTGGCACAAGAACCTAACAACTTATGTAAACTTTTCGGGCGTGAGCCCTGACGTCCTCCTGTTAGTGCTTCCTAATTGGTATTATCCCAGCAGTTGTTTTAGAAATAGACTCTGATGAAAAAACTTTTAATTACACAATGAATTATTCTCTGCACAGGTCATTGTGTTATGGCTCAGCCATGTGTGGGGCAGCAAGCCGGCTGAAGGGGAGTGTTTGGGATGAGCTGACATGATTCCCCCACAGCGTGCCTCTGCATTTTTTCATGGTGACTACAAGATGGATTTGGGGACATGAGTGGCCTGAAGGGATAACACATGAATAAGTGGGCCACAGGGAAACAGCTGCGCCATCTTGCTTCTAGTGGACCAGAGAAAGCGCAGTGCATAAGGAGCCTTGTTTGGAGATGTGTTTTCAAAATAAAGGGTTTCGTAATAACCACGATGGCAGAAACAACTGTTGCTGGGAATAACTTCCTGGAAAGCAGAGGCTCCATGACAGTTGGGATTTAAAAGGCCAGGGTAACTTACAAAGCAGGTTTAACCTAATCAAAGCTCAGCATTGCTCTGCTCACAAGCCTGCCTGCACACCTCCCTCAGGCTGAGACTTCATTTTTAGCCTCTGATGCTCTGCCCAGGAACTTGGGGCCTTTGTGTCAGAGTCTGGGGCAACAAATGGGATCGTGGTAGATTCCAAGTTCTCCTCTGTTCTCAAGTCTGTGGTCTAAGCAGAGTGACCAGAGATGGCTCCTTTTGTAACACAGCCTTCTTCTGTCCACAACCTATCGGACCAAGTACTGAGACTCACCAAGACAGTGTCGTTATACAGGCTTGTGGGTGTTCTGCCACAGGATCCTGAGACTCAGGCTTTGGCATGCTGTCAAATCCTTTGGTTGGTGTGGTACTCAAGGGAGATCGATGCCTTCTGGCAGTCAGGGACAAGGCAGAGGTCAAGAGAGCATTCAAAGCCACAAGCTAGCAGGATGGCAGGGATTATTACTTGTTAGTAGCGAGTATAGGTGGCTGGAAAGGCCCCGAACATGTTCACCATCTCATCCACTAAAGGAGTCTCCCAGGAAAGAGTCCACTCACATTCTCGTCCATGGGGATGGTTCTACTGGCATCACAGACAAGCAAGGAGCAGATTCTGCGTTGAGAATCACCATCGTTGGCCTGGTCTCCTTACCACCCTTCATTTGGGCTTTTAGGTCTGGGATGGTGGTGTCAGAAGGGAGCGCAGGGGGTGGGTGGGGGGACTCTGCTGAGGCTGGGGCTCTTGGCAGCCCTAGGAGACCAGGTTTCCAAAGCAGAGTTTCCCACAGAGGTGGAAGGACACGGTTCTGCTTTGGATTTGGAAAGGGTCTTGCTGCATTTTTCCAATGTTGGTTCAACGAAACTCAAAACTGTTTTTCCTAACTTTTCCTTCCCTTCATTTCTAAGTCACTCTGTATGTGCAGAGAAAGGCAGGCCATGTGCTTTTGATTCCTTTACCCCTGAAATCATCACCCTTTCTCCCTGGAGAAGTCCTGTGTCTCAGGAACCTTTGGAGACATTTAAGCCCTTTCACCCCCTCTTTAAACCAGGACCCTTCATGCTGCTGAGGGCAACTGAATGCGGAGGGTTTCAATCAAGACGAAAAGCATTCCTTGCAGACTGTTCCCAGTGTGGTCAAGGGCATCCTGAGCAGCAGCCGTGTTCACAAGAAGCAAGGCCTTGGAGAAATCAGCGCCTGCGTGAAGACAGCATAGGCTGCAGACAAGAACACTGGGGTGTCAAGTTGTAAAAAATTGCCAAAGGTTGACCTGTGTTCTGTGCCCTGGGACTGTAATACCCGGCCGTTGGTCTCCTCAGCCCCAGGAGTGGAGGCTGGCGTCAGCACTAGCCTCACGTTCTGTACTGAGCAGAGGCCACAGGAACCTCAGCAATTCCTTCCAGAGAATTTGATAGAAAGACCATGTGGCAGAGCTGCTGGACAGGGCAGCAAAGAGGATGAGCTATATATATATATATTATATAATACCCATTCTGGGCCAGCTCTATGACAAGTGGGAGAAGAGGATCCTGGGAGAAAAAGGGCTATGCTTCCTGTGCAGTGCAGAGGTTAAGAGCCCAGGATACCTGAGCTCACGTTCCAGGTCTGCCATAATCAGCCGTGGGACCTCGGGCTGGATGGTTGCTTTTGCTTCTGTGTCTCACCACCATCTGTGGGGCATGGATAGCAATAGTCCCAACATTGTGATTCCTGATGATGTGTGAGTGTGTGTCTGCCTTGATTTAACCTGCATGGCACCCGGCAAACGTTCTCCAAATGTTCCCAGTGTCAAGATTACTGTGGATATGAGTGAAGCAACCCAGTGCCCCAAGCTGGCTTTAAAATTCAGAGTTAGTGAGGTGGATTGGGGTATATCGGTAACATGACTAGCCACAAGCAGACAGTTGTTGGAGCTGAGCGGTGAGGTTTTCTGCACAATTAATCATTTCTGGTTTTCTTTTGAGACTATTCATAAGAAAAAGAAACATTTTCCACAATAAAGGTTATGCCTGTATATGTATGCATAATAAATATGAATGTCAATGTGTGTGACAGTAGATTTATAGCAGAGCTTCATTGTATATGGTGTGTAGGATGCAGGGCATATGTGGATTCTCTATTCCTCTCTTGTTTCCTTGAGACAGGTCTCTGTCTCTGGGACTGTCCCAAAACTTGCTAACTAGTCCAGTCTACCTCAAACTCACAGAGTTCTGTCTGCCTCTGCCTCCCAACTGCTGAGATTAAGGTGTGTGCCCAGCCTCCCAGATTACATAATGGCCAAGGGACGTCTGGCCAGGGACTTAGCTGCTCTGTCTCATTTCCTCACCTGCCAGTCTGGGATGTCACTACACAGCTTACTACACCCTTGTGAAAATAAGATGAGAATGCCTGCTGTCCACCTGGCACAGTGCCTGGTACGCAGTAGGTGCCCATCAATGGTAATGTACCTGAAAAAGAGAACAAGAAGGTGGGGGCCATAGAATCTGTGTGTGAGCCTCATAGGTCCCAATTCTCCCATCAGGGTGCTTTTACATATTCTTTAGGCATAATTCTATTAGTATATTATCTGTTTTCTTTGGTGTTTTCCTGGTCTGTGGCTTTGGAGACAAGGATGCTAGGAAGAATAGCCAGGAGGGACTTCTCAGTTGTTAAAATCAACATGTTGGAAGGATGCAGTGACTTCCCAAGGGCCCCAGAGCAAACAGATGTCAGGACCAGGATGGGACTAGGTGTGATTCCAAAGCCCATGTGCTCGGTACAGGATTCCATCAGCTCTCTCTCTCTGATGGTCCTATGTATTTCCTTGTTTTTTTTTTCTTTGTAGTCCAGGATTGGACAGAGGGTCTTATGCATGCTGGGCAATGCTCTCCTACTTGCCTCACCTTAAACAGTCCTGAGTGTTTTTTTTTTTTTTTAGAGCAGTCAGTGCTCTTAACCTCTGAGCCATCTCTCCAGCCCCGGTCCTGAGTGTTTTTAAAGGATGCCCTGTGCTCATCTGAACCGGCAAATCCCTTCTCCCAGAGGGAAGATCTAGTCCTGAAATGGTGTCATAAAGTCCCAGTCCAACACCTTCTTGTTTTGTTTTTATAAATCTTTGTGTCTGTGGCATGTGTGTGTGTGTGTGTGTGTGTGTACGTGCGCATGCATGCGTGTGCATACAAGTGTACACACACCATGGAGTATAGAGGTCAAAGGACATCTTTGGGTGTTGATCCTTGCCTTCCACATTGCTTGAGACAGAATCTCCCACTCCTGCTTCATAGTCTAGGTTAAGTGACCCACAAGCTTCTGGGGATTTTCCCCTTGCCCCCTCATATCACTGGAACTCTGGGAATGCACACATACTACTGAATCCAGTTTCACATGGTTTCTGGGGGGCTTAACTCATGCTTGTTTGTGAAGTGATTTATCTACTGAGATACCACACTATCTCTGAAGCTCTGATTTTTTTTAAGATAAGGTTTTCTTTGTTTTTTTTTTTTTAATGTGTATAGGTATCTGCCTGCATGTCTGTGTACTATGCATGTGCCTAGTGTCTACAGAGGCCAGAGGAGGATATCACGCTGAATTGTGAGCTGTCATGTAGATGTGGGGACTAGAACCTGGGTCCTCTGGAAGAGCAGCCAGGGTTCTTCTAACTGCTGAGTCATCTTTCCTGCTCTGTTAACACTGGCTTGCTGTGTAGCCCAGGCTGGCCTTGAATTCATAGCAATTTTTCTTACCTCAACCTCCTAAGTCCTGGAACTGCTGGCGAGCTCCAGCACACTACTCTTTTATTAGGCCATCTTGTAAGCATAACTCCTGGTGGAGAAGACACTGACCTGAGCGAGTTTGGAGACCAGCAGACATTAGCACTTAAAATGCAAACTCTGCACATCTTCAGAGGAGACATAATGACAAGCAGCCTTTGAACATTTGAAATTTGTATTTTTAGGTTGAAAGGACCTTCCTTTTTATGTATTAGGGTGTAGGGATGGAAAACATATGCCTTGGTTTCTGTCACTAGTGCCTGGGAATCCCAATGATAGTGGTTGAGTTTCGCGGTAGTCTGTTAACAGATTTTCAAATAATTTTCCACTAATCTAGCAGTTCGTGCATCTACTTTTAGGCATCTGGCATTTTGAGAGCAAAAAAAAAATTCACCCATAGTTAGACATGGTAGCATCCATTAAATGATTTAGTCTAATGTGAATGGGATCATCTCCTAAAGAGGGGAAAAAACATGTTGGTGAATCTGGCAATTATATTAGGGGCTACTCAGTAAATGTAAGTATTATCAGATAGATGGGCAGGTGTGCCATCTTGTATGTTGTCCTTTTTTCAAGAGTGCCCCTCCCCTCTGCCCGCCAAGGCTTTGTACTTATTCAGAGTATGTTGTCATTACTCGAAGCTTTTGGGTGGTTTCCTCTAAGTGACTGCCTTTAGACCCTATTACATGTCTACTTCAGTGCATTAATTAAGGAAGGAAGGTCCTTTTCTTCCTTCCTCCTCCTCCTCTTCCTCCTCCTCTTCTTTTTCTTGATTTTTCAAGACAGGGTTTCTCTGTAGCTTTAGAGCCTGCCCTGGAACTCTCTCTGTAGACCAGAGGTTGATCTTGAACTTAGAGATCTGCCCCATAAGAAGCAACCACAGAACCTCAGGGGCACACACTAACATCACATAGCTCACAAATCTTCTGGAATTCAGTGGCTCTGGGCTGAGTTTGGCTGAGGGACTTGGTTCTGCTTTGTTTTCATCTCTAGCAATGATTTACAAAGAGGAACCAGGTCCCTTGTGCAAGTCCATTCCCAGTGTATACAGTGTCTCTGGCATATTCTGTTGGTCCCAAATGCCATGTGGTAAACAACAAAGGAAAGAACGAATTGCAGCCTCTTCTTAATCAACCACAAGGATTAAACCATGGGGCATGCTCGATTGTTTCTGAGTGTATTATGGCCTCAGAATCCTGGCAGTGATGTGGGTAAACTTCCCAGATAGGCACTGTAGACAATGTTTCACAAGGGCCAGTTTTAAGTGATGTGACAACGACATCATTAGGACTCAGGAGTGCCCCCTGAGTGCTATTTTGCCATATGTTATATATTCGTATGTATAGTGCAGTGTGTTTAGTGTGTGTGTATATGCTAGGTATTGAATGCAATATATGTGTATATATTGCCACATCTGTATACATATATCTGTATGTGCATTTACACATATAGACATGTTAGGCAGATGCTGTATCACTAAGCTACCCTCCCCTCCCCAAACTTCTCTTTTGGATACAGTGCTGAGTGACCATCTTTAGCATGATGGATTGAGCTAAATTGGAAAGAAAGTTTTCAATTTTCCTTTTCATATGATCAACTGGCCTCCAGTGTGTAAGCTGCTTTATGTTTCTCTGTGTAGCAGCCAGAGAAGACCCATTCTCTTTTCAATAACCAGTTTCTTTGGCTGCACTGGTAGACTGAATTCCCTGAGTGGTGGGATACCATAGGATCCTCCATCTGTCATGCCACGCCATGTTTTGTGAGCACCTTTCTGTGCTCTGGTTTAGGCTCTGGGAGTGTGGAGACAAAAGGAGGCATGAAGGACATGGAGTGACAGCAGGGAATCAAGGAGGAGATGCCTTTGATGATGATCATAGATACCATGGTGATGGAAGTCTGTGAAACCAGGAGCTGTGCTAACCCAGCTTTCTGCAAGGTCAAAGGTTTGTATGTATACATGCTCTCTCTCTCTCTCTCTCTCTCTCTCTCTCTCTCTCTCTCTCACACACACACACACACTCACACTCTGCCAGGAACAAATAAGAGGCAGTTCCTGCTTTTCATGTAGTCAAAGAGTAATGGCGAATGCCTACATATAACTGTTACACCAGGGCATGCATAAGAGAGTGTCAGAGGTCACGAGAGAGGGCTGAGCATGGGGCATGGTATGAATTGCAGGACTGGGATAGCTGGAGGGATCCCCAGGAGGGAAGACGTTTGAACTGTGAACCCTCAGGCAGAGCAGTGTTGTTTGCGTGCCCAGAGGTGTGAGACCACAGACAAAGAAGTACAGAGAAGTCAGAGGTTTGGGATTGGGTGGGAGAGAATGCAGAGGGGCCAGGATTAGATGGGTAGGGAGGGCAGGTTGGCATGGGAATCGGCTGAGATCTGGCAGGGACCTTCCTGGGCTAGCATATCATCAGTCAAATCACTTAACCTGTGAGACTTACTCTATAAAGTGGGACAAATACACTGAAAAGTCTTTGTGGGCATGAAATTTATTATGTAATTTTGAGTAAGAAACTAAATGGTCACAGCGCCTGGCCCATTGTAGGAAGCTGAATTAACCAACAAGTGTAGTTAGTAAGGGAGGAACAGTTTTGGGAAGACGTTATCTGTAGTCAGAGGCTGCTCGTTATTTCCCAACCACCTAGACCCAAAATAATCACATAGAAACTATACTAATTGCAACACTTGCTTGGCCTATTAGCTTAGGCTTTTTATTAACTAACTCTTACATCTTAAATTAACCCATTTCTTTTAATCTGTGTATTGCCATGTGGCTGTGGCCTATCGGTAAAGTTATGGCTGGCGGCTGGTGGCTTTCTCTTTAGATGGCTACATGGCATCTCCCCGACTCCACCTACTTTTCTATCTCTGCTTGGAGTTCCCACCTTGCTCTATTCTGTGCTGCCACAGGCCCAAAGCAATTTCTTTATGAACCAATGGTAATAAAGCATATTCACAGCATACAGAGGGGAATCTCACATCACCAGTCCTGGTTCTGGGGACGATCATAGCCAGGTGTGATCACCTATGAATGTCCTGAGCTTGAAAGAAGTGGCTGTGCTCATGAGAATGCCCAAGGTTGGTCAAGTGTAGAAGACAAGTGGGAAAGGTTAGGTGCACGTTTACACACAGATGCATGCAAGTAAGTGTGCCTTGCACAATGGACCATGTGATCAGAGAGAGGTAAGGCTTGTTGCAGCCTTGATTGTACAACAATCCTCCTTCATCTGATTCTCTATTCTATCTGCAATCCCAGTCCAAAACCAGAGAGGGGCTGAGGGTCAGCATTTGGTCTTGCTGATGCATGCTGATGTCAGTTGAGACTGCTGGGAACAGCAAGTCCAGGAGATTGACTCTCAGCTCAGTCAAAAACGCTCACGAATAGTCATTCTCATTAGAAGTCAGGCCCCAGGGAACAGAACAACTTCATCTCTGTGAATATAGATGGGGCCTGGTGCTTGAAGAGGGCAATGATGTATGTGAGAAAGCAGAGTAGACCTGATTGATTGGAGATGACCCAAGACAAGAGAGGAGCAGATATCATAGATTCTGAATCCAGGACCTCAGGACTGTTTCAAAAGCAGTACCATAAACAGCAGCACCAGTAATGCCAGCATTGCCACATACAGCTGCCGTTCCTAGTCACACAAATCTTCAGACGTTCTTCCAGGTCTAGCCAATCACTCACCTCACCAGTTCTACACCATAAAACCACACATGCTGTAACAATGAGCGGGGCCAGCTTGTTTGTTGGGCTTTATGTCCTGCCCAGTTCCCCATGTCTGGCAAGCCCCCCCAAAAAATCACACAGAGATCTCTATAAGTTATAAAGCAGATTGGCCCATTTGCTCAGGATACTTATTAGCTCTTGTCATTTATATTAACCCATTATTCTGATCTATGCTAGCCACATGGTTTTGATACCTTTCTCAGCAGGGCAGCTCACATCTTGCTTCTTCAGAGTCTGGGCAGGAATAGGAGGAATCAACTTCCTCCTTCCCAGAATTCTCCTGT
>LOEQ01001656.1:17065-34916 GCA_001685075.1 Bramus lutescens | reverse complement strand
GATGGGATGGGATGTGGATGGGATGGGATGTGGATGGGATGGGATGTGGATGTGGATGGGATGTGGATGGGATAGGATGGGATGGGATGGGGTTGCAGGGATGGTATTCCTTTGCGGAGTCTTTGAAGGAAGAGATGGGACATAAAGTACAGTGAAGGACCTTTCTCCAGTTTTACCACTGACTCTCAGTATGGCTTTTGGAAGCGCTTCCCTGTATCAGTTTCATTCTCTGTAAGACAGTAAATGTAGGCTCCATAAAAGTGGGCACTGTCTCTTTTTCTTCCATCCATTTTCCCAAGTCCCTTACACATCAGTGGATGCTTTCTGATCATTTGTGTGATAGATGGATGAAGGTGAACAAGTGAACAATTGGATGGGCAGGCATGTCCCTGCGCCTCTTATTCTGCCTCATGCAATGAAGGACATTATTAGGTTTTTAGGTGCTGTAAAGTTTCTCTCAGTTTAGATGCATTTTTATTAATGTGGCTACACCAGATACTGGCAGACACTCGGTGTTGCTGCCAGAGAGGAAATCTGAGGGCTAGCTCTGGGATAGGAATTTTTGAGTTCACCGGGGAAGCCAGCCCTACCAGTGCTTATTTGGTGAACTCTGGTTTCAGAGGGAACTCTGAAACCAGCATGCCCAAGAGTGTGGTCTGGCCACACTCTCTCCTGCAGGTAAATGCAGCTTGGTCTACCACAGCTCTGTTTTCCTTCATCGTCTTGTATTTATCATGAAATCAACTTGCTGTGAGGAGCCTCAAGGCCCGGGCTTTTTGTAAGGAAATGGGAACAATTAATGGGCTTATCTGATGAAAAGTAATGCCGCTAATGATTTATTAATTATCATGTGACTTATCTTTCTGCTTCTTATTAATAAAAGATGTCATGTAACTCTGGAACTCCACATGAGGGGGAACAGACTAGATGCAGCCCTGTGTGTGGGGATATGGGCTAGAGCCAGGTGTCCCTAGCTTCTCCTGAACCTGCTCCAGCCGCTGCAGCCTGTAGGATAAATCTCCTTGGGTTGAAGACAGGGAAATGAGAGATGCAAAGGAGATACTATGTTGGACTGTACTCCATGTGCCAGGAATTGTTCAGAGTACTTCGTGGCCTCTCCTGAGAACTACAGAAGAGGTGTTGCTGTTTTAAAATCTTACACGAGGAAACTGAGTCTCAGAAACGTTAGGGTAGGTTGCCAAAGCAATGCAGTTAGAAGGGCTGGGATTTGTGCCCGGGAATGTCTGAGGCAGGGGTGGATGCCTTTTAAGGAAGGCTTCAATTAAATCAGAAGAAGAGTGAGGCAGTACCCTGAGCGGAGCTGAACTGAGGTCCACAAGAGAAGGAGAAGGGCCACATTTCTATCCTTGGTCCTCAAGACTTTCAATATCTCACAAGTGACACAATATTCATACCTACGATACAGGGCATACCTGCCTGAGTGATTACTCTTCTCAGGGTTCAGGCTTGTTCCCTGGCCTATACTTCTCAGATACAGGGGCTGCTTCATTAGTGGCAGGTGCTTATAGATTGGAAAGGATTCTATAGATGGAATACTGGTGTCCTGGCTAGTTTTAAGTCAGCCTAATATAAGCTGGAGTCATCTGAAAGGAGGGAATCTCAATTGAGAAAATGTCTCCATAAGATCCAGCTGTAGCGTGTTTTTTTAGTGATTGATGGGGGAGAGCTCAGTTCATTGTGGGTAGTGCTATCCCTGCGCTGGTGGTCTTAGGTTCTATAAGAAAGCAGGGTGACCAAGCCGTGGGGAGCAAGTCAGTAAGCAGCACCCCTCCATGGTCTCTGCATCAGCTCCCATCTTCAGGTTCCTGCTTTGTGTTCCTGTCCAGACTTCCTTCAATGAGGGACTCCAATGTGGAAGTGTAATCCAAATAAACTGTTTCCTCCCAACTTGCTTTTGGTCATGGTATTTCATGACAGCAATAGAAACCCTAACTAAGACAGGCTGGTACCTGGATAGTGGGTTATTGCTGTGACAGACCTGACTATATTGTTTTGGGGAAGCTTGTGAAAGAACTTTGGAACTTTGGGCTAGAAATACATTGAGTGTTGAAAGCTCAGTAGGATGTTCTGTGGGAGCTTGGAAGATAAGGATGTTGATAGCTATTCAAACAATGGAGGCCTGAATTGTGAAGTTTCAAAGGGAAGCAAAGACTTTATCAGGCCTTTTGTGTGAGGAATCTGTGGTTTCTGGTCAGTTAGAGCTGAAGAATTAACTGTGTGTGATTCACAAGAGACCAGAACCTCTAAAATCAAACTCTGATTTTTTGGGACAATGCATGCTGGTCAGCTGAGGCTGACCAATTGACTGTGATTAAGAAGAAACCACCATCATTTAGGTAAAATCTTTTGGGAATTGTTTCCTAAGAGTCAGCATCCAGAAATTGTGTTCCAGAGGTGGCCAGAGTGGTGTCTTGTGCTGGCAGCCGAACTTGATAGTGTAAGAGTCACCCAGTGGTGCTGGGTTTGAAGGTGTGAGGGGTCACGGAGAACATCTGAGTCCTGGCACTGTGCGGCCAGACTGGAGTCTCTGAAAAGAGGCAGGAGAGGCTATTGGTAAAAGTGAAGCCCAGGTGAACCACAAAGCCCCATCATTTTGGAGATGCCAGTATCATGGGATGACCACTAAGAAGAGCATCAATGGAGCTGAGGAGCAAGCTGGAACTGAGAAGACACGCTCTGTGTGTGCTGTAGAGGGCAGAATCAGAGAAGTGACCTACACCCTTTGGAGAAGCCCAGAAGATAGTGAGTGAATCCCAAATAATTGGACATAGAGTTCTTTACAAGTTTGGAGTCTTGTTTTGCTATGTTCAGCTTGTGACTGTGCCCTGGTACTTCCCTCTTGAGGTAAGAAACTCTTTAACTTGGGGTTTTCATCTAGGGTTTGCTCCACTGCAACTTAAAGCCCAGTTTTGAGGTGGTCCCTTGGCCAAGCTTCGTCTTCGCCATGGCCCTCAGCGATGCAGATGTACAGAAGCAGATTAAGCACATGGTGGTTTTCATCAAATGAGAAGCCAATTAGAAAGCAGAAGAAATCAATGCAAAGGCAGAAGAGGAGTTCAGCATTGAGAAAGGTTGTCTTGTGCAAACCCAAAGACTGAAGATTATGGAATACAAGAGAAGAAAGACTGAGTAGCAGAAGAACATTCAAATGTACAATCTGATGAATCAAGCAAGACCCAAAGTCCTCAAAGCAAGGGATGACTTCATCACTGATCTGCTAAATGAGGCAAAACAGAGACTCAGCAAGGTGGTAAAAGATACAACTCGATATCAAGTGCTGCAGAACGGACTGGTCCTCCAGGGCTTGTGCCAGTTGGAGCCTCATATGATATTGTGCGTTGCAGAAAACAAGATTTCCCTTTGGTGAAGGCTGCAGTACAAAAAGCAATTTCTATGTATAAAATTACCACCAAAAAAAAAAAGATGTTGATGTCTAAATTGACCAGGAGGTTTTCCTGCCTGAGGAAATAGCTGGTGGAGTTGAAATCTATAACGGGGATCACAAAATAAAGATTTCCAACACTCTGGAAAGCCAGTTGGACCTCACAGCTCAACAGATGATGCCGGAAATCCGGGAAGCCTTGTTTGGTGCAAATGCCAATAGGAACTTTCAGGACTGAGCCTGGGGAGGTGCAGTCCATCCGAGGCTGTACTCCTGGAGCAGTAGATATCTGTGTGGCTTCCTTTTCTGTTCTAATACTGGCAATCAGTGGATACCCTCTGCAGCTAATACCCAGTGTCAACAGAAGAGAGGGCCACTTGGTGTGGGCAGGGTCCCAGCCCCTGCTCATCTGACAGCACAGCTGTGCACTGGTTCTGCAGCAGGACTGGAGGGGTCAGAGAGTGCTGCGTGATTCTCACTGAGGACCCATTCTCCCTGCTCCTAGTCTAGACTAGAGTGAGTTGTGCGTGTTGTCTCCTGTATTGGGTGTCAAGCGCACGTGGGGCTTGCCTTCCTCCAGCAATGCTAGCTTCACTGGTACTGTTTGGGTCTAATTTTCCTTATCTGTAAATGTGATTTAAAACCTAAGCCGCCAATATTTTTTATTTATTAAAACAAAAAGTTTATGTGGAAAAAAAGAAAAAGAAAAGAAAATCTTTAACTTAATTTTGATTTTATAGGAGCCCACAGAGGAGAGACTGAATTTTTAAAGAGGTTTTAGGTTTCAAAAGGAAGTTTGGCTTTTTAAACAAACTGAATTTTAAAGTGTTTGAATTTGTAAAGACTTGTGGGACTTTCAAATCTTGCAAAAGATTTTCTATTGTGAGGTTGATGTTAATGTGTGAGCTTCAGGATGAATAAGAAGAGGACGGTTATAGCTGAACAGTGACATCTGTGTGTCAAGTTGACAAGGGGTCGCTTGTCCTGGCTAGTTTATGTCAAGTTGACACTAGCTAGAGTTAGCTGGAAGGCAGGACTCTCAATTGAAAAAAATGTCTCCATAATATCCAGCTTTAGGGTGTTTTCCCAATTAGTGATTTATCGGGGAGGGTCAGTCCATGGTGGGTGGTTCCATCTGTGGGCTGGTGGTTCAGAATTCTATAAGAAAGCAGGCTGATCAAGCCACGGGGAGCAAGACAGCAAGCAGGATCCCTTCGTGGACTCTACATCAGCTCCTGCCTCCAGGTTTCTGCCTTGTTTGAGTTCCTGTCTTCTGTCAGTGTCTGACTGTGATGTGGAAGTGTAAGCCCAATAAACCCTTTTCTTTTCAGCTTGCTTTTGGTCACTGGGGAGTTATTTAAACAAGGCAAATTTTGTGACTCACCTGAAAGGGATCAGAAATGACTGGCTGACAAAGCCGTTTAGCAGAGAACCCATATGTGTTTTGAGGGGAAGGACTTCTGGAAACGGCTGCAGCAGGCTGTGAAGAGGTCTTAAGGAAAGGGGACTGGACTTAGCAGTTCTTGTTCTCTCCTGAGGCTAATGCTAAAATGCTAATATATACGACTATGTATACATATGTAGGAGTTCATGGATATATATGGATATGTGTCTATGTATATATGAATATGGATTGTGGGAGTCTACTCAGATAGGAAATTCTGTGCAAGCATTTGAAAAGCTGTGGGGTGGGAACACTATAAATGTGTAATATTTGTTTGCTGAGTGCTTCGGAGTGGTGTGTGTGTGTGTGTGTGTGTGTATGTGTGTGTGTGTGTTTGGGTGTGAATTGAATGCACTTGAGCAAGACACAGCTCTGAATGCACATGAGGAAGTATATACGACTCTAGGAATGGCTGTTGGTCTTTGCCCTGTGTAAAGGCTGTTTTGTGTGGGTGCTGTGGGGACATGGACAACCTGAGACTTTGGCCACTTGGGCCAGAAGAGACAGGGAGAGGTATGTGTGGGCAGAGAAGGTAAGATGATCCTGCTGAGGCTGAGAGAGAATCCCAGGGCTCTGTCTTTCATGCTTGTTAGCGGAAGTGCCACTCCAGATGTGGATTGGTGTGTACAGACATTCTGAAAGGGGAGTCCTCTTTTCTACCACTGAAGAGGAAGCCCAATGGCCTTTGCCTCTTTTGGTGATTTGTGGATACCCCAGCAATACCCATGGAAGGGACATAAGCCAGACTAAAACCAGATCCACCATCTCTGGGTTGAGGCCCACTGAGCCTAATCTCCCTCCCTCTGAACCCAACAGTTATGAAGTTGAGCTCCCCGCTGCCTTCTAGGTATGATAGCATGGCTGTCCTTTGTGGCAGAGAGAAGCATGTAAGATTTATGGGGTCTCTGTTGCCAGGGCTCCTGGCTAGAAGGGAAGCC
Organism: Bramus lutescens; assembly: GCA_001685075.1. Classification (NCBI taxonomy): domain Eukaryota; kingdom Metazoa; phylum Chordata; class Mammalia; order Rodentia; family Cricetidae; genus Bramus; species Bramus lutescens. The sequence goes on along the minus strand of LOEQ01001656.1, from coordinate 29,131 downwards.
TTGCACTCTCTGACAGGTGATATCCTCCCCAGCCCTACTCCAGCCATCTGGGTTGGGGACACACCCTTGATCCCCAAGTTCACACATGTCACCAACCTCTATCTCATGGGAATCAACTGGACCAAAGACCTACTACATTGCTTCCTGTAACTGTCTTGCTATCCAAAATGCCTCCTGTGGCAGCAATTCCCTTTTGTTTAGCAGAGTGCTTGAAAACACCACAAGAGGGCATCTTGTGGAGAACCAGGAGTGAGGAGGAGAGGCTCTGGGAACACTGGTGTCTGCTTGTTCCGCTGCTGCCCTTCTCTAGAGGGAGGGCACTCTGAGTGGCAGCTCTTCCCTATTCCCTGTGCCATCCCTGCCACCCATGAAGCTGGCCCACTCACATCCTGCATCCTGACCCAGTCTTATTGACAAAGGCTCCGTGACTCCCCATGGAGGTGTCCTGAGGGGTGGTCCTAGTATGGTGCAGGTCCAGCCCAGGCAAGGTGCCCACCACCTCAAGATGCTGGCTGGTCAGGCAGGACTCAGCTCATGGCTGGGTCCAGAGGTGGGGGTGGGAAGGCCAGCTGCTGCCTGCATCCGGGTGGGCCTGGCTCTCTTCAAGCAATCCCGCTCCAGCTGCAAACTCCCAAACACATACTTTGGGAGGTCAGCCTGGCCTGAGGCTAGGGCACTCCATTATTCCTGTGACATATCTTTGAACATGCTACAATCCCTCCACTCCTGGCTCAGCCTTGTCTCCACCACAGAGCTGGCTTCTTCCCCCCTCCAGAAGGACTGCTTAGCCCCAGACTGGCTCCTAGGTAGAAATAGCAGTACTATTGGCCGACACTGCCTGGAACCCCTCCTTTGAGGCCATCTGGCCTACACTGGAGGAGGATGCTTGGCTTTGCTTTTTAGATGCAAATTCCCTTGAAGAGTAACATATGAGACTCTTAATACCCTAGCACAGGAGGCCTTTTCTATCTTTATTTCCAGCACTAGACTCTAAGATGAAGGAGCCTGGAAAAGGGGAGATGAATGTCCCACTTTATGCTTCTTTGTTTTTTCCTTTGCCATGTTCTAGCTCTGAGTCCCTTCTGATTCCAACAGCCCTTCCCACAGCAGTCCTTTCCACATGGTTTATTCTGAGGGATTGAAAATGGTACCCCATTTACAGTGTGCAGAGGAAAAGATCTTGGGTAGGGTTAGATCTATTCTGTAACCCCATCTTGCCATTATTTGCTGGGTAACAGTCTTTTAACCTAATCTGTGCCCTAGTTCCTCAAGCATTACCATTATGAAGTCCCTTTCTCTATGGCCTGGGACCCTTGTGTAGCACATACCCATGCTGTTGGACCCAGTTAACTGTAGTTGCGGATCCTGCTGCCCATGGGACTTGGGGAAAGCATGCTCCCTTGTGTGTAATGTGCTGGTGTGAGAATGATCTCTCATCCCAGCCATGAACTCCTGTCTAGACCGTTGGATCTAAGGAGTGTGCTGAGCTGAAGCTTGTTGCCTCGATGAGCTTGGTTAGGTGAGATGGAAGCGCTCCGCCTAGAGAAGTAGGTCTTTCTCCCAAACTCTCCACCTGTTACAGAAGAATCAGAACTGTGGAAACGATCCACTACAATGGAGCTAGTAATTTCCACTTTCTTTCATGCAAGAGGAACTCACTTATTACACACTTGGGTCTTCACGAGTTTATTCCATGCCCGTGACAAAGCAGGTATTTGTGCTTTATGTTCGCAGGGTAGGAAGTGAAGTGTTGGATGTTAAATATTGGCCCCAATATGAGCCAAGACAGATGCAGTTGGATTGGGGTCCGAAGCCAGGTCTGTCTCACTTCATTTCATTGTGTCTTTAGGACTGTCTACAGTATGACTGGTTTGCCCTCAGCGTCCCTCTCTCTTCCTGCCAGTGTTTCAGTGCCCATTGCAGTGTGTATGTATTCTACTACACTCCAGCTTCCTGGTGGCCACCAATCTTTTCAAGATGATGTCAGGGGTTCAAGATGTCACCAAGGCCAGGAAGCGATGGACTTTGAAAGGGAAATCTGAAAAAGGCAGTATTTTAATCTAGTGAAGTTCTCTTTTGGAATATTAGAGGTTGATTCTTCCCAAGTGACCTTCCTGGGCTCTCCGATGGCACCACAAACACCCTGCCTTTGTGAAAAGCTATACCGGATGCCAGTATTATTCTTCCCACCATTTCTAACTTACCTAGACTTCTTATCCACATGCAAAAGTTATAGTCGGCCTTAACAAATAAAGAGGAACAGAGAAAAGCTTAAAAATGCAAATGTGATTGTTTATGTGGAGCTGAATTTTTACTGGAGACCTGGAGGCCTTGAGTAGTGCTTGTTCTCTGTCGCGGTTTTGGTATTTTCACACGTGGAACACCTGGGTTGCACTAGGCAGGACTGTCCCATTGGCAGGTGGCTGTAGTCTAAACTGGCTGGGCAGAAAAGGGAATTGTATTGGCTCATGAAAGTGCGAGCCCAGACTGTTTGTCTTCTTCTAGGAAAGACCTCCCTGTGCCTCTATGATCTGAACTCAGTCCCCATCTCTGGTTCCTATTACCTGCTTTCTTAGAGTCTTTAAAAAAAAACAGAGCTAACACTGCCCTCCCCCAAGACTTGCGAGAACCTCTGATTGGTTCTATGTTAGTCACCATCCATCTTTGAACCAATCACTGTGGCCAGAGATAGAATGTCTGTGGTCCAGGTCCTGTGACCTCTCTGGCTTGGGAATAGAAAGTATGAAGGTTTGCTTCACCCAAATGCGGCAAGGGAATGTAGAGGGAAGGACTGTTCTCATAAAAATAGAATGGGTACTGGCCGGGCCCCAGCCATGTAACCTGCCATTGCTGAGTTAGTGATTTTAATCCCTGCTCGAGGGACCGCAGACCTCTGAGGAAGCACTTAGGGAATATCTGTAAATAGTGAAGCGTTTTTCAAATCTTAGCAAGGGTTTAAATTGTCTGTGGAATTGGTTTTTCTCTTTTGGCTGCTTCACTACGGGGATTTCACATAAGTTTTCATTTTGATAAATCTTTTTGATTTTGTTGATAAGAAAAAGGCCTGGAAACCATTGCGATAGATGATATCTGAGGCTTCCATTTAGAATATCCTTGTGAGTTAGATGCCAGAGTGAATCATTTTGTCCAGCTGAGGCCTGCCCACTCTCTGTAGTGTCCGTTCCTTTCCAAATGACCCCACTGGCTTTATTACCATCTCTGTCAAGCTAGCGCCAAGTCTGCCAGCCCCCACCTCCAAGGATCCACCTGTTTCCTGCTTTGCAAATGTCTTGCAGATGCAGAAGGAATTCAGTTTTGGTGCAGAAGGAGGACAATTTTCGTGTCCCCGAGTGCTGATTCCTGACTTCCACCACCAGAGTGTTGATTTACTTAGAGAGGGAGGTGCATCACAAATGCCATGCTGCCTTCTGCACTCATGGGCCAAAAGACACAGCTCTTGGGATTATGCTTATCATAACATTTGGGATTCCAGGACAACAAGATACATATGGGGGCCTACAAAAACATGCATATATATAAAATATATATATATTTGTGTGTGTGTATATATACACACACACAAAGTAAAGTGTATCTTCATTCCTCCTACTTTGACAAATGCATTTTTGCAGTGACCTAGTGAGTGAGCTTAAAGTCAGAATTCTCATACCTGTCAGAATCGTCTATTGCAATATGGCAACATGGGGTGAGCTGGCTTCTAATGCACAGGCCATCCTATCCTCCCGTACTGCTCTATGAGGGGCCCTACATGCAGGAATTTGGACACTCAAGTCACTGTACAGGCTCTGTAGACAGATATCCTTGGCCATCTCACAGGCCTAGAGCTGCACACCCTTGTGGTTCCTTTTGCCATTGGAGGACAGCATCATGGGAGAGATCCATCCCCTAAGGAAATTCACAAAATCCAATTGTAGACACCCAGAGCATGCTCTAGAAGGGAGTATATGTGGTCAGCCATGCAAAGTCACCATTTGGGAGCAGCGGCACAGTTAGTGATGAGCCATAGCAGAGCCACCTAAGGCCTGGACTTTTGGTTCCGAAGCAGAGGCTCTGAGATCAGGCAGTTATGTATTACCTACATTTAGTGTTACTAGTTGCGTCTAGGGTCTGGATCATGTATTCTCAACTATCCATAGTAACTGGCTCTTTTCCAGTTGTTAGAAGGAGCAGAAGAGGATGATAAATTATAGGTTTTAGTCCAACTGCCAAGATAAAGTGGAGAAGGGATACCAGAGTGAGAAGTGAGGCATTGTAAGGTGTGTGCTCTATCAGAGGGAATCCTAGAGAATCTGCTTCGGTGACTTTGAGAATCCTTATTTCTGCAGGGAGCTAGGGAAGGGAAATTTTTGTTTGGGAGGATTTTGAAGAAAGCTTCTAGAACACGGAAAGCAAAATGTGCCTTCTCCCAGCTCAGGCTGGTGAGAAGGGCTGGAAGGCTCACTCGGCCTGGAGCTGTTTGTATTGTTGCCCAGGAGTTCTGCCTGGAAAATGGTCTCTAAAGTCTGTACCACACCTGAGTCCAAACTTCACCACCTGTGGAGTCCCGAAGAATTATTTTTCTCTTCTTAAATATCTCCTCCCTCTATTCTGCCAGGACCCTGGCTGTGATCATCTCAGCAAGTCTGTGCTCAGAACCTGCTTGTCATCTAGAATCTACTCTACTCGTATTTCGTATCAATATTCCTAGAGCACGATGGTAGAGCTGGAAGGCTGTATTTCTTAGCTTACGTCATGGGTAGGGGCTGTCCTTGTAAGATTTTACTAATGGGTTCTAGGAGGAAGAGCTGTGTAAAGGATGTGCTGGTAAAGGCTTCACAGGGAGTTGTTTTTTTTCCAGTGTCTGTGGTGTAAGTATACTGATCATGGCGGGTTTTGTTTCTTGTATGGCAGCAAACACTTCTGCTATGGTCATGAGGAGACAGCAGGTTAATGCCATGGAGGAGAGAGAAGAAAATATGGCTTTCTGCCTCAGTTACTCATGTTGCCCAAGTTGCTTGTTGTCCTTTTCTGGGTTTCTACAGAGATCCCAATGACCAGGAACAAGAAATCAGTGATGGGTCATGATTTGGTCTCATTTTTCTTAGTGGACAGGATGGGCTCCATATTTTGCTTGTGTTAACCAAATTCAGCTGCTCTTTTCCACGTTCTGCCTGTCTCTGTTTTGGTGACTTCCCTCGGGGTATGCTGTCCCCACACATTATTCATGATCCCCCTGCAAACCTGGACTTTCGGTGACTAAGGACTGTTCTTGTCATGTGACAAGGGAGTAAACCAAAGTCCAGATAATCCATCCTGGTCTTGAAGTCTCTTGCTTAATAGTCTCACTTCCTCAAGTGCCTGCAGGCTCCGGGAGGCGAAGATCTTATCTGATGTATTCCTTGTCACAGCCTTGGCATCCAGCTTGCTGCCTGCTGTGGGGCTGCACTCAGTCAATGCTTGCTGACTTCCCAAAAAAGCCCTTATTACACAAGGGGCTGCAGAGCTCAAGCTGCAGTCCTGATTCTTCACATGCTTTCAAACACTGGAATTGTGGGCAGCACGTTTGAGGTGTCCGAAGATCCACAATACCTAGAAGCAAGAAGGAATCCCATCTCCCACTTTGGGGTGTCCTGGTATTTCTGTGAGTTCTCCAGCACAGACCGCTCTCACTCCTTGTAGACAGTGGCTTTACACACTTTACAGGTGTGCCCAGTGCCCCCCGGGGGCCTCTTTGTCACAGTTATGGGGGTGCCATGGATGCACCATCTTTCTTTGATACCAATCCATGTGGCAACCATGTCATCAGTATCCCTCCTTCGGGTCATGTGATTACCCAGTTATGAACAGAACCCACACCTTCACTCTTTCTGGAATTGGGCTATTCCTTATACCAGTTGCTTCTCAACTGGAGCCAATTTTGTTCCTTTGCACTTGGAGACATTTTGATTGTTATAATCCAGAAGCAGAAATGTCTACTGTTATCCAGTGGGTAGGCCCCTGAATTGCTGCTAAATATCCTACTATGTTCAGGATATCTCCTACTATAAAGAAGTATCCATGCCAAATGCCAGTTGTGTGGTGGTTGGCAGAGCTTGGGATAGGCTGTGTAGCCCCAGAGAATAAGGAGCCCCTGGCAGAAGCTGCAGAGGCAAGAGCAATTTCAGGCCCTTCTTTCATCTGCCACTTTCCCTCCTCAGATTTTCTGAAACGCTCAGAACACAGACATCTTTCCATGTAGACCCATCCTGGACATGGTCACTCTTAATGGGCTCTAGCAGACTTAGCGCCTGAAGTGGCTTGTAAATCATCCTAACTCACCTGTGGATGCTATGAAACACCTGCATGCTGTGAACGATAGACACACCAAGAGCCAAAAATCAAAGCAAAAACATCTCCCATAATGATCCCACCTTCCCTTTGACTAGTAATTTCAAGACTGAAGCATATAAAGTAGTTGGGGAAATACATAAAAAGTCAGTGAGACTATATATTGTGGCGTACTTGTATAGTATATTATATATACCTTCAGGATGCCTTCAGTAAGGAACTGTGACAACAGTGGTTTTAAAAGACAGGAGTTTATCATCAGTAAAGAAATTGCAGAGTAGGCAGTTCATGTCTGATGTACCAGCCTAGGAGGACTTTCGAGAACTCAGATTCCATCTGATTTCTTCTCTCTCCCTTCAGGTCTCCAGATGGCTACTGCCCCTCCAGGCATGACATCAGCATTCAAAAGCAAGAAAGAAGAGCCAGCAAAAGAGCATGAGTAAATCTATTACTTTTTATAACTTTTACTGGAAGATTCTCCCAGTTATTCATCTGTTGACTTCATCTATTGGCTAAAACATGCCATGTGACTTCCTAGCCGCAAATGTATCTGGGAAGGTAAGAATGTGTCTTCTAGCTTCTTTAATAAGGAAGCCAAGGGAGTAAGAGGTCAGGAAACCAAATGGCTGTTGAGTAGCCAATCTGCTGTGCTAACCACAACAAACCCAATTTTAGAAACTGTTCGTGATGTGAAAAGAATTTCTTTCTCATCTAAATGCTAACCAGGCTCAACCATACTTAGCTTCTGAGGGCAGATGGGATTGGGCAGGCCCATTCTGTCAGGTCCAAAGGAGACTCTAATTCCTCAAACTCCAAAAAGCAGTCCGAAACTCCAGAAATGAGCTCAACCTGGTCTAGAAAAGGATTCACATACAGAAGTTTGTGAAGCTGGTCCCATCTACAGAAAGGAGTCATTTCCCCTGCCTCTGGCATTAGGGACATGTGGTGCCTAGCAGCACAGCAAAGCCCATGCTGACCTCCAGCCTCCCCTAGAATCACAAGCACCTGTTACACATCTCAAAGCCCATGCTAGCATCCTAGCCCTTCTCAACTCCCCTACTCTAAACTCTCCAGCTGTGAGCTTCCCTCCCCAGCTACCCTTTCTCCTTATAACTCTGCTATTCTCTCTCTCTCTCTCTCTCTCTCTCTCTCTCTCTCTCTCACTGTCACTCTATTCCTGCTTCTCTCACTATGTGCTCTCTATTCTCTGTCCCCTACTATCCTCCTCTCTCTCACAGATAGCCCTAGCCAGGTCTAGTCTGCTGTTCATGTTCCGTCTATTTCTTTTTCTCTCTGCTATATATTGTTCCAGATGCTTCCGGCTGTTTTCTCTCCTGTATCTATAATAAAAACCTTCCCCTTAACCATATCTTGGAGAGGTCATGTCCTTAGTTTATGCCGGTCTTGTCTGCACCCATCTCTCCCTATCTCCACCGCTGCCTCCTGGGGTCATCTCCACCTAGGGGCTGTGACCTGTTGCCTTCAGAGTCTCTGGCTTGTGATTGTTTCTCATTCTCAGGCCCTCAGGGTAGTTCTCTGTTAAACAGTAGGCTCCCAAGATGATGTCAGGGCCACAGCCCTCTGAGACACAAGGAGCAAAAACACACTGCTATGGAAATCAGTGTGGGACTTCCTCAAAACATTAGAAATAGAACTTACCTAAGGTTCAGCTATACCCCCTCTGGGGTGTGTACCTCCAAACCTCCATATTCTCTGAGAGAGGAACTTGCACACCTGTGTTTACTGCAGCTCCGTTCACCGTGCCTAGGAAAGAGAATCAGCCTAAATGTCTGTCAACAGATGAGTGGATAATGAGAGTGTGGCACATACACACAATGGAATTTCAGTCGGCTGTAAAAAGTGAATTATGTAATTTGAAGGAAATGATAGATCTGGAAAAACTTATACTAAAAAATTATACTAAAGCCAGACCCAGAAAGACAAATGATGTATATTCTCTCTTATATCTGTGGATCCAGCTTCAAATTTATAAATTTCTGCATTTAAATCTGAGTGTCTCTATATGTCAGGAAGTAAGAACAGGAATCCTGTGGGGAGTACAAAACACGGGTTAAGATGAGCTGGAATATACTAGGCATGAAGAGATTTAAATGGTGCTGGGATAGGGAAGTATGGAAGTCAGGGGACAGTTAACCAAAATTAAGGACGCATGAAAAAGCTATATAGAAGGTTTGGAGAGATGGCTCAGCTGTTAAGAGCACCGACTGATTTTCCAGACTCCTGAGTTCAATTCCCAGCAGCCACACAGTGGCTCACAACCTTCTCTAGAGGGATCTGATGCCCTCTTCTGGCATAAAGGTGTACTTGCAGATAGCACTCATGCATAAAATAAATACATCTTTTTTTAAAGTTGTATAGAGGAAACTTACTTTATAAACTAAAATAGTACAACCTAAAATGTAAATAATAATAAAATAATAAAATAGCTTGGAATTCAGGTGCCTTTCATGGGTTGATGCTACTTTGAGAAATTATAGACTTGTAACTAATACTCTACGGACAGGAGTGGGACCTCTCTGTGAATTGTTGGCTGAGAGGTCCTAGAGGTCCCCAAAGAATATTGGCCATTTCTGTCACTCTTGGTTGTCCAGAGAATTAGCTGGTAAGACCCTGTTTCTGAAGACATTGCACATCTTGGTTATAGGACATAGGGAAATGAAGTTGGAACCATTCTGGGAACTCACCCTCTGCTGATAATATTCATAGTGGCAGAAGGTGTGATGTAGGTTGCTGAGGGGGGAACCCATCGGCATTCTTATCTAACTGTAGACCATGATTGATACAATAGGGACCTGCCATGCAGTGTGCCTACTGGGCAATGGTGGTATACTGTCTTGGGATGACCTACTGATCTGTTATTGGATTGGATGCAAACCCATGAGAGGGAATGCACATTATTTACTATAAACTAGATCAAAATTCTATACTTAGGGCAGATATGGGTCCAAAAGGTGGGAGGGGGATGATTTACTACCGTTGTTTCCCTAAATAGACCTGTTATCAAGCTTCTGTCTAAATATTTATGTTTATGCCAACAGATAGTGATATTCTCAACCTGAAGTGTTGATTAATACAGAGACTTGTCAAAATGATAATAATTGGTGACCATTGAGTACTCAGCTCTAAAGAGTACATTAATAACAACCTTTCAAGGACCAGGGACATCCTGAAAGAGAGGATTTAGAGAACGAATGAGCCAAGGCTTGAGCAATCTCAAAGTTCCCTGTGGGGCCTGGACTTCATTGCCAGTGTCTCATGATTCACCAGTCCCATGGACCGAAATTCTGACTTCAGTGATCCCAGAATTTAGCAGAGGACTGAGATTTTAGTGCCAGCATCCCTAAAGTTCACTGCTAGACCAGGGCTTGAGTCCTTTGGTTCCAGAGTCTCTGTGAGAGTAGGGCTTGGACTCCATTAGTCCCAGAATCAATCACGTGGCACTGGAGTTCCGACTCATTCCAGGTGTCCTACAGTTCACTGCAGATCAGAGCTTGGCTCTAGTAATCCCAAAGTTTGCCAGAGTGCTAGGGTTCTGACTCTAGTGGGCCCAGAATCTATTGTAGAATGAAGTTCTGAATACGGCCCCAAGTCAGTTTACAGAGTTCAGAGGAACTGGTGTTTTGACTATAGACCCCAATAGATTCATAGAATTCAATGTGTGGCCAAGGTTTTGACTGCATCTCATTGTATTGGTAATCAGTGTGGGGACCTGCTCTTGATCCTGTTGTCACTTAGCCAAGACCAGATCACCTCAATGACCCTACCTGGCAATCAGCTCCAAGATTCCTCAGTATCTGTAACTGAACTTCATACAGCTATCCCTCTAGGAAGACGTAGGGAAAGTAAAACAACCAAATTGAGTTGTCGAAAAGGGAGGTTAAAGCTGGAAGACAAATCCACTCCAGTATATGTATAAAACATGACAAACACCAAGATCATAGCTCACCTATCAACCACAACCCATCCCCAACCTTCCAACTCAGGGACTGATGAAATGTCTGAAAATAAATTCATAGTCTTACTCTTTGGAAGAATTAATGACCACATGGAAGACTCAACAGGTGCATGAACTAAGGAAATCTGTCCAAGACTTTGACAAGACAGTCTCCAAAGTGAATGAAACAGTTAATACATTCAAGGAGAAAACCAAAAATGCAGGAGAAAAAAAATCTTCGAGGAAATTAAAATACTGAAGAACCAAATAAAAACAGTGGGAATGAAAGAAATAGTCAATCAAATAAGTTTTTAAAAAAAGACATCAGAGAACATCAACAGACAAGACCATGCATAACAAATTACAGGGATGGAGAACACAGTAGAGACACTAATGCAAACAGACATGGAGGAGGAAAACCTAGAGGGGAAATAGGGAAGTCTGGATCCACTTCCACAGCGAACCCAAGCTCCCAGGGATGAGGGTGCTTTAGGCACCACTTTACAGCCCAGTTGGCTGTGAGTCGGGGAAAAGGTCTGAACTCAAGACTGTTGGTTAAGATTTTTAGCTTTGCATTTAAACAAAATTTCCATTGTTTTAAAAAGTCACTATGCAGTACGTACATTACATATAAACAAGTATGTGTCTACATATGTACATATATGTAAGGTCCCTGGGGACTTCTGCACTTTCCTCTTAGGCATATTGCAGGGAACCCACTGGTAGCAGTTCATCCCTGAATGCGTGTCGGCAGGACTTAAGGGTTCTGTCTCCCACATGGAGCTTTGCCAGCCTCTGCACTGAGAGGGAGCTGAGACTCCTGTGTTCCTCTGAGGATTAGAAGCTTTGACGCCAGGAGAAGGGAAGAGTCAGAGAGAGAACCCCCAAGCAGAGAAATCTGAAGATGAGGACAGGCAGGCTGACTTTCTGGCCTTGGTCAGGGCTGCTTCAGCTTGAATGAATCGGAAGAACAGAAGCCAAGGGAGAGGGGAAGATAATGTTGCCAAGATTCAGAGACCTGCATCTGTCCCTTATATCCCCGAGTGCCACTTAGTGATGAAACCATTGAGTCCCATTCAGTGAACTCCACACATAGAGAGCTTTCTAAACACACAGGTACGGAGCTCCAGCAGGCTCTGCTTGTTCTGAGCTGTGCCTTTGGGTCAGGATCATCACTCCTGAGTGCTATGGCTTAGAAAGCAGTGGAGTGCTCTGTGCCTCCGTTTCTATGAGAAAGACGTGAGAGCAGGGTCTGCGACCCAGGGCTGCTGGGAGGAGGAAGTGAATGAACTTGCATTCAGAGCCTAGCACAGGTTCTGGCAAGCCACAGGCCCTCAGGAAACTGTCGGGTTTCAATAACGTTAGAATTTTGTGCAGAAGAGGAGAAATCACGTTCACAAGATGACAGGGACACAGAGATTACACTAAGTGTGTAAACTTTGCATGCACACAGTCTGTGCCATTTTCACCTGTTTGGACAAATGAGGAAACTAAGGCCTGGAGGATAAGGAAATTTCTAAACATCCACAAAGTCAGATCCTATACAAGGTTTCTTGCTGTCTAGAAAACACTTAGCTGAGGTTGGAGGTGCAGGCTTGTAATCCCTGCTACTTGGGAGGCTGAGGTAGGAGGTTGGAAGCTCAAGGCCTGTTTGGGCTTCACAGTGACTTTAACCCTAGTCAGGCAAGTTAAGGAGACCTTGTTTTGAAAAGCAGAAAGAGGGCTGGGAACACAGTGCCGAGGTAGATAGCTTGTCTGGTGGGTGAGGGCTCTAGGTTGAATCC
>LOEQ01001656.1:756-13508 GCA_001685075.1 Bramus lutescens | reverse complement strand
AAAAAAAAAAAGAAAAGAATCCAATTCCCAAAGTCTTGCATACAGAAATGTAGGACACATCTAAGAGTTATCTCCAAAAAATCTCCAGCTGCTTGTCTGGTTTGGTTCTCTTTGGACCCAGATTCTTTTCTCTAGCAGTCAGGTAGGATCCCACTGGCCAGGCATCATCACATTTACCAATGTTTGGAGAGAGAATCTCTTCTAGTGAAGACAATACAAAGACCACAAATGGGGAAGATGGGGGATTATTTTCAGGGACTCAGAGGTCCTAAAATCAGCTCTGCAGCCCACCACCTCAGGAGCACCGACAAAGGCCATCATGGTGCTTAAGCAGCAACAGCAAAATACTAAGACTATTGGGAAATTATGTCCTGTGAAAGGATGCATTCTTCTCAAGATCACTGCTGGCTCGTCACCAGCCCCAACATTCACCATCTCTATTTCATAGCAGTCCCAAGAAGGTGATGGCCACCACCCTCAGCATCAATCATTTGAAGCAGACTCCACCTTCACAAAAGTTTACTATGTGAGCCATAGCAATGCTTGCGCTCAGTACCTCTGATGGGGTAGACAAGGTAGTTGGTGAAATTCAACATCCGTTCATGGTGAAGTCCTCAGCAAACCACAGAACAGAGCTGAGGAAACAGCATAAAGAGTACAAATATTCAGAGAGATTTCGTGTGTTTGGATTATTTAGTTCTCTAATCCTTTCAAACCTGTTCTTCACTTGGCTTCAGTAAAGCTGCCTTTCCCTTTCATTGTAGTGCAGCCCTCTGGTGGGGAAAGGGTTGGATGCTACAGGTAGTTTAGGGAGTTTTGTTTTGCTTTGCTTGCTTACATTCAATTTAGATAAACAAATAAGTAAATTCAATCTTCCATCAGAAGGCTGTCGATTCTGGAAGGTCCCTGGCCTAACTGCCTGTTCTCCATTGCCGTTCACCTGACAAGCATCCCTTTTACAGACAGGCGATTGGCCTCTTCCCTGCTCCTGTTTCTTCCCGAACCCATTTAGGGATGGAGAGAAGAGGGAAGGGGTCAGCTCCTTCCTCAGGCAGGCCAGGGGACTCACCTCATGGGCTTTATCTTTCCTCTTGGCTACACATTAAACTACAAGTTTAATAAGCAATGACAAGCCACAGCCTGGGAGAAAACATAACCATGCTGCTAAGTTTGGGATCACCTTGACACAGCTAGGGTTATCTGAGAAGACAGAATCTCAATGGAGAAAATGCCTCCATCAGACTGGCCTGTAGTCAAGTCTGTGGGGGAGGCATTTTCATGATTAATGATTGATGTGGGGGCCCAAGCCAGTATGGGTGGTGCCACCCCTGGGCAAGTAAGTGGTCCTGGATTGTAGAAGAGTCAGGCTGAGTAAGCCGTGGAGAGCAATTCATTAGGCAGCACTTCTCCATGGCCTCTGCATTAGTTCTGGCCTCGACTTTGCTTCATGGACTATAAATGTAAGTTAAATAAACCCTCCCCTCACCAAGTTGTTTTCAGTCATAGCGTTTTATCATAGAAATAGAAAGCAAACTTGGAGAATAATGCATCTGTTCAATAGCAGGCCACATCTACTCCAACAAGGTCACAACTTGTAGTAGACATTTTCATTCAAACCACCACACCATCTATCGCAATCAGAAAATTTCACTTACCGTAGTCAGAATGGCTACTATCAAGAAAACAGACAACAAATGCTGGCAAAGATACCTGGAGAAAAGGAACCATTATGCAGTCTATAGGGGAGTAAATTAGTCCATGTACTATGGAAATCAGTAGTGATGTTCCTCAAATAGAACTACCCTCCCATATCACTTCTGGCAGTGTAATTGAAGGCATCAAAATCAGCCTGCACTAGAGATTGGCACACACACGTTTATAACGGTGATAACACACACAACACACACGCACATGCACACACACATACACACACACGTACTGTTTAGTCATAAAAGTGAACAAAATCATGTCATTTCCAGAAAAATTGATAAAACAGGAAATCATGTTAAATGAAATAATCCACCCTGAGAAAGCAAATATTAATTATTTTACTTCAAGGGCAGGGTCTCTATTTTTAAAAATATAAGAGTAGAAAGGGAATATTTTGGAACAAGAAGTGAACCACAGGAAGAGAGAGAAGGGACAAATATATAAAATGGGATGAATGTGATCTATTCTTTATATAATATGTGCAAATAAGAGATAATAATAACTTTATTCATAATAGTTCAAAACAGGGAAAACTAAATATTCTCCTACAAGAAAGAGAAATAAATCAAAACCTAGTCATAAAGTCAAGTACCACACATCCACAAGAGGAGAAGAACTGGTAATCATAGCAACATGAATATGTCTCATTCACATTATCCTGAGCAAAAGAAACTGGACTTAAAAGAGTCACTGCAGATTTTATACTATAGTTAAAAACAAGGTAAGTGGCTACAGTGAGAGAAACCCAAATGATGCAGGATGAGGATCGCTAAGTGAGACAGGTGTGGACGGGGTGCAGGCTGAAGACGGCTAGCAGGTGCGGGAGGGCTGCTGATGGCCATTTGCTGGCTCCAAAGTGTAGGTGAGAGTCAAACTTCCCTGAGCTGAGCTCTTAAGGTTTGTTTTGATTGCTATACCTCAAATGAGTTTCACCACTTTAAGATACAAACTTTGAAAAAGAGGTGAAATCTCTAACTGTAACAACAACAACAACAACAACATCAAAAAACCCACCCAGAAGTAGCTGGAGCTTTAGAGTGTTTTCCTTGTATCATGCATTGAGAAGCTGTTCTTCCCTCCTTGAATGACCATGGAACCCTTGTTAAAATGTGCTGTGTACATGAGGCTTTATTTCTGGGCTCTTTATTCCATGCCTCTGGACTGTATGTTTCTTTTTACACCAATACCACACTGTTTTGTTTTTACCATGGTAGCTTTGTAGTATATTTTGAAATCAGGTAGCAAGAAGCCTTCAGCGCTGTTCTTCAAGGTTATTTTAGCTGTTTGAGGGCCCTTGAGACTCTACATGTTGTGTTCGGTGTTCTACTGCTGTAAAGAGACAGCATGACCATGGCAACGTTTATAATGGAAAGAATTTAACTGGCAGGAAGCATGGCTGTACACAGGCAGTCATGGTGCTGGAGAAATAGCCGAGAGTTCTACATCTGGATCCACAGGCAGCAGGAAGAGAGCAATGCTGGGCTTGGCATGAGCTTTTGAAATCTCAGAGCCCACCCACTGTGGCACACACTTCCTCCAACAAAGCCATGCCTCCTAATCCTTTCAAATAGTGCCACTCCCTGGTGACCAAGCATTTAAATGTATGAGCCTATTGGGGCCATCTTCTTCAATTATGTATATTTATGTATATATTATGTATATGTATAAAATATACACATTATGTATATTTTAGAATGCAGTTTTTACATTTCTGGGAAACATAATTGGGATTTTTAGTAAGGATTGCATTGAGCCATAGACGGTTTTTTGGGGGGGAACCTGACAAGTTAACAATATTAATTCTTCCAATACATGAATGTGGGATTTTTTTGTATTTGTATCTTCTTTGATTTCTTCCTACAGTGTTGTGTAGTTTAAATCTATAAATCATTCACCTTCTTAGTTGCATTTTTGTTGTTTTTTATTTAAATATTTGTTTTAATGTACATCCGTTGTACAAATAATGGGTCTCAGGGTGATATTTTCTTACAAGCATACATATTTACCTGCCTATTACCCTCTTGTGTCTTATGTTGTGTAACAGTTTCCTCTGGTAGTGAAGCATTCCCTTATGCAGGGAAGTTCTCTAATCAGGAAGGTAAACAACTCAAAGATAGATCTGCAAGGTCCCTCCCTGCCAGAGGAGACTGTAAAGAGCTGTGAACTGAGCATGACTCTCAGGCCAGTTCAGCTGCAGAGACTCTGCCAGGCCAGGTGCCTGGGAGAAGCAAGAACCAGCCCAGCTGCCTGGAAAAGACCTGGGGGGGGGCACCTGCATCCCTTCTATTCTTCATTGCCTGCCTCCACTCTCTTGAGGCCTACACAGAAAAGAGGAGCCTTGGGCTCCAGCACAGGATGCATGAGGGTGGAAATACAGTAACCTCACCAGAGAAGTAACAGGGAAATCGTACTGCAAACCAAAACAGAAATACAGTCAACATTTCACAACAGTTCAGTGTCCCAGGACATAGCAAGAGAAGGCTGCTCCCTAAGGGCTTTCAAGACAAGTAAGAAATTATATATATAAACTTATTAAGTCCTTGAGAACATCATACATCATATTTTGATCATATTCAGCTTTCCCCTCTATCTCCTACTGGATCCACTACCCCATCCATATCCACCCAACTTGCTGTCCTCATGTTTTCTTAAACCCATCAAGTATAATTTGTGCTTAATACTCTTGGGTGTGTGGCCACCCACTGGAGCATGGATAACCTACCAGGGGCCCCAACCTTTTAAGAAAACTAACTCTCCCTGTCCTGGCTCTCCCTGTCAAGCCACAGGTTCCTGGTCTTATGGTGCCAGGTGTGGATTCTGTCTTGCAGAGTGAACCTTAAATCCACTCAAAAAGTGGTTGGTTACTGTCTTAACTACTGTTCTTAACTAACAACACTAAGGAAAGAAGCATTTATTTGGGGGTCTTGCTGACAGTTTCAGAGGGTTAATCATGGCCATAATGGCAGGGAGTTTGGCACTGGAACAGTAGCTAAGAGCTTGCATTCTGATCCACAGTCAGCAGACAGAAAGCCAGTGAGACTGGACCTGGCGTGGGCTTTTGAGGTCACCTCCAGTGACACACCTCCTCCAACATGGCCATACCCCTAATCCTTCCTAAGCAATCCACCAACTGGGGACCAAGCATTTAATTAATGAGACTATGGGAGCCATTTTTATTCAATTACTCCTATGACATCTGTGCCACTATTGTATCAATGGACAGATCTTGCCAGGATGGTCCTTATTGTAGTTTGCATGGTTCACAGCTGAGTAAAATTTCTGATTACCCAGTGATTAATTGGTAATTAGTTCTCCTCCAGTAGCATTCATGGATGCTACCATAAAACAAAACAAAAAAAGCAAAAAGATAAAAGATAAATCTCAACTTTGAAATATAAGAAATATGAAAAACCAATGCAATATGGCACCGTCGAAGTTCATTATTCTCCAGGAACTGATTCCAACAACATGGGAAGAATTTAGATGCTGGGTGAGGAATTCAAAAGTAGTTTTAGAACTATTGAATTCCAAAGAAAATATTTAAAAAAAACTAATTGAATAAATTAAGGAAAACAATGCAGAAAATGAATAAGAAGCTCAATAAAAAGATTTTTAAAAAATCAAAGAGAAATTATTAAATGAACAGCTCAGTAAAATTTAAAAAATAGTGGAAAGCCTTGGTAATAATCTAGAATAGCATAAGAGAGAATTCCTGGGCTTGATGGCAAAGCTAATAAATCAGAACATTAAGAGTATAATAAAGTAGGACGGGAGGGAAGGAGGGAGGGAGGGAGGGAGGGAGGNNNNGAAGGAAGGAAGGAAGGAAGGAAGGAAGGAAGGAAGGAAGGAAGGAAGAAGAGGTGGAGTCAGGCAGGTAGTTCACTTGATAAAGTGCCCACCCAAGCATGAGAACTTGAACTTGCATGTGAAACACACACATAAAAATCAGAGTGCAGTGGTGTATGCCTATAACCACCATGCTGGGAATGGGAAATAGGCAGATCACCAGAGCCTGTTGGCAAGCAGGCCTAGACAATAGGTGAGCTCCAGGTTCAGTGAGAGACCCTGTCTCAAAAAATAATAATAGAGGAAGACAACCAACATTGATCTCTGACCTCTCTATGTACAGGTACACACATATATGTACATCCACAGGCAGGCATACACACATGAACATATACACATGCATACAACTCATGTTACAGGTTAGTGGCTCATAAATATACTAATGACCATTATTACTATTGGTAGAACATGGGAAACCTCTGAAACCTAATTTAAAGACCAAACTCAGAGATTTTCAGTATAGAAGACATTACTATGGTATAGAATAAAGGCATAAGAAAAATAAACCTGTGTGATGGTCAGTTTTAATTGTCAACTTGATACAACCTAGGACCACCAGAAAAGAGGCTCGGTAAGGGAAGTTCTAGATCAGGTTGGCCTGTGTCTTGATTATTAATGTTAGTTGATGTGAGAAGACGCAGCCTAATGCGGGCTCTCACCATTCCCAAAGCAGGGGATCCTGGACTGTATAAACGCAGAAGAGGACTGAGCATGCATTAAGTAACACACACACTCATTTCTCGCAGTTCTTGGCTATGAGCACTTGTCTCAAGCTTCTGCCACTGGGACTTTCTTGCAGTGATTTACCTGGAATTATAAACTCAAATAACTGTTTTCCTTCCTAAATTACTTTTTTGTCAAGATTTTTTTTATCCAATATGAGGAATGAAATGAGGACAACTTATTTATGGAAACAATTTTTCAAAAAGTTACCCAAATATTGAGGATTATATAGATATCCATATACAGGAGGTATTAAGAATTCCAAAAGTTTTCATCAGAAGTCAACCTCCCCGCATCAAGAGTACAAAGAAAGGAGGAATATTGAAAGTAATGAGTGAGATATTCTGAGTCAGTAATAAAAGTAAACTCATAAAATAGCAGCAGGCTTCACATTAGAAATACTAAGCCCAAAAGATATGAAGATGTAGTTCAAGTGTTGAAAGAAGTTTGGTAAATTCATGATCAATAAGTTAGTATTGCAAAGGATTCTTTTTTTTTTCTTTGAGACAGGATTTCTCTGTGTAATAGTCCTGACTGTCCTGAAATTCATTCTGTAGACCAGACTGGCCTTGAACTCACAGAGAGCCACCTGTCTCTCTCCTCTGACTTCTGGGATTAAAGGTTAAAGGTGTGTGCCACCAATGCCTGGCTTGTGAAGAA
The DNA here is from genome assembly GCA_001685075.1 of Bramus lutescens. NCBI lineage: Eukaryota > Metazoa > Chordata > Mammalia > Rodentia > Cricetidae > Bramus > Bramus lutescens. Next base: position 6,569 of record LOEQ01001656.1, on the reverse strand, counting down.
TTCTTAAAGGAGGGCAAGAAGACTGTGAGTATAATCAGGAGAGCTCAAGAAAGAAGAATCCCTGGGAAGAGAGAAGATAAAACTAGGAAAATCCAAACATTAGGGAAAAAAAAACGCATTGACAATGATTAGTGAATAGCTTTCCATTATAATCCTAAATGTGAAGCATGATAAATAAAAACTCAGAGAGAGAAATTGGGATTCAACCTGAAGGTCAGAAAAGCAGAACAGCCAGTCACNCTGTTGCTCTACCTCAGTCTGAAATGGCAATCAGGCCTCCAAGAATCTCAGAATGAGACTGTCTGTGAGCTGTCTCCCTCCTGTCTTATATTCCTCTCTAGGTCTGGGATTAAAGGGATGTACCACTGGGATTAAAGGCATGCACCTTCTGGTTTATATGACAAACTAGTGTGGCTACTGAGATTAAAGGTGTGTGTTACCACTGCCTGGTCTGTAAGGCTGTACAGTGGGGCTGTTTTACTCTCTGATTGTCAGGCAAGCTTTATTTATTTAAATACAAATGAAATGCCACTACATAAATGTGAATGATATAGATTCCAATTAAAAGACACAGAATGGCTGATTCCCTTTTAAAACCCACAATTCATCTGTTTGCTTTCAGCAAGAAATACAGCATCTCAACAAAGACACACAGACTAAAAGAAGAGGGATGAAAAATGATATAATTTTACAAAATAGAATTTGTAAGCAAGAATAGTTATACCCATATTTTATAAAGAGAGATTCAAATCAAAGCTAGTCATGTGGTAAAGAGGAACATAAGAAGATGTGACTGTGATATATATATATATGCAGAGAATGCTGGTATACCAGCTTCATAAAACAAATACTAGACACAGAGGATGACAATAGAATAATAGATAACTTCAATAGCATGTTCTCAGCAATATATGGAACATCCATGGAATAGTCCATCTAACAACTACAAGACACATATTCTTTTCAACAGATCATGGGAATTTTCTCCAAAAATTTTATCATAAGTTGAGTGTTATCTAATTAGAATAATTTCCTGCATAATATCAGATCATAATAGAAGAACACTAAAAATAAAAATAAAGAGAAATCACAGAATTTACAAACATATGGAGATTGAACAACACACTTTTCAACAATTAGTAAGTCATTGAAAACCAGGGATGAAAACACGGGCTACAAATTCACAGAGAGGACCAAGAGGTGAGTGACCACCCATCTGATGGGACACCCCCCTTTCTAGGCCCCTTCCCCACCTGCCTCAGCTTCTCTAGCCAGTCAGCAGGTAAGTTTCCTGCAGGTAAGTGGATACAACACCCCACTCCATCAATCAGACCCTGTAAGCTACAAGTCCCACTCTGCCCCCAAACCTTCCTGTCTCCTGCAACCTCAGAAGAACTCTGAAACACAAGCTGTAATTACACAGAGAGGACCAAAGGAGAGGACCAAGGGAGGACCACCAAAGCACAGGATGTGACTACACAGAGAGGACCAAGAGAGGAACTCTGAAGCACAGGCTATAACTGCACAGAGTGGACCAAGAGAGGGAACCAAGAGAGTAGACCAGGAGAGTGGGCCAACCGATGGGGACAAGAGAGACTTCAGTGGTACCTTGAGACACAGATAGTGGTAGTACAGAGCAGACCAAGAACAATTCCCAAAGACACAGACAGCTACTGCGAGGATTGGACCAAGAGGTAAAGACACTACTGGCACCAATTGGAGGAAGAGATGGGTAGGCACCAATGCAAGAATTCATTCAACAACCTACAAAGAAACATGGTAACATCTGAATCCAGTGGTCATACATTAGGAAGACTTAATCATCCTAACCCAGAAGAAGCAGAAGAAAATTATTTTAAGTGTAATTTTATGAGGATAATGGAGAACTTTAAATAGGAAATGCAAAATTCCCTTAAAGAAATGAAGGAAAAGACAAACAAAAAATGAAAAGAAATCAATAAATCTCTCACCCAAGAAAACCAAGAAAAAACAATGAAACAGGTGAAGCAAATAGTTCAAATGGTTCAAGACTTGAAGACTGAAATAGAGGCAATAAAGAAAACACAAACTGGGGGAATTCTGGATATGGAAAATCTGGGCAAATGAATGGGAACTACAGAGGCAAGCATTACTAACAGAATATAAGAGTTGAAGATACTATAGAGGAAAAAGATTCATCAGCCAAAGGAAACATTAAATACAACAAATTCTTAGCATAAAACATCCTAGAAATCTGGGACACCATGAAATACCAAGCCTTAGAATAATAGGGATAGAAGAAGGAGAAGAACTTCAGGTCAAAAGCACAAAAAATATATTCAATAAAATCATAGAAGAAAACTTTCCCAATCTAAAGCAGGATATCCCTATGAAGGTACAAGAAGCATACAGAACACGAAATAGACTGGATAAAAAAAAACCTCTCACCATATAATATTAAAATTCAAAACATACAGAATAAAGAAAGAATATTAAAAGCTGCAAAGGAAAAAGGTCAAGTAACATATAAAGGTAGACCTATTAGAATTACATACAACTCAGTGGAAACCATGAAAGTCAGAAGGTCCTGGACAGATGTGCTGCAAACACTAAGAGACCATGAATGCAAGCCCAGACTACTATACCCAAGAAAGCTTTCAATCACTGTTGATGGAGAAAACAAGATATTCCATGACAAAACCATATTTAAACAATACCAATCCACAAATCCAGCCCTACAGAAATTACTAGAAGGAAAACTTCAACCCAAGGAAACTAACTGCAACCACACAAGCAAAGGCAGCAGATAACCTCACACCAGCAACCCCCAAAGAAGGAAAGCACAAACACTACCACCGAAAAAAAATAACAAGAATTAACAATCACTGGTCATTCATAGCTCTTAATATCAGTGGACTTTATTCATCTATAAAAAGATACAGGCTAAGAGAATGGATATGAAAACAGGGTCCATCCTTCTGTTATATACAAGAAACACACCTCAACTGCAACAACAGACAATACCTCAGAGTAAACGGTTGGGAAAAGATTTTCCAATAAAATGGACCTAAGAAACAAGTTGGCATAGCTCTCCTAATATCTAACAAAATAGACTTCAAGCTAAAATCAATCAAAAGAGTCAAAGAAGGACATTTCATATTAGTCACAGGAAAAATCCATCAAGAGGAAATCTCAATACTGAACGTCTATGCCTCCAATACAGGGCACCCTCATACCTAAAAGAAACACTACTAAAGCTTAAATCACACATTAAACCTCACACACTTATAGTGGGAGACTTCAACACCCCACTGTCCCCAATGGACAGATCAACTAGACAGAAACTTAACAGAGAAGTAAGAGAGAACTAACAGATATCATGATTCAAGTGGACTTAACAGACATATACAGAACATTCCACCCAAACACAAAGAATATACCTTCTTCTTAGCACCTCATGGGATCATCTCTAAAACTGACCACATGCTTGGTAACAAGGCACCTCAACAGATACTAAAAATAGGAATAACCCCCTGTATCTTGTTGGATCACTGTGGTTTAAAGTTAGAATTTAACAACACTAATTGCAGAAAGCCTACAAACTCATGGAAATTGAACAGCGCTCAATTGAACCACCCCTGGGTCAAGGAAGAAACAAAGAAAGAAATCAAAGACTTCTTAGAATTCATTGAAAAAGAGGGCACAATGTAACCAAAACCTATGGAACACTATGAAAGCAGTGCTAACAGGAAAGTTCATAGCACTAAGTGCCCATGTAAAGAAAGTGGAGAAAGCTCATGCTAGTGACTTAACAGCACACCTAAAAGCTATAGAACAAAAAGAACCCAGGAGAAGTAGATGACAGGAAATAATCAAATTAGGACTGAAATCAATAAAACAGAAACAAAGAAAACAATACAAAGAATCACTGAAACAATGGTACTTTGGGAAAATCAACAAGATAGACAAACCCTATCTAAACAAATTAAAAGGCAGAGAGAGAACACCCATATTAACAAAATCAGAAATGAAAAGAGGGACATAATAAAAGACACCAAGGAAATCCAGAGAATTATTAGGTCATACTACAAAAACCTGTACTCCGCAACATTGGAAAATGTAAAAGAAATGGGCAATTTTCTGGATAAGTACTACATTTCAAAATTAAATCAAGACCAGGCGAACAATTTAAATAGATCTATAAACTGCAAGGAAATAGAAGCAGTCATCAAAAGCCTTCCAAACAAAAAAGTCCAGGGCCGGATGGTTTCAGTGCAGAATTCTACCAGAACTTCAAAAAAGAGCTAATACCTATACTCTTCAAAGTGTTCCACATAATAGAAATGGAAGGAACATTGCCAAACTCTTTTTATGAGGTTAGAGTTACCCTGATACTGAAACCACACAAAGACTCAACCAAAAAAGAGAATTATAGGTCAATCTCACTCATGAACACAGATGCAAAAATACTCAATAATAAACTGGCAAACTGAATCCAAGAACACATCAAAAAATCATCCACCATGATCAAGTCATCTTCATCCCAGAGATGCAAGCATGGTTCAACATACAAAAATCTATCAATGTAATCTACCATATAAATAAATGCCGCGCCAGCAAGGCAACTGTCATTCTTCTGAGCAAGGGATGTAGGGATTAATACGCAACACAACTTCAGGTTCTGCAGACAAGCCCTTTATTCCACTTTCTCACAAGTATATATAGCCCTCAGCAGGGGAGGCCAATCCAGCAAAAGTAGGAAGCTCATCACCGTAACTCAATGGCTTATGGGTAAACATCTTTAGAAACATTGATGAAAACAACAGATTGTTCCTGTTTTTGTTCCTGTTTTCAACCAACCTCAAGAGTGCAAACAGATCAAGTGGGGGTGCGAAGGCCTGTCCTCTAGGGACCCAACAAATAAACAGAAAGAAAAAACCATTTGATGCTGAAAAAGCATTCAACAAAATCTAACACCTCTTCATGATAAAGGTCTTGGATAAATCAGGGATACAAGGAACATATCTAAACATAATAAAAGCAATATACAGCAAGCTGACAGCATCAAGTTAAATGGAGAGAAACTCAAAGTGATTTCACTAAAATCAGGGAGAAGACAAAGCTGTCTGAAGGTGTAAGTCACAAAACAATCCCACACCAATTTGGAATTCTGATTAATAAAAGGATTATTTATTTAAAGGAAAAACTTACAGATTACTGTCCTAGACAATAGCCTTCTGCACTACCAGGAAAGGAGTTTAGTAACTGGAAGTAGAGTCCGAAGCAAGAGAGAGAGGGTGCAAGACTACCACTGCTTTTTAAAGCAAAAGAGACCACGCCCAGGTGGGCTGATATTTTAAAGGCTCTTGGCTAAAGGAGTGGAAGGAACTCCTACAGCAGCTGTCCACTCTCTTCAAATCCATTCAACATAGTTCTTGAAGTTCTGGATATAGCAATAAGACAACAAAAGGAGATCAAGAGATTCAGTTTGGAAAGGAAGAAGTCAGACTTTGACTATTTGCAGATGATATGATAGTGTACATAAGTGACCCCAAAAACACTACCAGAGAACTCCTACAGCTGATAAATGCCTTCAGTAATATGGCAGGATACAAGATCAACTTAAAAAAAATCAGTAACTTTCCTACACACAAATGATAAAGAAGCTGAGAAAGAAATCAGAGAGACATTACCCTCACAACAGCCACAAATAACATAAAATATCTTGGGGTAACACTAACCAAAGAGGTGAAAGACCTGTTCAACAAGAAATGTAAGCATTTGAAGAAAGAAATTGAAGAAGATACCAAAAAATGGAAAGATCTCCCATGTTC
>LOEQ01001655.1:245802-258555 GCA_001685075.1 Bramus lutescens | reverse complement strand
AGCTGACTGAGAAGCCAAGGACAATGGATCTGTGTTTTGATTCTACTGCATGTATTGGCTATGTGGGAGCCTAGTCTGTGTGTATGCTCACCTTCCTAGACCTTGGTGGAGGGGGAGGACCTTGGACTTCCCACAGTTCAGGGAACCCTGACTGTTCTTTGGACTGGAAATGGAGGGGGAGGGGAATAGGGGAATGGGGAGGGGGAGGAAAATGAGAGGAGGTGGAAATTTTTTAATAATAATAAAGAAAATGAAAAAAAGAGTGAATCTAGGCCAATCTTCTCACACCGAATACTGTAAGATGATGGATTCAATTCAATCAACAGCTTACTACTTACATGCACAGTTTATCATGCTATTTCCATAAGAGGAATAAAGCATTTCTGAAATGATACTTACTCTGACAACCTTGGTGTCTAATGATGGGTTTTATAAATGTAATGTATAAGACTGACCCAGCCACTAAATCAGCTATATAAAATTGAAAACAACAAAAGCTTGAACTCCCTAACACTCTGATGCCTATCCAAGTCTACCATACAAAAAGCTTCAAAATGGCAAAGAATGCCTGTTATTGTAGGCTAGCAAGAGTTAGATAAACCACAGAGCTCAGTTCTAACCAAGAGTATCATATTTTAACAGCTTGCACAATATTACCATCAACTCTGTTGTGTTCACAAAACCACACTCAGGCACTGTAAGCCCCTTGAAGGACTCACAGAACCCATGAAAACCAATGGAAGTTGTAGATACAATTTGTCGTAATTAAATGGTACAGGTAAAAACTGTCAAGAAAGAAATGCACAGGGCAGAATTAGGATAGATTCCAAGGAAGTTTCCATTATTGTCAAAAAACACTGCCTTATGACACTGAGTTGGTTAAAATGTAACACAGTGTCACCATGAAAAGATGCACATTTATGCTTCCTCAATATTCAGCTTGATAGGGATATATCATATGATGTGACTGGCTCTGCCTCCACAGATGATTTCAAACTCTAAGTTGACTTATGGTAACCCCACTCAGAATCTCTCTTGTCTCACACCCCACTACAAGAGAGGCAAGAATGCCCTTGCCACCCTAAGGTCCATATATCTAGCTCTTTTTCCAATTAAAGACAGTATGATTTTTAAATAACCAAGATATGCTTGATTTCTGAAATAAAATGTCCCTGGTTATCCTCTATGTCTTGTTCCAAAGATTGAACACTAATTATAGTAATGAAAGTAAACGTGCTCCCTTAATAAGCAGCACCTTTTGAAGGATTACCTGGTGTGAAGAGCCGAAGACCAAATGAAAATGTCTTAGATAATTAACAACAAACAAGTAAGATGATTTCAGCAACCATAGCTCTTAGCATTATTAAAAATAGTAATGCTTGTTCTGAGAAGCAAGTTCATACAGTGCTTCTCTGGGAAAGGTAACCTCTGTAAAGCTGTCATTTGGGCTGTACAAAGAATAAGAAAGAATTATGGCACAGTTGGGAGGGACACCATCTAAACTTAGAAAATAGCAGGTGCAAATTATTTAAAGTGTACCTGACATATAAGCAAGTAAGCAGAGAGGAGGGCCAGATGGCTTGAGCCCAGCGAGGCCTAGCAATGCAGGAGATAGGCCGCCAACCTCAGGGAATGGCTGTTAGTCAGCAAATGAGTTTAGGATCACTGGAAAGTGACATACTCAGACACTCATTTTGGAAAATCACCCTAACTACTTTGGCAAGAGTGGATATCCTGAAGACCTGGTGCCACAAATGTGGGCAGGTGGTTTTATGTCACCCATAGCCACACTCTCCCAATGTCCTTATTCACATGTGGCACATTAACAATTGTTTGTTCCTTTCCTTCTGTGCATTTGTTGAAGAGAGCCATACTGGCTTGGTCAATATTTCTGGGTCATCTTTGACTGTTTCTGGGCTGGGAAAACGCATGTTAACAATAAACTCTGCCCTTCACTTGCCTTCTACTCCCTTCCCTCCCTGGTTGCACTGTGCTCTCATTCAGACCATGTAGAGGGAGCACCATACCTCACAGCTTGAATGGACTGGGTGTTTACTATAATAGATGTGTTCCCTTAGCACTTCTGGTAAGTTTCACCTAGAATCGGAATGCTGGGAACAGTTGTCAGTTGTGACATATGGGCATTGGGTAATGACCTCTCTTCATGGGAAGGCTAGTTCTAGGTTAATGAAAATCTAAAATGAGTTGTAATATTATCAGGAATATGATCAAAGTGCATTTTCAGAGGGATTCAGCAACAAAATAGTGGAATAACTAATTGGAATAGCTGTGGAATTAAATAATTTAATGGATTCTGTATATAAAAGCAATTTGAATTGAAGTTAAATGTGTATCTGTGCATGAATAATAAACAGGCAAATATCTATTTGATTTTGAATCTCTATGAAGACATTGGTGGCAATATGCAGTTTTTAATATATAAATAGTTACTAATATCATTTATTACATATTTTAATTATTATATATTAAGTTTTCAAAATTACTGTTAGAATTTTTATTTGTTTTGTTTTGATTTCTATAAAGAAAGAAGAATCCATTTCATGGTTTTCATACTTTGGCTACATCAAATAATTGCCCTCAAAATTATCCCTTCCTCCTTGGTAACTACTTTCTTAGCAATGCAAAGTGGATATTATAGCACTGACACCTTTATTACAATTCTGAGACTGTCACCCATTTCTTATACCATGTCACATGATCCACGTTTGGATTCACAAATCTTCCCTTAGTCACCACTAGTCCAGAAGTCACCACGTAAACAGCTCCACAATTCTGTGATATATTCTCTTCTCGTATATTCAAATATGTATCACTATTAATCTTACACAAAGCAATTGCATCACAGATTTCAAGAAATTTAGCAAGTTGTTCAAGATGTATTTAATGTGATCACTTCATATGAAAAATTGACTCTTCCATGACTGCAGTTCTTCTTTGCAATGATCCCACATAGAAAATTCGTTTGTATTCATCAAACTTTAGAGGAGTAACATAGGAAACGTGATTGGTCTTGGGCCTTCTAGACATTCCATAAAGCCCTTCAATAATATCTGTCCTTGTCAAGATATCCACACATTAAAATGACAGATGGATAAAATGGAAAAGGGTGAGTTCTCAGGCATTGAACAAGAAAAGCCTTTGCTGGATAGCTGCTGGACTTACCCAAGATTTTATATCAACAAGATACTAACTCATGTTAAGTTTGGGCTACTCAGGTTGGCCATGCTTCTTAGTAATGTGCAATATAAAATTTTATTCTTTTTATCTCTTATTTTATGTGCTAATAATTCTAACATTTTATTTAGTTTATAGTATGTCATACTATTTTCTACAATAAAATTTAAATAGACTTATAGTCCTATCTCTAGGAAAGCATTTGTATCACTAGTGTCCTAACTGACAACAAAACACCTTTTAATAAATATCCTTGAGGGGACTTTCGAATGTGTTTAAACATTAAGTGTTGACTGTTTTGCTTTATATATCTCAAACGATGCCTGTGAATAAACACACAGCAGAAACTGAATGTACATTTTTCAGAGCTTTGAATCAAAACCAGTCTCGAGCCGAGTAACCAAGCATTTTAAGACTGAGCCACATCTCAAAAGTTTTGGGTATTTCAGTTATAAAATAAATTATACTTACTTAAAGGGACTTCCACATAAATTTGTCAGGACAAGAATTTATGTCTAAATTTAATTGCAACTATTTCCTGAAAACTTATAATGTATTACTTAGGTAATAATAAGAACTTAGACCACAATTTTTTTTAAATGAGGTCCAATACTTTTACTAAAATTACTTCTTTAATTACTTATACAAGTCTCAGCAGTTCAGTCAGATGAGTTTTCTTTAGCAGACTTGAAATATCACAGTTATGCATTAAATGATCCCAAGTTCTCAGGGTTTACTGAGATCCAGTCAAAGTGTAATTTCCAAAGTCCACCAGGGACATAAGCATGTGGTACCTAGATGTTCTTTAACACAGCATCAACTCCTATGTAAGCTCAGTATAGCAAAGGGGTGTATAAGCTACTGTGAGATTCTCATCTTGAGTGTCCCTCCCTGGCTTTGGATCACTTCACTTCTTGGAGACACTTCTCTCTCTCTCTTTCTGCACAGTAGAAACAATCCATAGATTTGCTGAAAAAAATCTGGAAGAAAATTGAAAAATGATTTTCAAATGAATTTCTTATTCTTAATGCAATTTAAGTACAGATTTTAGTTCTATCACAGCTAAAGCTGAGTGGCTCATGAACGTGTAGAATAGAAGACAGAGGACAGCTAGGAACTGGCTGACCTAGGGTCGTGGAAAAACATGACTGACACTGTTGAATGTAAATGATACCACAAAGATCGAAAAGTGCTGCTTAACACAAAATACAACTTCACTAAACCTTCTACAACTATTTCTTTGAAATTTTCTATACATAGCTTCTCTACTGCCTATTTCCAATTACATTTTAATTCAGATTTTACACTGAGTTTGGTTTCTCTCCAGCTTGTGAACTCTGTCATAATCAGATTCTATAAGCCCTGTTATTACAATCTTATTCATTTTGAAAGGGAAGCACAGATTATCTCGTTATTTGGTTTAATTCCATCTTTCAGATGTTCTTTCCTCAACAAATGAGCAGTTTAAGAAGTGTCACTAATTTTTCCTAGAGCATCAATGTTGTTTTATATTTTCTTATTGCTCATTAAATCTTTTTTCATTAGAATGATTAGGATTCTAATGAGAAGGTTACACATAATTTTTCCAAGATTTCTATCTAGCTATACTCATGTTTCATCAAGTCCATTATTGAATTACTATTTGGCACCTGTTAGGGTTTTATATAGTAAATTATTTTTGGAACCAAAATGAAGTTAAACCTCAGTGACACAGAATACCCTGGTTGAAACTTGGTTTCAACAATATATTAATACTATTTTATAAATTTATAAATAGTGCATTTATGAAGTATATGCCATTTTGCGTGGTTTTCAAACCGTTAGCACACCATGACCTCCTGTGTGCTATAAGGAAATTTGTATGAAACAATCCAGTTCATTTAATAACCTTTAATCATAGCGCCACCACTTTCCTATAAGGACCACGTGTTTGCTGCAGTTGTACGGCATGGTTCTTGTAGCAGCAAATGTTTTAGGGACTGCACCTTAATCTGTAGTACTTACCGCCCCATTGCCTAAGCATCCCTTAAGTCTTTTTTTAAAACCTCGTTTCACCAATGAAAAGCGATGGTACTTATGTGGTGAGCAAGACCAATCACTAATGTGCATGTATGGAGTACTGATGATCTCATCTTCCGGCTCACACTAGCGAGCACTGCAAATCCTGCACGAGAGTGCATGAGGCTTGGTAGTGTTCACTGTCTCATCCTTGGGAATTTTATCCAAATCTCTGAGAGTCGAAGCATCAAAGCAACTGTTAGGTACTGGGCAACATTTCAGTATTGTATCACATGGAAGGAAAGCTGGTAGACAGCAAGAGGAACTGTCCGGTAGCATGACCAGGTGTCTCTCTTAAAAACCACTTCACATGGGGCAACGTATTGGCTCTCAAGTAAAGCAGCCAGTATGCTAAGGACATACTGGTTTCTGCCTTGGGCAGTATGAATTATCCTACCTTCACTGTAGTGTACCTTAATAAAGTGTGAATTCCTACCATCTCACAACTTGATTAAAGCAAAAATTCATATGCCTCCTGCATTTGTTTAATTTCTACAGGGTGTTTCACCTTCAACAGAAAGATTAATTCCATTAACTATCAGATTCATTATATTACTTTTATTAAAAAATTAATCTTTTGCATTAAAGGGAAGGAATGATTCCAAAATGCTAAGCACACTGTTTCTAAAAAAGCTACATTATCTAATAAATGTGTCATCAATCTAATTTTAACATTCCTATTAAACACTCCACAGAATACTTGAATATAACTTGGACATATCTCCCTGTAGCTCAGAGGATGGATCCATACTTCTCACAGTAGTGTTTCCTCCACCCCCATTACCTTTGCCATTTCTACTCAAATCATAAATCTACTGTGGTTACTGAAGTCAAAATTCTTTTTTCAGGTATTCAAACTTTTAAGGAAAAAATTATCAAAGCGGAACACAGAATTATGTTGTTATTATATGCAGGGTAGTTTTAGGTCAACTTAACACAAGCCAACCGTCATTTTGGAAGAGCTGACATCAAGTAAGTGCCCCAACCAGATTTGCCATCTCTCCAAGTCTGTGACTCATTTTCTTGATTGATATTTGATGTGGGAAGGACCAGTTCACAGTGGGAGGTGTCACCCTTGGGCTGGTGACCCTGAATGCTGTCAGAAGACAACCTGAGCGAGCCACGGGGAGCAAGCCAACAAGCAGCACTCCTCCACAATCTCCACTTCAGTTTCTACTCTTTCTTGAGTTCCTACTCTGACTTCCTTCAGTAATGAACTGCTATGTGGGACAGTAAAGTGAAATAAACCCTTTCCTCCACAACTTGTTTTGGGGCATAGTATTTCATTACAGCAACAGAAATTCCAACTAATACAACATAAACTTCTTAATTCTACATGCAAAATTAAAGAATCATTTTCTCTGGAATACTTGGTGCTTCCGTATAACAGAAAATAGGTTCCCATTTTTGAGAAGGTAGACAGAAGCATAAAAGCATCTCCTAGAGTTCAAAGTAAGTATTGACTAGTTGGTGGCCATGAGAGGCCAATATGCATAGCTGTGGAAGGGAATTTCTTTAAATGTCTTTTGTATTGTATATTCATAATTTTCCTCTTACATATAACAAATCATATTCAAAATTGAATTCTTGGCTTCATTTGAAATGTTTCTGCCGTATCCTAAGTCTGGCCTACATTTACAATGTTATTAACTTAACTTAGACCTCTGCAGCCACAATGATCCACACTAAATGGCATGGTTTATAAATCCTCTAACAGATTTAGAGGATTCTTAATTATAGACCTACAGATGAAAATACCTTCATTTTGTTGTAGTTTTCTGGAGCTTTTATATTGACTTCCCTCTTCTTTAGCTAATTAATATTCTCCAGGGAACTAGTTACTGCTCATTTTGAGTAATTATAAACCCAATTAATATTGTCAATAGTGATGTTATCTCACTATTTCAATTCAAAATAAATTTGCAAATTGTGTGATATGTTAACGCATATGGATACATTTATAAATGAATCTTGATTACTTGCACAATTAGAGAGTCTAGTTAAGAAAAAAAAAACCAAAAAGATAATCCTTGAAGGATATATTATCTGTATACTTCATAACTGATTTCAAAATATATTATGCACCTTAATTTCTTAGAAAATAATGTATTACTTGAGCAGAATATTTTAAGTAGATTAATTGGATTAATTTGTTCTCACACTATACCTAAAAAGAAAGGATAATCACAAAACCTAAAAATATTAGTCATTCGCAGATTTGTGATATTAATATTAGAGAGTTACTTATAAGCAAGTTCTGTGTTTGTTTCTTATAGTAGCTTCTAGCTGATAATTTATCAAGCTTTGCAGCCAACTTAAAAAAAAGTAGCCTTCTAAGCAATAATAGAAAATCTAAGAATCACTGAGGGAAAATGTTGTCATTTAAACCAAAGGTAATGCCAACAAACTAACCTGAGCAAGCCATGCTAAAAATTAAATATTCCATCTCCTGCTATTTCACACATTTCAAAGAGAATAGAAAATATATAATAAAAGTAACAGTAAAAACAGTAGGCATGTTAAATGTGCAGAATCCTTTGCAACCATGATTGAAATGCCCAGTGCATCAAGCTTTGTGAAAATCTTTTGAATCTCTTTCATAAAACAACACAAAAGCCTTTAAAATAGGCTTTCTCTAAATAATGCATGTAATGGGCTAGAGGAAAGACTAAGCCTTTGGGGGGTTATAATTAAATATTTCACAAAATGTGTACAAAATAATCTAAATAGTGAATAGCATCCTGTTTTTCTCTTAAAATTGAGAAATATATATGACCCAAAGTATATTGGAAAGCATATATTATCAGGTTCAGTTTTATGCAATGCTGGGGATATAACACAGAGCTTTGTACATGCTAGAGAAACACTTTACCAAATGAGCTAAGTCCCCAAACCTTGTTACTTAACTTTGAGATCAATAATATCTAAAGTGTTTGTTCAATGTGAAAATCAAGCAATTAACTGATTTTAATTTTTATCAGTAACTGAAAATCGACATATTTTGGTGGACATTGGAAATTCTAGAAACAATATTTCTTTGCTAATGTCCAGTATACAAAAAGGAATTTCCTCAAGAATATAAAGGAAAGACAAGCATGTAATAGTGGTGTACTATCAGTCAAATTCATGTGTACAAGACACCGTGTAACAGAAGTTATATAATCAAAATGTTGACCTAGAAAATTTTAGAATTTTTAGAAAACCAAAAATCAAGGAAAACAAATACATCCTGTATTTTTTAAATGTTTAGGTAAAGTTCATAATAGATGTAAAACAAAATAACAAAATATCATGTAAGTTGGTTCAGTTTGCATCTGATGAAATAAAGTAGAATTCTTTTCATTGTAAGATCATCCCCAAATTTAACACTGTGTTAACTGAAAGTTTAAAAGTAGAACAGGAAAAGAAAACAACAAATATCAACAGAAACAAATGCTGAGAATTAGAAAATAAGGATTACAAAATCTAAAATTTGGGGTTCTTTAAAACATAAATAAAAGGAGGGAGAATTTAGAAAAAATTAAAGAATACTCAAAATATAAAACTAACGAGACATTAGAACTGAAATGGAGAAACACAAAGAATCATGAAGCAGTGAACAATCCAATGCTAACAATTTAGACAATGTCATAGAAAAATTTATTTTCTCAGGGTTAGAAAGATGTGTTAGCAGTAAAGAGCACTATTGTCTTCCATAGTACCTGAGTGTTTTGGGTTCCCAGCAGCCACATGATGGCTCACAACTGTCCTTAAATCTAGTTCCAGAAGATCTAGTGCCCTATTCTGGCCTCCTCAGGCACTGTATGTATGTGGTAAAACAAAAAAACAAAACAACAACAACAAAAAAAAATGATAGCCTCATCAGGAGATAGAGCATCTTCAAGTAGAGAAAAAACAACAGACACTCAATCATTATACAAGAATCAACTCAAACTATACTGAAGATTTAAATGTAAAACATAACACTATACAACTATTAGAGGAAAATACCTCCTTGTTATTAGTCTGGACTGTGATTTCTTAGATATCACTATGGTCCTGACAGAAAAATAGACACAAAGATCAAGTGAATCAAATAAAGGGCCCAGACACAGGAATATTTGGAGGCTTGATTTTAATAAACATACAAAAAACATACATAGACAAAAAGACAGTGTTTTCAACAAATTGTGCTGGCAGACCTGGAGAGCAACATGTAGATGAATGAAACCAGATCTATATCTCTCAACCTGCAAAGATCTCAGCATTAAACTTCATACTCAGAAACTTTGAGGGAAGAAAGTAGAGCATACACTTCAACATGTAAAAATTTTCACTAGTACTCTTGGAGCATACAAACTGAGAACAGCAATGAATAAAGTGGACCTCATAAAATGCAAAAGCTTCTGTACAATAAAAGAATTTGTCAATTGGGTGAATAGGTATCCCCATAGAATGGGTGACAATCTTTGTTATCAGAAAAGGGGAGGTGATGTGGGATTTCCCTCTGTATGCTGTAATTGCCACTAATGAATAAAGAAACTGCCTTGGCCTGTTGATAGGGCAGAAGTTAGGTAGTTAGGAAAGATGAAGCTGAATGCTGGGAGAAAGAAGGGCAAAGTCAGAGAGACACAGTGGATCCACCGCCAGAGATATAAGTGCTGCAACTTTGCTGGTAGGCCAAGACCTCGTGGTGATACACAGATTAATAGAAATTGGGTTAAATTAATATAAGTTTGCTAATAACAAACTAGAGCTAATGGCTCAAGCAGTATTTTAAAAAAGAAAATATTTGTTATCTATCCATATGACACAGAATTAGTGTCTAGAATACACTAAGAACTTATTATATTAAACATCAAGAAAAATGATAATGGACTATAGAAATGAACATAGAATGCTCAAAAGAAGTATAGACAAATAAAAAACACTTTAACATCCTTGACCATTAGGAGAATGCAGATTTAAACTACTTTAATATTGTATCTTATTCTAGTCAGAATGGCCCTTACCAAGAATGAAAATAACAATGCTAGTAAAAATACTTTTACACTGCTGTTGGTTTCGTAAGCCACTTCTGCCAGTTTGGAGGTTTCTCAAAAATCTAAAAACAGAAATACCATGTAACCTATTACACCACACATGGGCATATTCCTGAAGGATTCTATACTGTACTTTGCTGGCTTGAATGAGACTAGCCAATGGGTACATTTGTTTGAGTATTTGGTCCCAGGTTGGTGGAACTATTTGGGAAGGATTAAGAGTTGTAACCTTGTTGAAGGAGGCATGACATTTTGGAAGGAGGTGTGTCATTATGGGTAAGCTTTGAGGTTTCAAAATCCCATGATAATCCAGTTAACTCTCTCTGCCTTGTAGTTGTCATCTCAACATGTAAGATCTTAGCTACTGAACCAATGCCAACCCTACATGCTAACATGTTTCCTGTTGTAGTGATTATGAACTCATCTTCTGAAACTATAAGTAAGCAAATAATTAAATGTTTTCTTCTGTAAGCTGTCTGGTCAAGATGTTTCCACAGCAATATAAAAGTAACTAAGACACTTACTCATCCATGTTCATTGATACTTTATTCACAATAGCTCGAGAATGGAAATAGTCTAGAAGAGCATCAATAGAAGAAATGTATACAAACTGTTTTTTCAACAGTAAAAATGTGATACATAGCACAGTGGATTTTATTTATTTATAAAAAAAGATTATGAAATTCACAGGTAAATGTATGGAATGGTAAAATATTATACTGAGGGAGGCAACCCAGGCACAGAAAGATAGTAGTGACATATTCTGTCCCATATGTGGATCCTAGCTTTGAATCTATAGTTTTCTATACTTAACTTGTGTTACTGTAGAATCGAGATAAGTAGAAAAAGTCCATTGGATGTAGAAGAAGGATAAAATGAAAGTAGACTATGGGTCTTGGCCATTCTTACAGGTGTAAGATGGAATCTCACAGTTGTTTTGATTTGCATTTCTCTGATGGCTAGGATGTTGAGCATTTCCTTAAGTGTCTTTCTGTCATTTCAGATTCCTCTGTTGAGAGTTCTCCTTTTAGATCTGTACTCCTTTTTTACTGGATTATTTGTTCTTTTGATGACCAGTTTCTGGAGTTATTTGTAGAAATGAAACCTCTCTCTGATGTGGAGTTGTTGAAGTTTTTTTTCCCATTTTGTAGGCTGCCGTTTTGTCTTGTTTACTGTGTCCTTTCCTTTACCAAAGCTTTTCAATTTCAGAAAGTCCCATTTATTAATTGTTTCTCTCAGTGTCTATGCTGCTGTGGTTATATTTAGGAAGGTTATATATGGAGATCAGGAAATGAGAAGAAGAAAGGAGAAGGGAAGTGGGTAGCCAAATACAAGGGTATACAAAAAAAAAACATATGGAGGCCTACAGACTTTTAACTCAATTAAAAAATATAATTTAAAAAGGTTTAAAGGACAATATCATGCATAACTGAATAAAGGTTCTGGGAAATACAGGTTATTAAATAAAAATCCCAGTGTCATGCTTGGAATACCTACAGATGAGTTATTGATCATGTAGTTCCCAAAAGACCTGAAAGAACACAGGCGTTTTCAACACTTCTTCATAGTCCGCCAAAACGAAATGATATTACTAAAGACACCACACATTTTATTTGCATGCTAGAGAGAAATCAAATTGGAACTGATTGCAAATCTCTTCATTTCTGGTTAGCTTTCACAACGTTGGAGGGCAGCATGCAGTATACTAAGGATGAAAGGTATCAACAGTCTTACTTAGACCTGAGTCCAACGGCAAACAATGCCAACCAACCAGGAAGGTTGCTCCAATTTGTGCAATGAGACAAATGTTACAGGGTACCAACTGCTCTCAACCTAGGCATGAGGCCAACTTCAAAGGAGGAAATCCATGCCTGGTAAGGTAAACCGCACCAAAAACACATAGCTGAAGAAGTCACAAGTCCTAAGGAGTGAGTAGTTGCTGGCATTTTATTAGCAACAAACTGAATTCTGAATGTCTGTATTTGTATCCATAGACAAATGCTACTCTAAGCCACCATCAGAGAAGCCTCTTTCAAAGCAAATGGATGTAAGTAGGAGACATGTGGTTGCTCAAGGTACTGAGAAAAAGTAATGATTGAGTGTCCAGGCCTAAACAAGACAATTATACCATCTCCTCTAAGGCTTGGGGAACTTATGGAAAAAGGCCTAAAGAACATGAGGGGGCAAAAGATAGGAAGAAGGGCTGTGGAATGCTGTCTACTGACCCTGACAGTCATCTCAATCATAAAGACACTGAACCTGCACAAGACCCGGCCTGTTAATAGGCACTTACAGGATGCTACCCTCTTTCTATGCTTCAGTATTATTAGGTTCTGGGGGCAGGGCATTTTCTTCTATTGTCTATTCACTTGTGAATCTACACAGTTCCAATGGACAATTCCAGATGCATGATCTTGGTTAAACTGAATGGATCTCTCTCTCTCTCTCTCTCTCTCTCTCTCTCTCTCTCTCTCTCTCT
>LOEQ01001655.1:219825-244601 GCA_001685075.1 Bramus lutescens | reverse complement strand
CCAGACACTGGCAGAGCTGAAGCAACATTTACACTACTATGACGAACATGCACAGCATTGAACAACTGATCTTACAAAACATGGTTCAAACATGTTCACATGTTATTTCTTCACTGAAAATGGAGAAAGCAAGAATCTGTCCTATGAAGTGTTACATGAAGGTATAACCAAAATACAATAACATATTTTCAACTATAATCGTAAACTCTATAAGCTATATTTGGACAGTACCTTTCAAAATGAAAATAGATTGTCATTTTGTAATAAACAAAATGGTGACACAGTATAATCTCCAATTCCTTTAACCTTTCCCTGCATAGAATGACCATACTAGTCTGTAGAGTTATATCAGGTAATATAGCAAAGTTCATCTTATTTTCTATGCTGTGTTATGGTCCTAGAGCAACAAAAAATAGTGATAAGAATAGATCATTGTGAACACAGTGAACTAGTGATGCTGAGTACTGCACTGAAAAGGGGTAATTTATCTCTGAAGGATCGCAATCTCTTTTGCATGCAATCATATGCATTATGTCAATTGTTAGCAGGACGGGACAAAATGATGATGACAAAAATACAGCTGCAGAGAATCTTTTCCACAGAATAGACCTTTGAACCTCAGCAGACAAAAGAATATGATAGATGAATGCAGTCTGCATTTCCAGATGCCCTGGCTTCTTGGGGAATATACCTTGTCCATGAGGTATTTTCTAAGTATATGGTTCTTGATTATCTAAGTGTATGGTTTGTCTACCACAAAACAACAGGATGGTTGGTGCCTCAGAATACTCTTAAGGTACTCAGGCTGTATATCTTGATATTTGTTGTAATTGTCAACTTGACACACTTTAGAGTCAATGGGAAGAGAGTCTCAACAAGGATGTGGTCATGCCAGTACAGCATTTACACAATTGGGTTAGCTGAAGAGGAAGGACTCATCACAAGGTAAACAACACTATTTCTTAAGCTGGGCTCTGTACTGGATAAAATGAAATGAACAGCTAAGCACTAGCATGTGCATACACATCAGTCTCTGCTTGAATATAGGTGTCATATGAAGCACTCCTTCAAGCCCCTATTGCTGTATGGGACTTTTCTGGTATAAGGCACTGAAACCTGGAACGTTAAGTTGAAATAAATCCTTTCTCTTTCAAATTGCCTAGTGAAGTATTTTATAATGGCCACCGGGAAAAAAAAAAACACTGGGGCACATGCTAAATATTTAAACTACTTTTTCTAGAAAATAGAGAAATAAAGAAGACATACTCTGTAGAAATTAAGGTGATTTCCAAAAGTGTTTTTGTAGTGCCTTTCAAGAGTTTACCACTGTTATGTATTTGTATTTGCTATTTTTTCTGCCAAAACCACTTAATTACCATTACTTCTCAATTCAGGTGATATGAATTAATAATAAGATAGTAATGCATTTCCAGGATGACCATTTCTCTCTAATACTTGTACCCGAATCTTACCTTCAATCTAAGCTTTGTTACCATCTCTTGCAGTAATTCCTCCAGCACTCTTTAAGACCACCACATTGATCTGAATTAGAAAAAGCTCAATTTTTATTCAAATATCCCACAGGATAGTGTGTGGAAAGTGTGGTCACCATGTTGGTAGTAAGTGGGGAAAATGTAAAGATTTAAGGACCTGGGGCTTACCAGAAGAAGTGGGTCACCCAGGTGCCTCTGAAAACCACCCTTACTCAAAGCATCTGCTTCTCTCTCTACTTCCTGGCAACCATCAGGTTAGTGGTTTTTGCTGCAGCTTCCTGTAACTGTCACATCATTCCTCACAGGGTCCAAAAATAATGAAAGCAAATAAGCAGGTACTGAAACTCCATAAAGTGTGAGAAATACAAAATCATCCTAATGTTAATTGTTGCTCAGTTATTTGTCATAGTAACCAAAAATCCTTTGATGCTCAGTTGGTAATTAGACCTGATACGTCAAAAAAACAAGCACCTACTATCACAGAAGTATTTTAGCTTTCTTTGGTGAACTTTGGGGAACACCCTTAACCACATTCTAAATGCCTAAGATGTGAAGTGATCATTTATATCTCCCATGGCACTATATACTGCAGTGTCTTAATAAATAATCAACAAATGTTTGCTGATGAATATGGTTGGCAACTCTGAACCCCAATCAGCAGTCGAGAATGGTAATGATCTACAACCTCTGTGTAATTTATTTACCTGCTCTATAAACAATTTGGTAAATGTTCATTTGTGTTCTTATAAACCCTTGAATTTATTTCTCTCCCAAGTTTAACATTCTACATAAAACACCAGATATCCTAGATTGTATTAACAGAATTCTAGTACTGAGCATCTAATAAATTAGACAAAACAGATCAACAGGAAATACTATCTCCATCTTTCATTTCTACCAAAATGTATTTTAGTTATTTAGTCTTATCCATATGACTCTCGAAACAATTCTCAAATATTAGACAACCTACTGAAATTACTAGGAAAAATAGTTGAAATTTATTGTGAATTATTTTAACAGATACTAAATTCTTTACATGTATTAAATAATATCAGTAATTCCGATTTCAACTGAAGAAAATGTCTTTGGCTAGTTTGTCAATGCCATCACACACACACACACACACACACACACACACATACACAAACACAATCAACTGTCATGGAGAAGGCAAGCACCTTTGAACAGACAGAAATACTACACCTATGTGGGACATGTTTCTTCATTTAAAAAAAAAATCAAAATCACAAACTCAAAGTTGAGGCAACATCAAGGAATATTAGATACAGTGGGGCTGAAGGAAATTATGGTTAAGGTCGGGTGATTGCTTGATGACTCTGTGTCATTACATCATTCATCTTCTGTTTGCTGTTGTTGTTTATAAGTGTCATATTCTAAAATTTAATTTAACAAGAAGCTGGATTTTGATGTTACAGTTAAGCTTTGGTTAAGAAGAAAGTGACCAGTTGATACAAAACTACTCAGTAAAATACTGGCTAACAAAATTCAAGAACACATCAGAAAAATCATCCACCATGATCAAGTTGGCTTCATCCCAGAGATGCAGGAATGATTTAACATATGAAAACCTGTCAATGTAATCCAACATATAAACAAACTGAAAGAAAAAAAAGCACATGATTTTTTTTTAATTAGGTGCTGGAAAAGCATTTGAGAAGAACCAACACCTCTTCATGATAAAAGTCTTTGAGAAATCATGGATACAAAGGACATACCTAAACATAACAAAAGTGCAATACAGCAAGGCAATTGCCAACATCAAATGAAATAGAGAGAAACTCAAAGCAATTCTGCTAAAATCAGGAGCATGACAAGGCTGTCCACTCTCTCCATACTTACTCAATATTGTACTTGAAGTTCTAGCTAGAGCTATAAGACAATTAAAGGAAATCAAGGGGACACAAATTAGAAAAGAAGAAGACAAAGTATCATTATTTGCAGATGATATGATAGTATACATAAGGAACCAGAAAAATTCTACCACAGAACTGCTACAGCTGTTAAACATGATTAGCCAAGTGACTGAATACAATATTATATAAAAATAAAAATAAAAATAAAAAATCAGTAGCCCTCCAATATACAAATGATAAGTGAGCTGAGAAAGAAATCAGGAAATCAACACCTTCACAATAGCCTCAAATAATATAAAATATCTTGGCATACCTCAAACAAAGCAAATGAAAGAAAATATGAAAAGAATGTCACATCTTTGAAGAAGGATTTGAAGACGATATCAGAAGACGGAAAGATCTCCCATGCTCATGGGTTGCTAGGATTAGCATAATAAAAATGACCATTTTAGGGGCTGGGGAGATGGCTCAGCGATTAAGAGCACCGGCTGTTCTTCCAGAGGTCCTGAGTTCAATTCCCAGGAACCACATGGTGGCTCACAACCCTCTGAAATGAGATCTGGTGCCCTCTTCTGGCCTGCAGGCAGAACACTGTAAACACTGTAAACATNTTCTTCCAGAGGTCCTGAGTTCAATTCCCAGGAACCACATGGTGGCTCACAACCCTCTGAAATGAGATCTGGTGCCCTCTTCTGGCCTGCAGGCAGAACACTGTAAACACTGTAAACATAACAAATACTATCTAAAAAAAATGACCATTTTACTAAAAGCAATGTATAGATTCAATACTATCCCCCATTAAAATCCTAAGACATTTTTTGTTGCTGTTTTGTGTTTTTATGTTTTTAAGATAAGATTTCTCTGTGTAACAGCCCTGACTGTCCAGGAACTAACTCTTGTAGATTAGGATGGCCTTGAACTAAGCCTGTCTCTGCCTCCCCAGTGCTGGGACTAAAAGTGTGCATCACCACTGCCTGGCTCCAAGACAATTTTTTAAAGACTTAAAAGAACAATGCTTAAGTTCATATAGAAAGGCAAAAGACCCAAGGTAGATAAAACAATCTTTAAAAAAATAAACTTTCAGAAGCATCACCATCCCTAATTTCAGCATCTACTACAGAGCTACTACAGTAATAAAAAATAAAAAGCTGCATGGTATTGTCATAAAAACAGACTGGTGGATCAAGGGAATCAAACTGAAGACCCAGATGTAATTTTACACACCTATAGACACCTGATTTTCAACAAAGAATCCAAAGTTATACAATGGAAAAAATGAAAATATCTACAACCAATGGTGCTGGTATAACTGGACCATTACACTGGCATATAAAAGAACTCAAATAGTCCATATCTATCACTCTGCACAAAACTCTAGTCCAAGTGGATCAAAGACATCAACATATATCCAGTTACACTGAAGTTGATAGAAGAGAACATGGAAAATAGGAAAAATAGCCTTAAATGCACTGACACAGGAGACAAATTCCTGAACAGGACACCAATTGCACAGATACTACGATCAACACTTAATAAATAGGACATCATTAAACTGAAAAGTTTCTGTAAAGCAAAGGATACTGTCAGAAGGACAAAATGGCAACCTGCAGAATGGGAAAAGATTTTCACCAACCCCACATCCAACAGAGGGCTGATTTCAAAAATATATTAAGAACTCAAGAAACGAGACATAATAGACCAAATAGTTCAATTAAAAATGGGGTACAAATCTAAGCAAAGAATTCTCAACAGAAGAATCTCAAATAACCAAGAAACAGTTACAGAGATATTCAACATCCTTAGCCATCAGGGAAATGTAAATCAAAATGACTCTAAGATTCCATCTTATACCTGTCAGAATGGCTAAGATGAAAAACACAAGTGGCAGCAGATACTGAAGAGGATGTGAAACAAGGTGACACTTTCCATCGCTTGTGGGAATGTAAACTTGTACAGCCAGTTGAAAATCAGTGTTGCATGAACTAGCCATCTCCTGTGACTAGGTTTCAAGTGTAGGGGGTGAGAAACCAATCCATCCACATACCATTTGACCTACAGTCTGTCCTGTCTATGGGATATGCTGGGGTAAGGATGCCATAGAGATTGAGGGAGTGGCCAACCAGTGACTGGTCTAGCCTTAAACCAATACCAAGAGAGCAAGCTTATCTCTGGCACTGCCTGGAGCACCGGGTACCACAGGCTGGATGTCCCAGAGAGCCATGTTAGAATCAAACATAACTGAATTTTTAAAAAGTCAATGCAATGATGCCTGATGATATTTTGCTATACTCATAAATTGGTGTCTAGTCCGATTGTCATCAGAGACGATTCATCCAGCAACTGATTGATGCAGATGCAGATCCATAGCCAAACATAAGGTGGAGCTCAGTGGATCCTGCTGAAGAGGGGAAGAAAATTGTAGTAGCCACAAGAAAATCCACAGAATCAACTAATCTGAGCTCATAGGGGCTCACAGAGACTTCATTGACAACCACGGAGACTACATGGGACTGACCTAGGTACTCTGCATATATACGGCAATTATGTAGCTTGGTCCTTATGTGGCAATCCTAACAGTGCGAACAGGAACTGTTTCCGACTCTTTCTCTGGCTTTTGATACCCTACTCCTCATACTGGGTCGCCTTGCCCAGCCTTAATACAAGGGGAGGTGCTTAGTCTAACTGCAACTTGAAATGTCATGTTTTTCTGATATTCATGAGAGACCTGACTTTCCTAAACAGAAATGGAGGAGTGGTGGGTTAGAAGTTGGAAAAAAGGGGGAGGGCAGTGACAGGGAGGAGAGGAGAGAGAAGAAACTGCAGCTAAGATATTAAATAAATAAATAAATAAATAAATAAATAAATAAATAAATAAATAGAAAAAAGTTACTGCCAAAGGTTCTATTAACAGGATTTAAAATTAGGTGGATTTCTGAGGATCTCATATCTTCTTAGAGGAATTTTCTAGAACATTTAGCTATTTAGGCTCTAATTTTGATACAAAGGACAATAACTCTTTTCATATTCAGACTAAAATATTCCAATGACTGTTTTGCAAAATGCTTTAGAATGCTTCACAGTTGAGAAGCAGGTAGTGAGTCCTTCCCTGCTTCTCACAACCAGAGGGAGGAATGGGACAGACACATAGATCCTACCAATAAGATGGGAGGAGAGACCTGCCTCCACCCAGGAAAGTCTTTTTGTGGCATAGATTATGATTCTTCATACTGATGTTTAACTGTAATGCATATCCTTGTTATGAGGGTCAACCTAAACCTTTTCTATCACTGAAAATAGTACCGAAAACGCTCACAGTTAAAGGCCTTCGATGATGAAGTTTAAGTTCTATAAACCTCTGATTCCCTCACTTCTCAGGAGTCGCTGCGGGCCACCACGTGGTGAGCAGTTTACTGTGTTCCAGTTTAGTACCGTCACAAAACATTTCTGAATTACAGCCACTTAGTTTCTAACAGAAAATAAATCTTTCATAATTTGTTTTAATTGAAAGGTTTGCTTACACTATTATGCAGTAAACCAAGTATAAAATTCGCGCTCCAATGTTGATGGTATCAAGTGCAATACTGCCATCAAGTGGGCCAGGCAGACATGACCAAAACACAGGGCTCAAGATAACGGGATTTTCCTTTCATCAACAGTCTGTACCTGATGGGGAACTATAGTAATGGAAACAAAAGAACTCAGAAAACAACTTGGTGATGATTAAAGGATATTTCATATCCTGCCTGATTCAGTGTAGTTCCAAAATTCTGAAATCAAATATTGTTTAGATGAAATGACAAAAATACTATAAATATCACAAGTACTTAAAATTCAGTTAAAGGGGTAGGCTTCATCATTTTAACTAAATATTTAAAATTTAATTGTATGCTATAGTTGATTGCTCAAAGTATCTTTTTGAAGAGAAAGTTTTCTCCATGTTTATTTTGTATGCTCTATTTGGATAAACACATCAGTCATTTCTTAAACTCCCTAAAATTTTCAGAACAATAAAGAATGGAGAATCTTGACAAATGGCATAATAATAATACTAATAATATATTTCTTATAGACCAATAGAAACAAATTATTTGCTTTACCAGAATTTGTTAAAGAAACTAATGCAGGTAAATGTTGTATGGATTTATACAGAAGCTGTATTGAAAAAAATGATGATTTAAGATTTAAACCAATACAAAATGTAAATGGGATCTATTTAACTTTAAAACAAATTTCTCAGCTAATTTAAATGTCAATAGGATCTCAGTATTAAATATATCTATTCTAAAATTGAAAAGACTATAGCTAAGCATAGTAATTTTTCTGTAATATTCCAAAGGCATGTAACATGTGTTTAAGTATAGGTAGCCTGCATCCCAGACAGTACCAATAAATCACTATGCTATTAATTAGATTAACTTTATGCAGAAAATAAATATACATATGTATTTCAAATTTTCATATAACTATATTATATTCTATCAATTTAATTATTCAAAAATTTTCAAATTAAAATAACAAAAATATTCCAATCACATTTTGATCAACAGTGTCAATTAATGAATAGTTGATTTTGAAGTGAAAAATAAAACCTATTGACAAATTGTTCAACAGAAAAAATAAAGTTCAAAATACCAGAAGTTAAAATAATACATATATATTAAAATGTCTAATAAAAATAGAGGTATTATTTGTCCTAAGTGTTCTATAAACAAAGTGTTCATTTTATTGATTTAAACAGTAATATTTTTCAGGATAATTACAGAAAAATTCTCAACAATCATATACTTTTTAGACATCATGTCAAATAAATCAATTACAGGTTGGAAATTTAAATATGATTTTTAGTTGACCTAATATGCTGTGGCTTACCACAGGAGGAAGCACACACCTGACTAACATGGGAACAATATCCACATAGTGGCAAGGGATTACTTATGTTTACAGTAAATCACAACAGATCCTTGAAAGTCAGAAGGTTTGCACAAACAGTTCTTTTCCAATTAGTTATACAAATGTCTTATACCAGCATATAAACAAATGTCAATACCCAAGGTGATTCTTTTTTCAATAATGTTACAAAAAAGTAACTCTAAAGCAAAAAGGACATTCCACCTGTGCAAAGGCTCTATTACATGACCATGGCTTGCTACAAAGGTGGCTTTGGAGCATTAACACAATGGATACTATCACAGCTTCAGCTTGACAGGAGGTGCACAAGCTTCATTAAGAAATTACCTCTTACCTGAAACAGGGACAGTAATGTGTATGTCCTTATACTGCTTACATGTAGATTTTAAGAAGGATTAAAAAGTAGGAATGTATTCAAGGAAAATAGAGAGATCTAAACCAAAGTAAATTCAACATCTATGGTAGCTCTATTTAAGAAGATTGACTTTTAAAAAAAATTAAATAGAACCTTCTAACTGAATTGTTTGTTTCTTTTCTACAATTCATCATTAATCTCTTCCTTCTACTTAATGCATTAATCATATACTTAATGAATTTCTATCTAATGAATAGAAAAAGTACGGTCCACTTTCCCAAAACATCAACTATTGTCCTGTGAATTGCTTTCAGAGATCAAAATTCCATTCCTAGATACCTCATTATAGTAGATAATAAATTTTATCCCTTTTGGAAAACCAGGACCAAATGGCAAGCTGTTCCTTGAAAACTAAATTAAGGCTCAGTCTATCATCTTTAGTAGAGTTTCTGAGATAGACTGTAAATAAAAGCAGCATCACCAAGACCACAATGGTGAACCAAGAAACAAGAAGAACCAGAGGAAGGTACGAGTGTGTGAGGTGGCAAGATGTATACCTGACATAAAAGATTCCCACCCTAAATGAAATCAGAAGGTATCAAAGTTTTATTTGAAATTTCCTGAAAGAATATCCTACTTTGATTTTATAGTATTAAAAAACAAGATTGTCTGTAAAAATGCTACAAAGTAGTAGCCACTAGAAGCAAAAATAGCCCTTCCTTCCTGTCTTTCCTATCCCTTTTACTTACTTACTTTCTTCCTTCCTTCCTTCCTTTTTTCCTTCCTTCTTTTTAAGTTATTTCCTTACTCTTTCTTCCCACTTTCTCCCTTTCCTATGCTTTCTCTTTCTAATTTTTTTCAGTCTAACCATTTCTGCCTCATTGCTTTCATCCAGATACACACACACACACACACACACACACACACACACACACACACCACTCACATGTATGTCTTTTAAACATAACATTCAAACTTTAAAAACTTGTTTGTTCTTTGGTATGGTAGAAGTTTTATAGAATTTTATTTGAATTCTTGCATCTCTGACAATGCCTACATGCATGTTAATATATTTTGGTCATGGTAAGCTTTCATTACCTTCTCCTATGTCCCTCATTTTCCTCTAACAGACCCAATCTTCTTCCCAAGATTTTTCCTACTTCCAAGTGTCTTGTTTGAGACTCACTGCATTTTTCGGATGGGTTGTATGTACATATGCAGGGATTTATTACTAGAACATGGACAGTTTCGTAGTGGACACACCAGTAAACAAAATTAGCTCACCTCCACCAATCATTAACTGAGTAACTGAGTAATATTCCTCGAGGAGAGGTCAGTCCTCACAAGCCCCTCCCTATTCGTATCTAAATATCACCCGGTCTTGTGTAAATAGCCTTGTCCTGAGTTCACAAGTGTAAGATCAAGACAGATCTAGAAGACTGCAGTCCATAGCCTTCTCTCAGCCTGTTTCATATAGACGTTTTGCTCATTATTTCCATAATGATCTCTGAACAGTAGAAGGGGACATAAAGATGTCACATTCAGAAAGTTTAAATAATTATTTCAAGAAGAATTATATTACATGTGGTTATTTTGTCCAACAAAGAAGCTCTGAAACCTTTAAGTTCTTTTCTAGGTGATTGCAAATGAATGCAACCTTCTTACTAATATGTTACCTTTGCCCACTTATCAGCAATGATATTAAAAGAAAACAAACCCAAATATATTGAGAGATTCAACATAAGCCAAAGTTGCATTGCTGATTATGTGTGTATTTATAAGGTTAATTCTATTGCTTTAGGGATAATTGCTATTAATCTCTTCTAAAAATTTAGCACAAGCCCTTTGCCAGGGTTCATTGTCTTCCTATATTTTTTTTAATTTCATCAGTTGCCAAGCAGGCAGTGTGGGCAACCTTCCGCGCTGGGAACATTTTGGGTGTTTCAAGCCAGTACTGGTAACCAGGGAGTTGGGATTCATGTGGGCATCAGATGATGATGGGCACTATGAAATAATCCCACACTAGCTCAGAATGGAGTATAATAAAGGGTTATTTAATTAAGGGTAGACTCACAGATCATAGTACTCTGCATGATTGGAGAACAGGAACTGAACCAAGAAGCCAGGAGAGAGAGAGACAGCACATGATTTACATTCACATTTATAGCATAAGAGGCCATGCCCAAGTGGGCTGGTAACTTAAAGGCCACTGACTGAAGGAGTGCCTACATCATTACATTGTTCTTTGAAATCATCTTCCACATTGTCTATGGAAATTCTTAAGACTCTTTCTGATTTGAGGCACTATTGTCAATGAGGCTTTGCTTGGAGTAAATATTCTAAACTATTTAATTGGGCAAAGGAAATTAGTTAAATTACCTCTGTATACTAATATTGCATACTACCACTTTAGATAAACTCAGTTTATTGATTTTTCAAATAACCCTTTAGCCTTATGTAAATGTTTATAGCACTAGGAAATAATGACATGTTTCTCCCTCCCTTGGCAGTTTTTATTTATCTCTTCTGTGGTAACAGTGGCACAAGCCTCAGGAACAATATTAACTAACAGAGGTAATCATGGTCTCTCCTTACTGTGGTGGGGAAGCATCTATATTTTTCACTAAACATTGTCAAGTTGCAATAATTTCCCTTTGACTCTCTTTCAACTTTCTCAAATAATATGCTGGGTCCATTTCTGCAACTATCCATACACAATCTAAATTCTTGGCTCAGTCTTATCTCCTCTACAGGCCTTCCTTCAGATCCTCCACCTTGCCCATCTCCCCTAGTTTGATCAATCCAATATGAATCGCCTGATACATTTACTTACTTGTTCATGACTCACTAACTCATTAACAACTGTTTATGGATCAGGTCAGAAATGAGGCACTTTAGCTTATGAACTGAAGTGATGCCATACATGTCTTTTGGGGACATAGAATACATACAAGAGAAAATTCAAGACTGTATGTGATGTGGGACAATGGTCTGTATTCTGTCAATTATATTTTAAATAAACACTGACGGGCAAGTAGCCAGGCAGGAAGTATAGGCGGGACAACCAGACAGGAAGTAGAGGCAGGTCAATGAGAACAGGAGAATTCTGGGAAGAAGGAAGCCCACTCCTCTGAAGTCCTGATCCAGCTACAGAAGAAGCAAGATGTGACTTCCCCACCAAATAAGGTACCGAGCCACATGGCAAACACAGATAAGAATAATGGGCTAATATAAGTTGTAACAGTTTATAAGAAGCCTTAGATACTGCGCCAATCAGTTTATACCTAATAAAGACTTCTGTTTGATTTCTTTGGTACTTAATGACTGCATGAACCAAGCAGGACAGAAAACCTCTTGCCAACAGTATGTGTGGGGCCTGAAGACAAGATACAGGTGTTTATGATTATAGCCTCTGAATTGAGACAGTATGAGGCTTTAGTTCATACCATCTACAGTAACTGGTACAAATTACTTAACTTTAGCACACCTCATTTGCCTCCAATGAATGAGAGATGTGTCTCACAGATGAGCTTTATGTAGTACATGGTGCTCCTTAAACAGCTTTGAGCAGAGGACCAGAACACAGTGGCACTCGATGATTATTATCTATTGCTATGACTGCAGTCACTGTTATACATACTGCAGTTCAGTGTGTTGAGTGCTTCACACATCAGAGCAGAGGCAAACAGGAGTCCTTCAGGAAACAGATTAATAATATGAAAGGAAGAAAAGGAAATTACCTGACAGACATGGGTGAAAAATATTAAATGTTGAGGACTATTAGAGGGGTAAAATGTCATATATGGTAGGTGTCATATATACATCAGTATTCATTGAACTGAAAGTGAAAAAATAGTTTATCTGATTGGGCTCTAGATGCAGACATCCCATTCTATGTATTCTATATATTAAGCCATAAATATAACTTTAAATAATACTAGTTATGTTTCCTAAATAAATGATAACCTAAGACTAGCACTATTGCTGTATGGGTAACCAGCCATATCACAAGAGATAATTCATACGTGGTACTTTAAGCAAAGTTAAAAACCCATAGCTGAGGAGGTTTCTGGCCTTATGAGGGAATGTGTCACATTCAGTCTGTTAAACAGGCTTGAAATCAAACTGCCTTGTAAGTATTTATACTTATATTCACAGACAAATGCTACTCCTAGCCTTAATCATAGAATCATCTCTGCAATGCACGGCAGTGAATACAGAGACATGTCTGCTCAGGCTGCAGAGAATAAGTGATTTCATCAGACATTTCAAAGCCTTTCTGTATTTAGGTAAATAAAACGAATCAATGTTTGATAATGGAAACTATGTGCATCTAATCTACAACTCCCTAACAACTCAGCAATTGCTGAAATATCCATTGATGAAGTTCTGAGAAATTCTCACAATTCATGTTTTGTAAATAAAAAATAATACAACTACATAGTGATATTTTCAATATATAAGTCACTAAGCTATATAAATGCTGAATCAAATTTTAGGTACATATAAAAGTTTATATACATACACCTTGATCATGTTCTCCCTGTTAATATTTATGTATAAGATCCCATTCTACAAATTTTACAAAGGATTCTATTTGAAATATGTAGAAAATTATTATTAGTTTTTTGAGAGTTTAATACAACATATTTTGATCATGTTCAGTCTCTCTCTCCCAACTCTTCATTCCCGAAAGTTTTGTATTTTTCCCTCGTTTCTGGATTTGTGGCTTTCCCCTGGAGAATGGTCAACTTAACAATGACTAGATAAGGTTAGAGAAAACTGGACTTTCATCTCCCAGACACAAGAACTGCCGACAGCTCCTCAAATGGGGTGAAATTTTGTGACCACCTCCCCTCTCAAAGGTGGAAATTGATCTGGCTAGGGCTTGTACAGGTTATGTATGGTGTTACAAACACTGTAAGTTTACACGTCCAAGAGTCACCCAAGTCTACAGTTCCGTGCAGTGGTCCACTCTCCTAGTTCTTACACCTTCCCTACCCCTTCATATACAATGGATCCTGAGTTTTGGGAGGAAAGGGTATGGTTTATACATTCCACTTGGGTCTGGACAGTCTATATTTTCTTTGTACCATGACCATTTGTCAGCCTCTGTTTTGATCAACATCTACTAGAAAGAGAAACTTCTCTGATGAGGGATGAGGGATTCCTTAATCTATGAGCTACGAGTGTCTTCTTTACTGTTCTATTGAT
The DNA here is from genome assembly GCA_001685075.1 of Bramus lutescens. Taxonomy (NCBI): domain Eukaryota; kingdom Metazoa; phylum Chordata; class Mammalia; order Rodentia; family Cricetidae; genus Bramus; species Bramus lutescens. The sequence goes on along the minus strand of LOEQ01001655.1, from coordinate 230,757 downwards.
ATGAAGAGATCCCGTGACTATGGCAGCCTATAAAATAAAACATTTAATTGATAGCTTGCTTAAAGTTTCAGAGGGCAGGAAATGTGGCAGCAGAAAGGCAAACATAGTGTTAGGTCAGTGTCTTAAGACATTATATCCTTACCTGCCAGCAGCTGGCAGAGAGAGACTAGGCCTGGAATGGGCTTTTGAAACTTCAAAGCTTACCCTATGTGGCACACCTTCTTCAGTAAGGCCACACCTCCTAATCCTGTCCTAAACAATCCACCAACTGAAAACCAATCAAATATATAAACCTCTGGGGGCCACTCTCTTTCAAATCACCACGATGTATATACTGAAATTATTTATTTAGTATCTTTGCCACACATACATACACAAAGAAGTCAGTGAACAATGCAAGAGAGTCTTCTTCCACCACGTGGGTCCTGGTGATCAAACCTATGTAGTTTGATTTAGCACTCATCGAGCCATCCTACTGCCAAAAAGGAATTTTACAATAGCAGGTTCAGTCATAACTGGTTTGAGTGGTACTAATTATTTGGATTGTATCAACCTCATTTAAATATTTATAATGCATTTCATCCATGGAAAACATGAAAATCGTAGGAGCAATGGCCTAAAAAGCAAGATATCCTGGTAAATTAAGGAAGGACATGTGTTAGACATCAGGAAGAAGGGGCAGAATAATTTGGAGTGAGATTACAAAGAGAGGTAGAGTTCATATCGCTTTCTAGAGAGGAATACACAAAAGAAAATCAACAGAGCCCATTTACCACTTTTATACCAAGTATAGTAATTATATATCAAGAAGATAATACTATGTTTTAATGATCACGATCTCTGGTACATGATATAAAAGACGGCTGGAAAGATGTGGGCAGATTTTACAAGGCTATTAACTTACTCCAAGTTAGAAAAGGTGCTATTTAGGATTTTATTCTTTGTACCAAAGCAAAACTTCAGAATATTTCTTTATTTATTTGTTTATCATACAATTGAAAACTAATCTGTGATCAAAATAATTATACCTCTATTAAAAAATCTCCAATAATTTGGTTTTAGTTTACATATTGAATATTTTTCAATATAATAAAATTTTAATCTCCTGATTTTCAAAGTAGCTAGGGATCTAAAGTCTTTATTACAAAGAATCACACTGAGGATTAGCTTTAGAATCTATAAAACAGCATTGCTTAAAGTCTATGCTTAGCATTCACCACACCAAAGAAGGAGTTATTATCAAAAACTTCAGTCTAAATACTGAAACTGCAAATTTGACATAGTTTTCTCCTTTGGGGAGAAAATCATTCAGTCTCTTGTTTCTTCCACTCAGTCACCTTCAGTAATGGCAGCCAATGGCAGTCCCTGGGATTCTCTATAACATCCTTACACATGATTTTTTTTTCTGAATCTTCTTTTTCAAATCAGTTTGCATGCAAGCCAGACTCTAAACATCACTATCTGCCTTAGATTCTCTTCCAGTTTCTGTGACAGAATATCAACAAATACAATGTAAGGGGAAAGGGACTTATTCAGGTACAGTTCAACATGATGGACCATCATGACCTGGAAGAAAAAGGGGTAAGGCACTGAAGCCGCTGGTCACTTGGTATCCACAATTGGAAGCAGAGAGTGATGAATGTCTGCTGTTCAACTCCCTTTCTCCACTTACATTGTCCAAAACTCCAGCCAGAAAATGGAGATGTCAACACTGGATGGCTAGAGTCACATCAACTGACAAAATCAAGACAGTCTCCCATACCCATGTTCAACAGTTACCAGGTTATTACAGATGGTTTCAATACTAAAAGTAATACTCACCATCACCCTATCTTTGGTGACATGCATAAAGAAAACTAGCAATGAAACATTTTATAAAGCCAAAAGTTTTGTGACTCACACAACTTTTCCTCTCTAATCTAACTGTCAGGTAAGGGAAGCATGGGCTAAGTAGAGTTGATCAAATGAGTGTTGTAAGGAAACTGAATTGGCACTGGGATTTGTCTGCACTGCATGTACCGGCTTTTTGGGGATCCTTTTCTCTTTGGATGCACACCTTCCTAAGCCTGGATGTAGGGGGGGAGGACCTTGGACTTCCCACAAGGCAGGGTGCCTTGTCCTCTCTTAGGACTAGAGGGGGATGGGGGGAGGTCGTGTGAGGGAAATGGGAGGAGGGGAGGAAGTGGGAATTTTGATTGGTATTATTGATAATAAAAAAGAAGAAAAAAAGAAAATTGAATTGATTCAATTTCAGTTTTTCGCACAAACTGGAAATGCAACATGTACGAGCAATAAACCCTCAAAAGTAACTCTCATGATGAACACGGGCATTGCATCCTCTTGAAAGTCAGTCCTTTATTCTTATTTGATTATGCTAATTTAACACTCATCCAAATGTTTATTGCAGCTTAAGGAAACTCCACAGTGGTTGACTGAGGACAAAAAAGAAAAGCATAATATATTCTCTGTATTTATGCTGAACTCTAAGTAAAGAAAAGCTGAACATGAGGAACATGTGCTTATTTTCTATAAGCACAACAGTCATCAACTACAGTTGTGACACTGTGACAGAGAGAAGACAAATAAATGTTAGCCAAGATGTTAACAGGGTTCTCGATAATTAAATAGATAGGGCAAATGACCAATAATAAAGATGATGAGGGTGCAAACGCATACAGAATGCAGAACGAGTTCACAAGACAAATGTGAAGGGTTCGTTCCAACATCTTCAATGTGGCATTCCTGTAGGTCATGTGACCAAGCTGAGCAGAAGATAAAAATATTCCCATCCACAAAGAACTGCAGTAAAAAGACATATACAGGGAAATGTACAGAAAATGTAGAGGATTGCCCAGAATAAGGATTTGAGGGCCATCAATACTTATGGAAAAGTCATTACTAACAGGAAACTGAGAAGAAATGAGCAAGAGGATAAGAAAAGAAAGAATTTAATGGCTTGAAAACCCCAAATTGTGTTTTCAGAGGAAAAATATGATGTGATCCACTGGGGAAACCACTCATCCTTCATATCAGTTTCCTGGAGGTGCCAGAAGATGAAAACTTAGAAGTGAAATGTACTAACACATTTCTCTCAAAAAAAAAAATGACTGTGAAGGGCAAGCAAGACATAGGATTTCTTAGAAGAGCTCTCAGAGCACTGCTTATAAGTGGCAAAGAAGATGTGCGGGCAGGAAGAGATTATTCCACAGCCTAATAAACAGGCTAGCATATGAGGTGTTGGGTGATGGCTTGAATGAATTCAACTTTCTTCCTAGAGACAGAAAGCACAAGCCACCTTCTGAGAATGAGGGTAGGGCATAATAATGGGGATTATGTTACAAAGGCTAGTCTGATCACACATGGGAAACCACCAGCAAGGTGGTGAAGCAAGCAGAAAGGATATTGCTTACCATAAAGCTATAGAAGAAAATTAGAGTGAAATCAGAGCCATCCCTTTATTCTTTCCTGTCCTTGGTTAAATATTATCTTTCTAGAAACTAGAAAAGGGACACACTTCCCTGACACACTTTCTCCTTTCAATTCTTTGATCTCAAAGTAAAATTTTATACAATGTCTACATTTAAAAATAACACGGTGTATCGGTTTGCCAGTGGTTTTTGATACATTTTTCTGCACTGAAGCTGAGTAGATGTTTGATATCCGCACAGGAGCTTCACGAGGAGATCAGAACTGCCTGAACACTGGATCCGTGGCCGGCTAATCCCCACATCCGTGGCCGCTCATTCCCCTAATACATGACTGCTTAATCAATGAGTCCATGGCTGCTTAGTCACCGAATCCATGTCCACCTAATTGCCAAATCCATGGCCGCTCAATCACTGAATTCATGGCTGTGAAACTTCACTGCTTTCTTTCAGATACTGTCTCATCTATTACTTCTCAGTCTTATATACCCCCAATTAATACATATTTATGTCAGAATAGATTTCCAGAAAAACAGTATTTATCAATTGTCTTTATTCAAATAAAAATCAGACTCAGCTATGTAAAAAATAAAAGATTGCATTTAATATTTATGCAAGTTAACAGCTGTGGGAACAAGTTAAAGCTTTTATCCATTGACCCTAAAATACAATGAAGTGTGGCTGCAAATGACTGTGGCAGATAAGTAACACAAAAGGTCAGTTATTTTGACCCATCTGGACTATTAAAGGCAAATATAACAAACAGTACAGCACTTGGATTCCCTGGGGACAACGAATAAGTTCTTGGTTCCTTAATAATTTGAGCAAAAGAATATTTTACTAGAAAATGTTGCTCATTGATTTATACACTCCACAGACCTCAAAATGTGCTGCATTACCACTAAGCATCATAATCTGATTTATATATTTTCTAAACCTTGTCAGCCTAATGTTAGAAATAATTACAACCAAGACATATTTTTCATGCAAGAAGAAGATAATGAACTCACAGAGCTCTAAGCACTTCATCAAATATCACTTCTCTGATTTCACTTCAAGATCAAGCAGGAGAAAATGTTGTTTACTAAAAATTTACATATGAAGACATAGATATTTCAGCTAATATTTTAAACAGTGCACTTTCCAACATCATACAATTATCAATCTTGCAATAATAACAAGAATCCTTAAAGTGATATTCTACTTGAAGCCATCCTATTTCTCACTGTATAAGAGCTGGCTTTACAAAATAATGGACATACTAATATTTGCATCTTGAAAATCCTTTAAAATGTCACATGTTAAATTATGTTATATGGTGAATGTTTAAAGTTTTATAAAACACATGCAGTCTGTAGGGCAGATGCTTGACGTTTCAGGGCAATACCTAAATCCAAGATGAACTGAACACTCATTTTGACCAAAGTCATTGGGCTCGACTGTCTGCAAGACTCTGAAGAGGATGAATAATCAAAATTAATAACAAAATGCAAAATTAATGGGAACTGAACTCTGAATAATATTAATATTTCTAAGTCTCCTGAGAATCTTGTGGGATTGGTTAGAAATGAAAAAAGGGAAACTTATTAAATGGCTTGACATTGTGGAGTTGTGAACCATGAAGTTGTCATGTTAAATTAACTGAATTTCTGAGTCCAAAGTTACAAATTATGCAATTGGCACCACAGATGATTAACTGCGTCTAATCTCTCCATTGCCTCACAATGCTGTAGTTATAATTTTCTTTGAATCCATAAACTATGTCCCACTTCTTAGTGTTTTAAATGAGCACAAATTCAGGAATGAAATTCAATTTGACAGAAACAATTTGAGTAATACTGTAGCTTTCTCTGAGGACTTTTAAAACAAAAGTCCCTCATTAGACAGGCAATTGGCTATGAAAGAACAAAGAAGCTGCACTTTCTTGGTTTCATTGTTTGATGATAAATGTAAGTCAGTGTTTTAGAGTAAATAAATGCTGCCAGCACTTTACAACACACATCACAACACAGAATTTAAGGGAAAAAGTTCCTTCTATCAGACTCCTTAGTGAGGCAAAAAACAATTGAATATGTAAATTGGAAGGGTATACATTTGGATCAGGTCCTTTTTCCATGCAATGAAACCATGTAAAGTCTTGGAGGAACAACACAGTAGGACTTCTTTTTATTGCAAGATGCTTAGAAGTTTTATTGAGGAAATAATGAGGAAGAATAAGAAATCAAGAAGGATTGCTAAGAAGTAGGAATGCTAAGGTTGATAGGCAGGCAGACACCTGGAAGAGGCGCACATGGAAGCGGAGTGATTACTGCAAAGACACCTTGTGTGAAATCATTAGACAAGGTGGGGAGATATCAAGTAGGGCAGGATGCTGGAAACAGCAGGCATGAGCCAAGCTATGTAAGACAGCTGAGAAAGAAGATGCAGCCCAGAACCTTGGGAAACGTTCACAGCTGCAGGCCTTGGCCTCTGTGGATGAGAGGGAGGCGCCTGGGAATGTGTTAAGGGTGCACATATGATTCACTTTGGATGATGACAGGATCACTGCAGTGCAGTTCAAAGGGAGAAGCTGATGCAATAGCAGAAAGCAGCCAGAGGGATGCAGAGGAATCCAGAAGGGATGAGAGACTGATGTGGAGGGAAACAAAGGAGAGAGCAGGGGAGAGATGATCTGGTTACATATATCTTAGGAGTGATGAAAAGAAGAAGAAAGAGTATAGTAGCAGAAAGGAGAACAACAGAACTAAGAAGAATTTGAGTTCTCTTAGGAGCCCACGCAATGACAAGCTTTTGGTCTGAGAAAAAGGATCAAAGACAGTAATTGAATTTTCTGCTCTGTAAAGAAAGGAGCTCATTTTCCTCCAACAGATCATATTACAAGCTATGTAAAATCATGAATAAAAGCTGAGGGAAGAAGCTGTGGAGAGGCCCAGCCTGCCTCCCCTGCATACACTTCTCCCCTCAGGTTCCTTCATAGCACAGTCTGCACACTGAAGTCAGCAGATGATGTTATTGCTTCAAGGGGCTTAAAATCTTGGCTCATCAATAATGAGTACCACAATGAGACACAGATCAGCTCGGGAGGTATCGCTGAGAAGTGAAGAACAGATATGACAAGTGCTGGATTTCTATCATCTCTGTGAATGCCCAGTCAGTTTTCTGAAGCAGTTTTAAATAACACTCTCAGGGACATGGTTCAGCTCGGTGATGGAGAAAGTGATTTCTGCAGGCAGAGCACTGCCTTTAGCCTCAGGACCACAAAAAGAAAACAAAATCAAATAAACAACTAAATAGCACTATCTTAGTGTATTTTTTAAATAAATTAGATATGAATAATGCAGCTAGTCCATCTCAACAACTGGATCCTGGGATTGAGCGAGTGTTTAAGTCCTCCTGGAGGGCCATGAGGACAGGGCATTGTTTCAAGGCAGAAACTAAAACAGTTTTCTAAGGTTTGAGAAATTGAAAGTTGCTTTTGTTTTAGACAAGTAAATAATGCAAAAGAAAATTTAAAAAAGCAAACTGGAAAAAGAAACAGTTGTAGGAAATGTCTTGTTTCTTTGCGACTATTTTGTTTTTGTTTTTATTTCTGATTTGTTCTGTTTTTGTCAGCTGAACACAAGAGTCATCAGAGAGAAAATATTCCCATAGGGCTGGTCTATAGAGAAGCCTGTGAATCACTTTCTTGAGTAGTATTTCATGAAGCAGGGCTCAGGCCACTGTGGGTGGTGCCGCTCCTGGGCAGGTGGTCCTGGGAAGTAGAAGGAAGACACAGGAAGCCAGCTAGGAATCAGTGTTCCACCAAGTCTCCTGCTTCAGTTCCTGCCTCTAGTCTCCTGCCTTGAGTTCCTGTCCTGGCTTTCCTCCATAAAGGACTGTGATGTGAACAGTATTAGGTGAAATAAACTCTTTCCTCTGCAGGTTACTTTTGGTCATGGTCTTTATCACAGCAATGGAAACACCAATACAACATTCATTTTTTTCTTAAGACAAACAGTGAAGTATTAAGGAAATGTTATTTAAGTGTAAGTAAATATATAATAATTGAATTATATGAGAAGTGAATTTAATGTACAGAACATAAAAATTAAAAATATTTTCTGAATGTTTTCATTTTTTTACCTGTAAATCAAACTTACTTCTTTGCATTTGATAAACTTAAATCTTCTTGTAAAGCATCATAGCATAACTGGTATCTAAAATTCTGATATGTACCTTTTTGCTACATTATATGCTGTTTTTCATCAAATCCTTGAAGAAGAAGAATAAAATATCAAGTAAACAGCAACACTGAGAAATGCCGTCATAAACTGGGAACAATATACTAAAGAAAAGGAATAAAGTTTTATAAAAATCAGTAAGAGAGCAAATACAAGATGGCTCCCTGACTGCCAAACTTAACAAATAATTTAATTGTAATAGGTAACCAAGAGAAAGGTGTCCTAAAAACATGAAGGGTCTTTGAACAAAATAATGGCTCATCAGCTTAATCTTAGATAAATAAATATAAAGTCACTGCCCTCCATAGTTCATGCTGCCACTGATCACAGTAAATGATCAAAAACCGCAAAGTCAAGTTTGGAGACGACAGTCATTCAAGGGTTTACCACATAATCATGAAGACTCAAGTTCATGGGAGTCAGCACTCACAAAGAGAAGCCAGGCATGGGAGTCAGCAGGCACCTGTTATCTCAGTACTGCAGCAGTAGAGGCAGAAAGAGCCTGATTTGGATCAGGGGGTGTCCTTGCCAGCCAGTGTAGTCCAGCTGGAAACTTTGGGTACAGTGAAGAATACCTTAGGTGCAGTGAGACCTTGCCTCAAAACCAGAGGTAAAAAATGACTGACATTGACCTCTGATAATTCACTTCCATGGTTCACATTGTGTGCGTATACCCATGAATACAGGAAAATATATACACAGACTACACACACATAGAAACCCCACACAGTGCAAATCAAGAGCATTCTGTATTTAATCCTTTATAGGTCTTGGCTGCAAGAATAAAATCTAGAGTCATACTTTCTGTATTTCAAATCATGTCTCAACAAGCACAACATTTATGTCTAGGACACAGTTACTTATTTTTTAGGGATTTTACCCACACCTTCAACAGTCAGTTCTCCTAACCTCTGAGCCATCTCTCCAGCCCACACATACCTTGAAAAGTGCGAGCAATATCACTTAATCTCATCAGCAACAAATGCATACTATTACAGCATAAACACACAGTGCCTTGGAAGAGAATCTGAGGTTAATGTAGGAAAAGGCTGCTGCTCAAGGCAGAGGGCCCATGAGAGGAGGATCTGGAATACATTTGGGAATGAGCAGGAAAGGGTCAGAGAAGAGTCGGTGTAAGCTCCTAGAAGGGAAAGAAAAGACAGGCCAACATCCAGAGAGGAAATGAATATGATATACCTCTAAAGTAATGATAGGAAAGGGACTTCCAAGAGCACGAATATAAGCATTACCCTTTATTTCAAAGCATGAAAGATTCATCAACATGATTTCAGATGCCACCGACAACGGAATGTTAAAGAGCTACCCACACCAGCTACTTGTCTGTGTGAGTCTCACCCCTTTTCACAAAGCAATATATTGATTGCAGCAGACAGAATGTCAAGACAAATGAGGTCCCAGCCGCCTCCTATGAATCCAGAGAAGAAAGAGATTTACAAAAATGTGACATGATGCTCTAGCTCAACAATTTTCAGTTGGGAAGTAAATAACATTTGTTTTATTTCAAATTAAAATGGACTCTTCAATGTCACTTGAAGACATTATTTTTCAAGTATTTGCTTCTATTAATAATATGGTAAAAGTTACTGATCTAGCATAAAAAAATAAAAGTTATTTTCTATCTTGATGTTTTTGAAATGTCAAGTCTTGAACAAGTGGATAAAAACCAGTATATTAGCATATTTGTCATGATTAATTAATGCCCATGTCCCCTCAATTTCCTTATTTCAAAACTGTGAGGGAAAGTGTATAATTTACAAGCTTCTTGAGAAGAAATTCTGAGGGCTGTGGTTGTGTGCCTCTCAGATCACCACTGCAGTCATTGCCTAGCTGCTGTGTTGTCTGCCCACCACTGAATTCCTCAGACCTCACTATGATGCCCTGTGTGGGTGCTCACAGTCTCTTCTGAGTGCAGCCTATATACCTGGTCAGTGTGAGGCACACAGAAGACCCAGTGAGGACACATATGAAGAAGCACTCCACATTGAGAGAGCACCGTAAGGTCAGTGCAAGTGTCGTCCTCACAGATCAAATGTCCAGTTTTTTGCTGAGCACAGCTCTGCTCCCTGCACCTGCTCTCTGACACAGTATGATCCACAAGGAAATGGGGGCACTGGCACATTAAAGAGCCTGGAATTGACATTACTCCTTGCTCTGTCTGGCACAAGCAGTGGTGGTACTAACAGAAATGTTTTCATTGTGATGCTTGCACAAGACAACTTGATGTCAGACGCAGCTGGAGACCATCTCACTGTCTAGGTTGATGGACTACTAGAAAGCCAGGGTTTAGGGCCTCTAGGGTTCGCTGTTGGGAAACTTTGAACAACCAATACAGTGAGTGGTTTAGCTGGCCAGATGGAAAAGGAATGCTCATATATTATCTGCTGGCATGGCTTCTGGGAAGTCTATAGATAGATGCTCAAGGCTGCAGGCTGCCAAGGATGACTGTCTGCTGACACCAGTGTCTGATGAAATACTCCAGGTCCCATAGGCTGACTTCAGTGCAGCATTCATTCATGTGAGCAGGAAAGAGCTCAATTGCTGCCCATTAACATAAAAATTCCACAATTTTAATTGAATTTTCTATTTAATCTTTATATATAATATGTGAAAATTATATTAAAATGTTTTTAATATACCTTATTATAATTAGCACTGGTAAATATTTGCTAATTACTCATATTAAAATCAAGTGAATGGCTGCCCAGCAGTCCATAGGGAAGAAACATGGAACACCAGAAAAGATTATCCTATACACAAGCAGGGCTCTGTGGGTTCTCTCTATGAAATCAATGCATTGAAAAGGACACATGTTAGTCTTCTTTCCTTGCTTGCTGCAATCCCAGTGTATTAAACTCAAAAAGTAGAGATGACATGAACAGATGAAAAATCTTCACTTCATATCATCTAGATTAGCTACTTTTGTAATGATGAGGAAGATGCCTGGGAACACATGAACGACAGGCATTCCTAGAAAAGGCATTCACAATAAAGCCAGGAAAATATAGCCACAAACCAGAGGAACCAGCCTAAGGGAGGAAGCAACCAGGCTGCTTTACTCAGGCCTTGTCAGTACTCCCTTCACAGGTTCTGAGTGGTAAACCCACCTTCTGTAAATCAACAGTGGAATCTTGGAACATATGAAATTATAACCTGGTTTACGTATACGCCCTGGCCATCAAACCATCTAACTTCAAAATAAAAAATCTTCCTTCGAAAAAAAAGGAAAGAAGGAAGGAAGGAAGGAAGGAAGGAAGGAAGGAAGGAAG
>LOEQ01001655.1:202838-214763 GCA_001685075.1 Bramus lutescens | reverse complement strand
ATACATAGATACATAGATAGATACATAGATACATAGATAGATAGATACATAGATGATAGAGATAGGATAAATATATGATTATGGGTGCCATGTAACACACAACATCTGATATATTCCCAATAAATACTAACTACTAAATTTCTCTGTTCTTGGCCATGAGCAAAATTATGGAATAAGTATTTGCTTTGAGAAGAGTATTTTTTGTTTAAGGAGAGCAAAAAACAATGCCGAAAAAAAAATTCTCATTAGTAGGATATTTAGTACTTTAGGTATAAGCTAAGGAGGTTTTAGATGGGTCGTGTGATAAATCTACTTTTAGCTCTTTGAGAATTCTGCACACTGATCTCTAAAGCAGTCTCCATTCCCACATCCTCACCAGCATTTCTTGTCAGTTGACTGGGGTAAGATGAAGTCGCAAAGTAGTCTTAATTTGAATTTACCAAATTGTTAAGGATGATGAATACCTTAATGATAATTCTTAGTCATTTTTATTTTATCTATTGAGAATTCTCTGCTCAGATGTATAGTCCATATTTGAAGTGTGTCATTTGCTTTCTTGGTTCTTCATTTTTGTTATATATTTTGGTTATTAATCCTCTATTGGATGTATGTCTAAAACTTTCTCCCACTCCTTGGGTCCCTCTTGCCTTCGCTGATTGTTTCCTTTATTACACAGAAGACTTTTATGTTTCTTAGTTACTGTTTGTCAGTTGATGTCCTTAATTTCTCAGAAAAATAATTCTGTTCAGAAAGTTATTTCCTATACCTATATCTCATGGGGTCCTGTCTATGCTTGCCTAGTAGTTTCAGCGTTTTAAGTTTCATAGTTGAGGTCTTTGATTCATTTGCAGTTTACAATGTGCAGAATTATATATATGGGCTCCATTTTATAGTTCTATGTTTGGACATTCTGTTTTCCCAGCATCATTTGTTGATGATACTCTCTTACAGTGTGTATTTTTTTGCATCCTTATATAGTGACTATAGTTTCATATGCTGTTTTTGTCTTATAGTTTGCCCCCTTGCTTTTTATGTAGGCTTTTGTGCCTTCATGGAAAACCTGACATAAATAAACATTTTGTTGACTTGTCTTTAAGCAAGCTTACCACTGTATTGATTGTTTCAATGAGTTAGGTAAATTATTGATACAGCCCTTTCTATATTTGCGCAAACTCATTTTAAGTTCTATTTTGTGTGTGTGTGTGTGTGTGTGTGTGTGTGTGTTGTGTAGGCAAATGTGCCACAGTACATATATGGAGATTAGAAAAAATTTCTGTAGAGGAGAGTGAGTATGTTCTAAATACAATTCATTCATGTATGTATGAAATTACAAAAGAATAAATAAACTTAAAAATGAAATTTAGAAGTGGGGCTTCACAGGTTTTGTGTGTGTGTGTGAGAGTGTGTGTGTGCGTGAACGTGTGTATTGCATACACAGAAACAACTGAGTTTATTTAGTGTTGCTCTTACACATGTGTGTAGGAATGTCCACTTGGAATTGGTTAGTCTATCAGTGGTTTGTTCCTTGAGAAAACTGATTCTCCCTTTCTCATCCACCATTGATTGCTTGTATTTCTTTATATTGATAGATGAGGCCATGTGAAATTTCTCCCATTCACATTGGTAAGCTAGCTGGGGTTGTTACTGTGCAGATTCTGTTTAGGTGGACATACTGCTGAGAATTTATGGATGAAACTTTCCTGTCCCATCTAGAGTCTTCTATTTCACTGCAAGCATCTTGGTCCTCTAGGTGCTACAGTCTTCCTCCCCTCCACAATTTTGTTCTATCCTTAGGCATAAGAGTTGTTCTGCAGATATATCAACTTAGGTTAGGCAGCCCACAGTCACCTACTCCCTGCATAGTGACCAGCGGTGTCTTTATGTAATAGTCTCCATCTATCACAAAAAGAAGTATTTTTGATGAGGGTGAGAGCTATACTTATCTGTGTTTTGAGAATAGACTTTTAGAAAATAGGAATTGTATTGGCTTAGGAAAAAAATGGCAGTAGATGGTTCTCCTCTTGGGTCTTTGACCTCTCCAGCAATTGGTTTCTTGCTAAGTTTACAGTACTAGCCATAAATCTCTCCTACTGAGTAAGTTTTGAGTCCAGTTACAGCTGTTGGCTACTTGCAAGTTAAAAGCACTATTTCATCATTGGGAACCTTTTGCCAGGCTGGTCATTATTGTAGTCTGTAGGGTTTACACATGAATAGGCTATTGATTGCTTCTCCCTTGGCAGCTTGCAGAGCATCTTCCAATACTATGATAGTTAGTCCTCAGGGAGGAAGCTTCTGGGCCGGTTCACGCTAGGATCCTCCAAGTCCTGTGTTCACAGTGTGTGGCATCTTCTACTATAGGGTCATACTTTCAAGCTCTGGGGAGCAAAACCCCAGAAATTCAACAAAGTCTCTTGGGTTACGCTAAGACTAACAAGTCAAAGGAAAATTTCTCATGCCTGGCACTAGGTTTGATTAGACGGCCGATGGGAGGAGCATTATCACTCTATATGGCTTGGCACAACTCCATTTAAACTAAACACACACACACAGAGAGAGAGAGAGAGAGAGAGAGAGAGAGAGAGTCATATTTTTATTTCATTTTTGATGTGAGAGTTGAAAATTGGCAATGGTGTGAAAACAAATTGCAGGAAAGACTTAAAGGAGAAAATGCCTTCATAGTCCCCATATTTATCATTTTATTTCCCACGAGCTGCTTTGAGATGAACATTTGCAAAGTAGGATTATAGTAATGGTGATATTTTGTGCTTCTCTAAAGTCAAATGCACTTATTTATTCTTTCTCTGAACAATCTCTGCCTACCTCAGCTCCAGCTCTCTGCAGTGAGCACACATGGTTTATATTCATCTACTCAGAACTTTGCCCCACCACAGGGGTGTTCAAAGGCTCCTTAGGAGCCCTTCCCTGCTGCAGCCAATGGGGCAGTGACTGTTTGATTCTTTACTGAAATCTGGGATGATCAGAATCCAGACCCAGGTATTTCTTACCTGCTCTAGAATGACGACCTTGCAGGTAAGGAACCTGGCCAGCGTTTATAGAATGTAAACATTCTAAAATTCTAACTCTTCAGTTCTTCCTTCCTTTCTTTGTCCTCCTTCTTATTACCATTCCATGAGCAAAGAACCATCTTCTCCTTGGCCATGCTATCAAACCCCTCAAGTACTACCGATGTTCAGATGAGCAAACACCACCAAGGGTCCCAGTTTGGAATAAACTATCTTGACCTTAACTCCACCTGATAGCATGGTAATGTGGCCTCAGCACAGCTGCCATTTTAATTTGGGTGATTCTCCTGCTGTGTTGTTGTTAACTGTGATTTTGGAATTTAAAAGGTACAGTTTCAGTCAATATTTTAGTAATATTAGTGTTTGTTTTTAACAAGAATAGTATTCTGCTTTAAAGTAAAAATATCTGTAATGTAAAAATGTATATAAAGAATCTTGGGGTAAAGTCAGAGTGCCAAATTTGAAGAACTGCCTCTTGTATTACAAGAATGAAAAGCAACTCTGTAGAAATCATTGGTAGGGGTCAATGTTTCCTTGTTTCCAAAAGCTAAGTAATGGTCTGCTTCCTGCAAGGAGACAAGAGAAAAAGATTCTAACATTTTGCATTTTCCACCACATTGCACTGAATTTAAAAAAAATGAAAATAGAAAGTAAACTATATCCTGACAACAGAGGCTTCACAGAGTTGGCTGGCTTCCAAGCAAGTTCTCTTCAAGAAAACAGTCTCCCTTCATGAAACTTATGAGTACTCCAAAGTCCTTTTGTTGAGCAGGACTTCCCAGAGAGACAGATACCATGGGGAAGAGATGCACCGACAGCTCCTTTGTCTTTTCTAAATCTAATCCTCACATTATAGGGCAGACCTTTTGCATCATCCTTTCATCAGCCACAGGAGCTTCCCGTGGGCTGCTGGGTCAAGTGTACGCTTTAGAATCCGTGTACTCGGGCTCCACTTGACTCTGAGATACTTTCTATATAGTTTTATTATTATTATTATTATTATTATTAAAAAATAATAGACTGAGAAGGAGAAACTCACTGTGATTCATGAACCATAGCCAGGTGGCTGATTGCCATTTCATTTGAATTTGTGTTCATGTAGCCGCACTTCTTTGGAACATAAATCTACCGAGGGCAACAGCATGCTGAGACAGACCGCCTCATCTCAAGCAGAGCCCAATGCATGCCATGAATTACATGACAGCTGGTCACCCTCCACTTCCAATCTCACAAAGTTTAAATATTCAAGTTAATATCCTCTTCGTGGAGTTATTCTCCCAGCAGAATGAAGAACGAAATCAGAACATCAGTGTGAACGAACAGTAAGCTCTGTAAAGGCTTCCTTCACACTCTAGAAACTGCAATCATGAGTCAGAACAGCACTCACAATAAAGACAAAGTTCAAAGTCAATTCTGCAAGGAAAGTAGGTGAGGTCATCTGCAACAAATGTTGTCTTAAGCATTAATTTTGTTTTTGAAGTCAAATCCTGTGACAATTTCATACAATATTACCTTGAGATTTGACAGAAAAATGTTTCTGTATTAGTAGTAGTTTATGTATTTTTGAGTTTCCTAAGTATTCACATAAATGCATAATTCTTAAACTTGATTTCATCTAATAAAAGGAAAAATACAAATGCAAAAAATCTTTGCAAAGGCCCAGAATACATTTGTTAAGGGCTTTCCTACCCCTTTAACAATAAAAATCAATTGTTAGCTAAAGTAGGCTTTGAAGCTGTAAAATATAATATTTGAATACTAATTATTCAAATCTTAAGGTTCTATCCAAATGATATTTCTAAGCAATTTTAATGCAACTGATTTTGAAAAACATGAAATTTTGAAGACAGCTAAAATAAATCAATTAAATGGCATTTGAAAAATGTTTTAAGAATTTTATTTTCTGTTGGGACTGAGAGGAACTAACTCTGTATCCTAAAAACACACACTTGAGACATGAGTTTGGCTCTTAAAACACCTTCTTGAAAGATAGTATTTGTTTTTATTTCTAAGGTCAATGAACAGCTCTAGGAAACAAGCTGTGTTGTTAAGAAGCAGTCTCTCTTGGAGGAGTGCCAGCTGAGGCCAATCCCTGGGACACCAGAGCAGACAAAGCAAAGGCCACAGCAGGACCTATGCAGGCAGCCAGAGCTGTGGCTACCAAGCTTCCCAGACAGTCAACATATGACGAAAGCCTGAAACTTTTGTCACAATCTGTCCTTTGCTTAACTGCAGCTGCTGTCATCTGGAAAAAGGGAAGACTGATGTGGGTACCAGCGGTGGTGGTAAAATGTATTGCTTTGTTCTGTGGCCCCGATCGGAATGAGGGTCCTATTTTAAGGGAGTATAATTGCTGACGCTCTAATGAAACTTTGGACATATGGTGTGTGGGTTGGTGGGGATAACTGAAGACTGAATCTTTGTGACAGCTGGCTAGAACATCCATGTATGATGTGACTATTGGAAAGGTAATGTAGGTGGGGGAAGGGCAAGAAAGCCACTAGCTCTCAAGTTCAAGGTTATCGCTGAGTTCCACCTATTACTACTTGAAGTCTTCTGAGCCTTGCTCTTTGTGAAAACTATATTAGATTAATTCCAGTGCTCATTTGCCAACAGAGTTCTGACACAGCAGCAATCTCCAGTCCATTATAATCCATAAGCCACAGGTATCTTCACCTAAGCCTTAGATTTTTCAGACGGGTCAGGCAAATGAAAAGACTACTCAGTCAGGCAGCAGTGGACATTAATCAGCTACGTCTGAAGTGTAGTCTGAAGAAGGAATCAGCAAAGGAATTCAGGACCGGGAGTGTGTGAGCAAAGGAGAATTTATGCTGAAGCAGAGGAGAAGTACACAGATGGTCTCCTTGACAGTGTTAGAGTAGCAGAACTCAGGAAAAGATACGCACTGTAGAAAGACTAGAAAACTGCCGCAGTCCGTGACTCCAGTTCTCAACTGTGGCCATTTAAGCAATGTCTGGAGATATTTTATTTGTCTTTTTGGAGGTTGCTGCTTTTCATGGGTAAAGGTCAAAGATGTTATTAAACATGCTGCAGTCAAATGAGGCAGTGCTCCCCATAATTTCAGCATTCAGAAGGCTAAAGCAGGAGGATCAAAATCAACCAGGGCTAGCTCAGGCAACATAGACCAAAGAAAAGCCCCACAACGCCTAAGACAAGTCCTCTAAGAGTAATTACCCATGAGAAAAGATCAAGGTTTGTCAAGGTTGTCAAAATAGAAAGAAGGCCACTGCAGCTGAGAAACTCCAGAAAAAGTGGACTCCCTGACCTTTGTAGAGGCAACACAGACGGGATGGAGCCCTGGCAGCAGGAGACACAGAAATGCAGGCTAGTTTGTTTCCTTGAGAACAATGGTGTAGTAAGCAGCTGGGCAATAAAGAAGCTAAAGGAAAACAAGAGAAGAACTGACGGAGGATTGTCCCCTGCCCTGATACAGACCATGACTAGTGGAAAGATTTGTTTAAAGGAAAAGTGATGGATATGTTCCTCGGGTCCAGGAAACTGAGGGGTCATGGCCAGAGTTCAATGTGGTGAAGGAAAGCTTGCAGAAACAGAACATGTGCTGTGAACATGCAAAGTTCGCACTTGCTACCCAAGAGGAGCTGCTCAAGACCTATATGACCGGTTACAGGGAGAAAGGGTAAAGTTTCCTTGCAGTTGAAAGGCAGGTGCTCTGCCATGAGTTTCCTGCAAGCATTCTGGCAGCAGCAATCCTCACAAACAAACTAGCAAGCTATACTGCCTCTCTAAGAAACTATTTACATAGACCAGGCTGCTCACACTCAGGGCCTCACCTGCCTCTGCCTCCCCGATGCAGGGACAGAAAGTGAATGCCTCCACGCCTGGCTTTAGCCAGTTGTTATTGTGAGAATATTTCAAATTGTGTAGAACTGCTTGTAAAAATGTTTACTTAGATAGATGCTAGGACTACCAGTGAAACTCTGGAATCTGTAATATGGCCCACAATAAAATGTCTTTGTATACCACATAGAGTCCCAGATGAAGCTGTTGCCCACTGACACCTGCTTTGTGAAGGAGGTAACTGTACACAGACATGCTGCAGCCCAAGCTTACTTCCACAGCCTAGTCTATGTCATGGGAGTCTGAGGACAGGCCCACGCTGCCTGTCTCTTAGCATAATAACAAAGTTCATGGATGGGCCTCTCTTAGCCCAATAGTTTCTTATGTTTCTCACTGATGCATAAGCTAATCCTTGAACAGTACTGAGAACAATTGGCTAAAGCCAGGTGTGGTAGTGCACGCCTTCAATTCAAGTATTGGGGAAGCAGAGGCAGGTGGAACTCTTGAGTTTAAAGACAGCCTGCTCCAGAGAGTTCCAGGTTAGCTAGGGTTACATGGTGAGACCTTGTCTCAACAGCAACAATAAAAAGAAAAGAAGGGAGGGAGGGAGGGAGGCAGGNGGAGGGAGGGAAGGAAGGAAGAAAAAAGGAGGAATACAGAGAAAGATAGAAGCAGACAGAGATAGAGGCACACACAACAGAGAGAGACAGAGACACACACAGAGACAGAGAGACAGAGAGGCAAACAGAAAACAAAAACAACTGAACTGGCTACATATAGAAAGTATAATAGTTGAGAATACATGCAGTGAAATGTCTTTTTAAAAAAAAAGACTAAAAACTGGGCACTTATTTCAGAATTGATATAAGAAGGTAAGAACAACAGAAGATATAATAGAAGAGGCCAAAGTAGTCTGACAAGGGAGTGAAAGGGTCTCTGGATTAACATAAAAATAGTAAAGTGTCAGCAATCCAAACACACCATTGCACTGGCAGATTGAAACTGTCCATGCATGATGCATCTGTCAATCACAGCTCCTGGCCTGACATGGCAAGTATGGTGGTTCATGAGTTAATCATAAACCATTTCTCCAATGTTTAAATTATGACAAATAGGTATATATTGAATATTTTCCTTTTTCTAAATTCTAGGAAGCATTTTGTTGGATTTTGTTAAGCACTAGTAATATATTTACAGGCATAAGTCAGAATTTCCCTTTCATAGTAAAGTTAATCTGCTGTATTTAAATTTCAAGAAGTAAAATAGTGATAGGAAAAAAATAGCTTTAAAATTGTTTAAAGAAAATGTTAAACCTTAAGACTGCAGTGATGCTCTTTTAAGAATTTGATTTTTTTATTTAGCCTCAATTCTGCTTTACCACGTATGCATCTATTAGAGAGTCAGAAATTTGTAACAGATCCAGAATCAATCAACCCTCAGTCTCACATGCTGTGAAGCTGTGGCAGCCAATGGAGCAACTATGGAAGACATATGACAGCTTCGATCTTGGAGAAAGGACGAAACAGATTTGACCAATTAAAAACAAAATCACAGGACAAGAGAGGTGGCTCAGCTGTTAAGCACACTGGCTGCTCTTGCAGAGGACCTGCGCTGGTTCCCAGCATCCACATGGCAGTTTATAATGATCCATAACTCCATTTTCATGGGATCTGATGGCCTCTGGTCTTCTACGTGCACCAGGCACACATGTGTCACACATACATACAGTCAAGTGAAACATGCATACCCATAAAAAGTATCTGAAAAAAGAATTGAAATCATTTTTAAACATAAAAGCAAAGCACCAAGAGTAAAAAGCAAGCAGCCTTGGTCTTCTAATGTCTCCACTTCAAGGACAGAACATTTCTGAAGATGTCCTGCAGCACTGCAGACTGTTGTTTACAGTTTCTGCACCCAGACTCACATTAAAATGAAAAGGCCACTGTAAGTAATGAAAGGTGGAGCTGGGTGGGAATGTGAGAGTCATAAAGGTTCTGGAATCAAGAATGGACAGACAGACAATGTAAGTAATGAAAGGTGGAGCTGAGTGGGAATGTGAGAGTCATAAGGGTTCTGGAATCATGAATGGACTGACAGACAATATAAGTAATGAAAGGGGGAGCTGGGTGGGAATGTGAGAGTCATAAGGGTTCTGGAATCATGAATGGACTGACGGACAATGTAAGTAATGAAAGGTGGAGCTTAGTGGGAATGTGAGAGTCATAAGGGTTCTGGAATAAGCTTTAATGGACTGACAGACAAATGGTGTTTCTTTGCATTGGGTCCGTCTCAGATGCAGTTTGGAAAGTTCTTTCATGCAATCGCTGTCTCTTGGGACTCTGCCAGCAAGAAGACAATGGGTCAGCTGAAGACAACAACCATGAACCTGAACCATGCCCCTCCTTTACAACTTATGGAGTCTCCGGTATTCTAAGACCACAAAAACTGGACTGATGCAATAGAATCAGAGAGAGGTTCTTTTCTTTGTCTTTACTATGGCCCTTAATATTCCTTTAATGACAGAGAAGTACAGAAATACGTACAGCTTTTAATGGGGTTTTACTATGTACTGTTTAATAGTGTGGTTGTACACTTTAGTAACTGAAGGAACAGAATAGCAGCTTGGCACATCCTTCTGGGAAGAGCATGATGAGCCAGGACAGCCCAGGCTCCACAGATCTCGTGCTCAAACTGAGCTTCCCACCATTTAACATGAAGCGAGTTGTCATCTACAAGAACTATAACTAATGCGAGCAGTTTCTAAATGAAAAAGACTCATTTCCCAAAGCTAATCAAAACCAAAGGCTTCTAACGGGCTTAAACAGAAACCTGCAAATCTCCCAGTAGCACATGACTGAGAACACATATTCTAAACCACGAGCTTACCAGGAAGAACCAGAGAAAGCTGGCCTACCCCTGCACTTCTCAGACATTGTGTGCAGTGACCCAGGAGTGTGGATGAGACACTGGAAGTCTCCTGAAAGCACAAAATCCCACATGAATGATTCTGACAGAAGGATTCTCTGGACTTCCTGACTGAGCTTGCAGCATCAACCACAGGCCTCACCTAATGGTGCAACGTAGTTAAACATTTGGGTAATACTTTGAAAGCCAAAATGTTCAGGAATACACCAACTGCCACCACTGTGACTATGGAGAAGCATACTTGGCAGCTGTGCCTTGAACCCATTAGCATTATTAGGAAGGCATTCCTCACCACACACCATATTAGTCAATTCTAGAATCACTTAAATCATTGCAGTGGTTCTTCCTTTTATTGTATATTAAAGATGTAACAAGCATATTTTAAATTAATCGACAAATAAAACAATGACTGAAGAATACAGTGAAGCCATAAAGTATTTTCTGGTAAGTCACCTGTAAAACTTCAAAAGTGGTGGCTATTCGAACAGTTTGCAAATTTAGCCAGGCCATTGTAGTAGCTTTACCAGATTCCTGCTCTAAGCCTAACGTTCCAACAGAAAATGGTGTTGTCCTGCCATCTGGTGGTTGTTTTCTAATACTGCAAAGACACGTGTTGATACAATGGCAAAAGAATAAATTCCTTTTGTTTTTTAAACATAATCTCTTTATTGGTTCTTTGGAAATTTCACATCATGTACCCTAATTTCGCTCACCTTCAAGTCCCCTTATATCCTCCCCTCACCCTTGTAGCACACAGTCAAAAGAAAAAAAAAATCAAAACAAAATAAAGCAAACAAACGAACCGAAGGAAAAAAAAAAACCCTCTTCATTACTTTTCCTCTTTTCCCGCCTCTCCCATACCTCTTCATTCGTCCTGGTGACATTGGGAGCAGTTTATCACATGGTATACCCTTTTGTCTAAACATATTTATTAGCAAACTTCATTGCAGTGAGTCAGTCACTTTCTGGTTCAAGGCCTTTGTTATCTGGTACACCAACGAAACTCCTCTGGGAGATCCTAGTTTCGGAGATCCTGTGGGTATCATTCCACAGCAGCAATACCTTCAGGAGCTTCAGCAGGTCATAGATGGGGTAGATACTAGGTTAGGCCAATCCAAGGCCCAAAGAGGTAGGAAGAACCCAAACTGTTCAGACAGGGCCTCTGGGGTCAGCCATTCCCAGGAGAGGGAGTGGAGCCAGCTCATGAGTCAATTCTCCCTTTCCTGTGGGGAGGGGTGGGGCTATCCCATGTGCAGGGCCAGCTCTCTTCTGAGGGTCCAGACCAGCTCTCTCTCTCTGCAGTGCAGCGTCCAGTGAGGAAGGGCCAGCTTTCCCAGTGCCAGGCGAGGGCAGAGCTGACTCAGCAGGGCCTCTGATTTCATCACGAATGGTTCCTACGGCCCTCAGCAACAGCTTGGGCCCAGCCAGACGACATCCTGGTTCCAGGTGGAAGTACTGGTCACTCAGATCGAAATGACTTTGGCCCCAGTCCCAGGCTTCCCTGTGACCTTTGGGGGCAACATAGCCTTGGACTCCAATACAGACCCCAGCCCTTGTATTTTAAGGTCTAGAGACAGTGATTTGCTGATCTTATGGGAAAATTTACTTTAAGTAAGCAGGAGCAGAAAAAAATATTCAGATATAAAGTATCTCAAAGGCCAAATCTTAAGTGGGCTGGATTGAAAAACTGTTTATATAACAATATAGAAACAATATTTCTCCATAAAGAATGCAAAACAATACAGTTTTCTAAAAGGAAAATATTTTGTAACAGTTATCTTCAATCTCAAACACTGCATTTGTTTAAAAGTTTCTTAAGGGTGTTCTCTTGATTAAAGTTCAATTGCAATAAGGATGCTGTGTTTTTAATACACGAGAGAAAAAAGACAAGAATTGTTACCTTCTGAGGTACACGCACTTAGCATTCTGCATGTACATGGTAAAATGCAAACATGCATGGCCACTTTTGGTCTGGTGGTACCAGGATTACTGGCGCCATCTACTGATCTGTGGTTTCTGATTGTCTCAGAATTATGTAAATGTTCCTCACTGTGTACTGACAACTTCCAACACCAGTCATAAAGATTTCCATCTTGAATTTTGCATGCAAATGGATGGAAATAGAAAACACTATACTAAGTGAGGTAACCCAGACCCA
>LOEQ01001655.1:169782-180599 GCA_001685075.1 Bramus lutescens | reverse complement strand
GGGAGGGAAATGGGAGGAGGGGAGGAGGTGGAAATTTTTAATAAAAATTAAAAACTAAAAAAATAAGAAAAGAAAAAAGGAGTTGGGTGAGTAGAGGGGTGGGGAGGATCTGGGAGAAGCTGAGGTAGAAGGAAACCATGTCCAGAATATATTCTATTTTTTTCGATTAATAAAATAAACAGCTACAACTTACAACTAGTAGACTTTCTATGAGCCTAATAATGGCATAAATAGGTATTTTATGACACCTCAGTATTTATATATTCTCAAAATAAACTTTCCTCAATAGTATCAAACTGTTCATTTATATCATTTGAATTAAGGAAAGTATATAAACTGGTGATATCATCTCATTGAGAAAAGCAAATATCACTGAAAAACAGATTAGCTAAGAATGCTTGTCCTTAGAAGAAAAGGCTTAGAAGCATCAAATAGAACTTTCCAGCCACATCAGCATGCCCATTTCTATAGTCCATAGAAGAAAAGGAGAGTGACTCACTAAAGTATGGCCTCTGAGTAAGGGTGCCCCTGCTCGCTCCAGCATTTCTTTAGGAAATGTGTTTCACTGAGTATTAATCCTCCCTCTGACTAACACAGGGTTTGTATTCCCAGTAGGTGAGAGGCTTTCCTGCTTTAAAACATTTAAGAAAGTAGCAGAGTCCATGACAGCCTGAGGAAGGGAAGCTGACAAACCCCTTCAGCTCCTCACACATGCACAACTAGGAATGGAAACCCAGGTCTGTAACATTATCTCTGCTAAGGGAATCTCTGCCTCTGCAGCCAAGGGGGAAAGAAGCTTGCAGTCTACTGAGTAAACTTCCGTCTGAGTGACATTTCCCCAGCACACACAAACAGCATAAGTGTAGTCTCAAAGTTTTTTGATTTTTGTTTTTATTTTTTTTAAGTGGGGCTACTTCTAGATACACAGGCAATGGAAGAAAGTTATGTTCAATCACTTCAAAGTCTTCCAGTGTGGGAGGGGCACCAAAATAAATGAAGCAGCCAAATGAAATGACCTACAGCAGTGGTGTGGTTTGTGCAAACAATCAGAGTGATGAGATCCCAGGTGAAGGTGGTGCTGGCCGAGGAGGTGATGTCTTATCAGAATGGAAGTAATCTTCTGGGAGAGGCAAGATCAAATGGAAAGTCTCTGGGTAAACATGCATTGCCCAAGACACGAGTTATGGAGGATGTATCGTGAAACACAACGATACACACACACACACACACACACACACACATATATATATATGTCTCTCTCTCAATATATATATATATATATGTATATATCAGTTTATTAAGTGGTGCAATGGAGGAACAGGCTAACAGATACAGGACAAGGTATAACCCATTGCAGAATCCTTTTGTTTTATTCAAGAGAGCTGGGAACCAACCACACACCACTTCATGCAGCCTGACCCAATCTTCACCACCCGAGAGAGTGTGATCTCCCCCCCCCATTAAGCAATTGAGTATGAAAACAAGAAGCCATGCCATAAGCCTGGTATCCCAAGGATATTGGTGGAATGAGTTCCCACAATATTTCCCTTTTTTGTCTAAATAAGAAGATTCTAGACCAGGTAGCACACAACTTTAATACCAGCACTCAGGAGACAAAGGCAGGCAGATCTCTGTGAGTTTGAGGCCAGTCTGATCTATAAAAGGACAGGCTCCAAAGCTGCAGAGAAACCTTGTCTCAAAACAACAACAAAACACAAACTAAAAAAGATTTCAAACCCAATACAAAACTATATGTGATATTAACAATTATCAAGTTTTGTCCAGAAAAAAAGAAAGAGTAATAACATAAACAAAAATGGAACTACAACCAACAAGAACGATATCAAGTAAGAAGTACATATTAAGTGACCAGGTCATAGGTAATTGGCAAATAACAGAGATTATTCCAATAACTATCTGATCCTGAAGTGTCCAAGTCTTGTACCTAACAGGCCCTAACTAAGATATGAAAGGATAGTAACTGTGATTGTCTAATCTTCAATCCTATAAAAGACCAGAGGAGGAAAATATTACCTGAGTAAGTAGTAAGTACAAGCAGGTGCCTTCCAAAAGATGCAAGAAAAGACAGAAACAGTTGGCTACCTGGACAGTCACCCAAAGTCTCTCTGCAATGTTCAGGTAACCAACTTTGGTTATAGACCTAGAATATCTGACAGACCACTTTTCAAATGCATGAAAATTTGAATGTCTGACCTATGCCTTGGCAAGATTCAGCAGTTGCTTTTCTTTGTGTCTTGCTTATCCAGAATGGACAGTGTGCTTACTGTCAGCAGTAGAGGCAAGGGCAGTTTGCTGCCCAGTAGGACAGTTTTGCCAAGAAGAAAACAAGCTCCATATCATTCTGCCAAAAAGAGGGAATGAGCACAGGGAACCAGGCAGTCTGAAAGTGAGAGAGTAAGAATCTCTCTTGTATGTAAGACTTGAGAAGGTCATAACTATGTGCAGAAAAAGATGCAAGACATTTAAACTCAATATGCCTCTTCATAGGAGCTGACCAACCAGTTGGGAAACCACTGCCACTATCACCAAAATGAGATAACAGGGTCTGGCTCAGAGAATCACAAGGCAGAACAATGAGCTTAGTTTATTTTTGGGAGAACATCAATAAAAATGTTGGGTGTCAAGATTGGAGAACTGGGCAAAGAAGAGCTTAAGAAAATGCCCATACTATCTCTGTTTGATTCTTTTATTATTGTGTTGCTGTTGGTTTGCTGTTGTTCTAACAGGGGAAGAAATACTGTTAAAAGCACTATCACAATGGCAAAACCAAAAAAAAATGAGTTGAAAGTTTAACCAAAGACTTAAAATACAATGAAATATTGAATCATAATGTCCATTACATACTGAAAACAAACTGTTCCTAATACACACCCTTTAAAAACAAGTTCATTTCTAGTCTCAACTTTAGAAAATATAAAAAGATGAAGTGTAAACGGAGATTTCTCTCCCACCTGAAAGTTCCCGAATAAACACTCAGAAGCTTAATATTAATTACAATCTGTTTGGCTTATTAGCTCAGGATTATTACTAACTAGCTCTTACAACTTAAATCAACCCATTTCTATTACTTTAAATTTTACTATACATGACTATGGCTTGCTACCTCACATCTTACTTCTTTGGCTGATGCGGGCACCTCCCAGACTCTGAGTTTTTTTTTTCCTTTTATCTTTGCTTGCATTTCCTACCTGGCTCTAATCTGCCTGGTTATTGACCAACTAAGCTTCTTTAATAACCATGGTAATAAAACATATTCACAGTATACAGAAGGGCATCCCATATCAATGAAGTATATAAAAATATAAACAAAAAAGTGTTGAAAGTCACCAGTGTATATTGTTAAGTTTTCCTTGCAAGAGCTCCTAACTCATCTCAGTGCAGCGTTAACTGGAAACCACATTATTGTACCCTCATTGCCCTTCTGCACTCTTCAGTCTCCTGTGACTCAGTGTTGGTGGCAAACAATGCAAAGCAAGGAGCAGCACTTTAGGAATGTCTGTAATACTGAGATACGGTGCTTAAACCATGGAGTGTCTGGACAATTTCTCAGGTTTTATGAACGTTCCATAGAAGAATAGTTAACTAGATTTTGTTTCCTAAAGAGAAAAACCAAAACTACTTCCAGTTTCACCCACTGAAAAGCGAGAGGAAAGATCTAGTCATTTGTGACTAAAATAGCCATTTTACACTACTACAACAAGAACAGCTAATACATTATACTCCTAAATAATAATTTGATAACACAGAGTGCCTCTGCTTTTTGGCTGACCCAGTTTTGGGGAATTTTTATTAATGGAAGAACCCTAATTGGTATTTTGGATTTCAGCCCAATGGCGGTATTCCCTCTCTTATAAGTTGGACCAAAATGCAATGTGTAAATGAGGCTGTTCTAAAATTAAGACACTCATTCTGGCCAGTAGAGTACCATTTAGTAATTACAACAGCAGCACATGTTGCTACAGTGACCAGAAGCAAGATGTGTCTCTCCCATTTTACACCAATGAGTTTACTCAAGGCCACGCAGTGCCTGAGCACTACTCTGCAGCATTTCAAGAAATTAAGTCATAAAGGGAACGCATTGAAGTCTCCAAAAAATATTCATATGAAATAGAATGTTTGCAAACATTGGTAAAATCTAGTGAGTGGGGATCTGTACTAAACTTACAGAAAAATTGAAACAGGTACATCTTTTCCCCTGCCTTAAATGAACTCATTATCTAATTGACCAAAATAATCAGGAAATGAAGACAGAAAGTTATACCAATATTTACCATAAATCCAGTGTAGCTCTAAGAATTGATATATGATTACATCATCGTTTTGAGTAATTAAGTTCATTTATTAAGTATCTACTGAAAAGCAGGCATCCTGTTAGAGGCAGAAAACCAAAGATAGTTTTTTCTTTTGTCTGTGTCCTTATTCACTTGTGATCAGACTATGGAACACAACACCTCTAAAGCAGTGATTCCTAACTCGTGGGTCATGACCCCTGGTGGTCACATATCAGATATTTTCATTATGATTCATAACAGTGGCAAATTTACAGTTATGAAGTAGTAAGGAAATAATTTAATGGTTGGGGTCACCGGTTGCTGCGCTAGGACAGTTGAAAACCACTGTTCTAAATCACTGGAACTAAGCCTTGCTGATCTGTCTAAACCACTGGTTCTCAAAGCACATTCCTAGGTCCAACAGCAGCAGCATCTCAGAAACCACTATAAATGCAAAATCTTATTTGGCATGATGGTTTCACCATACCATCATTGGAGAATCTCAGGAGAGTCCTGAGGCCAGCTAACTGTGTAAAGTGAGATGGTCTCAAAAAAAAAAAAAAGAAGACAGGAAATTATGGATGAAAGCAAGTTCTTGAGTCAGACCCTGAAACAATCAGAAACTCTGGGTGTTTCCATTAGCCATCTTGGAATGTCCAACCCCTAGGTGATGTTCAATACTCAAGCTTTGTCATATAACAGTAGCTAACCACAGAATAAGAACTAGAAACACAATTCTAACTGAAAAGGAAGAATAATTTCTATCCCACCACACAATCAATGCAAAATTTTTTTTGTTCTCACGTATGCATTTATTTATTCACTTTTTTCCTTATAGAACCATTCAAAACTTATGCCTTAGAAAATTTAGGTGTTTGTTAGTGTAGTGTGTGATGCACAAAAGATATTCTTCTTTTAATTTAATAATGAACTAAGGATACTGATATCCTACACATATTGGTTAAAATTTAGAAATTTAGTAATTTTAGAAATTTAAAATCACAAAGAAAAATTGTCTTTAAATATTCTTTTTCTATTTTTCTTTGGTTATTTCTTTTTTTACCTCACCACTTCATTAACTGTCTGTATGCATTAAGAACCCAGCTCTTCAACATTGATTTTAAATATTATCCTCTCTCATTTTTGATCATTTAAAATTTTGAGCTTCAATTTGTGTAATCTGATATATCATTCATATATTTTCTTTTTTTTCAAAGCTTTACACTCAGAGTAGCACTGCAATTCTGGCATATAATATTTACCTATCAGCAACATGAAATATTGGCAAGTTCGTGTTTATATTTGACTTCCTTATTTTATGTATCATTTTCCAACTTCAGCATGCATGAAAACTCAAGGATTTGGTGCAACAGGAAGACTCTTGGGCTGCACCCACATCTTATGATATAGTAAAATTCAGAGAGAAAATCTTAAATTCCTGGTAAGTCCCCAGATTGGGTAGACATTGTGGGTACATGGTCATGCTGTGATTATCAGCAGGCCTGAACACCTGTCAGCAGACCAAACAGTCTTTAAGTGAAAATAGGAGTTTCATACACATTAACTTATAGTGATAAAGCTATAAGAAGAAAATGGATGAGATAAAAATAATTTCAGAATGGTGTAAAAAAAAGTTGGGCTCATAGTACTTTTTTAATGGTGTGAATATGAATTTCTCTGAGACACAATAAGCTAGGTCAAAATGTAAAGGCATATATCTATAGTAAAATCCCATTAATATTAATTAACTTATAAAATTTCACTTGCATAAGAAATCAAATATTTCTTTATATTTTATGCTAATTACTTTTCTTTATCCATATTCATTTTTACCAATAGGATAAATTTATAAGGGAAACATACATTAGGGCAATTGAACAAGTGAGATACACTACCTAAGGAATAGTTTACCAAATTTAATTATTTTATTTGGTAAAATAATAAAATCTATTTCATCTATTTGCCAAAAAAATTATAAACCAAAGATGAGGTGGATCTAACCTGAGTATTATATTTTACTTAATAGAATATTTAGTAGTATGCATATTATAAATACTCAAAAGTATTCAGAACATGCTTTTAAATGACATTAATGATGAGATACTTTTAAAACACTCAAGACAGTCAAATGTTACTGGGTTTTCTCTGAAAAAGATGACACACATATTCACTTAAGAGATAGTATGAGAAGAAGAACATGTTGTCATGGGATAACAGAACACTATCATCCCATTTATATGGTAGGGAAGACACAGAAAAGAGAGAGATCCAAGGAAAACAGAACAAAGCCACAAACACTAATCCTGTAGAGCGATCATTTCCTTCCCTTATAGCAAATGTTTTAATGTAACTTTGGGCTCTCAATGCTCACCTATACTGTACCCTGAGTAGAAAACTCTTACCAACTTCATTAAGACCTAAGAGTGAGATAAATAAAGTAATGGACCTTAATCTGACTTCCACAAAACAAAGTAATTCAAAATGTCCCTATTAATTATGAAATTCCTTTAAGAGTAATAGCCAAGAAGCCAGTAAAGACATATTATACAAGCTTGTCCACTTGGACATTTAGAGATTTAGACATCTAGTGATGCTGTAATCTGGGTTAAGATAAACCATTGAAACATTATCCATTACAACCTATATAAATTTCAACCTTAAATTTCACATTTACTTGTCCACCTAAAATGCTTCAAAATTATGATGAGCTGAAATTTATTCAAATTCTCAACTATGTTACATAAATAACAAAATATATACAAGCCCATAAATATATATATATATATATGCATCTATAATATGTGTGATTCCCTACATAGCATTTTAATTTGGTCCGTAGAGTAGATTCAACAGTGTTATTATCCTAAAATAAATATATTCTATAATATGTATTGATATAAAACAATATACATCTATAAATCAAGTATAGCTAAAATGGCTTTAGTGAAACTGCAGTAAATTTCTGTTGTAGAAATAGATTTTTGGTTTTAAAAATCTACATTTAAAAAGTACCTTTCTAGATGATGCATAACTCATTAATTTACATGTAGAAAGATTGGAAACAAGAAGAAAATATGACATTTTATACACTTAACACCATGACACAGCCAGCATACTTAGCTGTTTTTCCTTTGGCCCAGGGAGTTGTTCTGTAGCCCAGACAGCCCTGGAATATGTAGTGATATTTCCTGCCCATGCCTCATAAATTCATCTACTCACCACTCCTAGCACACCTAGACTCTTGTGCTGACTCTGGGAAGAAAGCAGTCTTTCCTAGGAAGGTTTTGACTTCTATCACCTCTGCAAGTCTTAGGGAAGCTTAGGGTGGGTGCCTAGGACTCCTTGGCCATATGACTTCCCATAAAGAACAGAAGTTTTTACAATAAAATATCAACAACGAAAAAGCCCTGGAACACATTTATGGAAGCTTAATTGGTATGCAGGTGCAATTAAGATGATTCAGGAAGTATAAACCAGAAGCCATATGGTCCTTAGTTCTTCAACAGTGCAAGCAGGAATGTCAGTGCTGGATCTGAGTA
The DNA here is from genome assembly GCA_001685075.1 of Bramus lutescens. Taxonomy (NCBI): domain Eukaryota; kingdom Metazoa; phylum Chordata; class Mammalia; order Rodentia; family Cricetidae; genus Bramus; species Bramus lutescens. The sequence continues at coordinate 172,768 of LOEQ01001655.1, read as the reverse complement.
CAGCACTATTGAAAAAATGCTTTGCTCAGTCATCCTGAGTGTTGCTTTGAAAACCAGTTTAGAAAATGAAGTGATTCCAACATATCCAAATGTGTGATATTTGAAATACATCCAATGAGGCAAGTCAATCTCAGCATCCCCATGCTGACGCAAAAGGGCCTTCTGCACAGGATAAGCCAATGTTCCCTCAGTTAGAGTTTGGCTATCCTTCAAATCTAACAGTTCCAGACAAGCAACTATCAATGCAAAAACAATTGATGCATCAATACATGGCCAAAACCAGCAGTTAGCTATCTTTGACTTTATCTTTCCCAAGAACATAAATAAAGAATAATAGATAAAAGTCAATCCTGAAAACATCCCAATCGAAGCTCACAAAGGGTGTTACTAGGTTGATTATAGCTTTATGTCAATGTTTCCTTGCAGTGTTAAAGAAAAAGAATGCTGCCTTGGTCTGGGCATGACCTGGAGTGACAAAACCAAGTCAGTCCCAGTGAATGAAGACACAAACTGTGTAGGAATCCCTGCCATCAACAGTGCAGTAGACAAATTTAGGAAAGAAAAGGAATAGGATAGGTTTTGAACACATTTCTCACTGGAATGTATCATGATCCACATAAATAGAAGTTTGACTGCAAATGTTCCTGTAACTTAATTGCAAATGGCTTTAGCTAAGAATGAACTCTGGGCAGTGCAGTGTGAATGCATGATTTTAAGATACTGGGATGGAAGGCTAAGATAACAATCCTTGCTGAAACGTGATGCTGAGCTGGTATTGGAAGTGTTCCAAGCCTCCATCAGTCAGTGTGGTAAAGTACTTTGTAGAATGGCCTGAAGACAGTCTTGTCTGTCAGGAGCATCTGGGTTTCTTATTCCTAGGTTTTGCTTGGCAGCGTGACATTGTGGAAACTCACTGCTGCACCTTAAGGACAGTCAGGACACTGATATATAACAGTGTGTATAACTGAAGGCCGTGTTAGTTTTATTTATGGTCTCTTAATGTCTACTTTTTCCTTTCTTAATCAAGTCCAATCAACTAACTTTGATACACATCTCCTCGTAAAATAATCCCCGTGAGGGCATTAAAGTTACACTACAGCAAAGTCTCCCAACCCCCTTCATCTTTCTACCCAGAACTGTGACAATCCTTACTGAGGCTCAGTGAGCCTTAGTGAATATATATATGGAAGAGAAAGGGAGGGAGGAAATGGGGAAGAAAGAAGAAAGAGGGAGGAGGTAGGAACAGAGAGGAGGACAGAAAGACGGATCATGATGTGATCCCACTATTTGTTCAAGAACATATTTTCTAAGATAAAAAGATTTATTACCAGGATTCTGCCACCAGATCTAATAGAATGGCTTAATTTTTTTATTCTCCAGACTCCTAAAACCAGATATGAAAAATGCTTTGATGGGGAAAGCCTTGTTAAACAATAATCTTTAAGAGGTGGTCTTAGTTAAGGCATGGCTTTACAGGGACCCAGGTAAAAAGCTGTGGACCTCCGTGTGAGCTCTCTCTGCACCTTTTCCCATAGGACATTGCTGTGCTTGGATTTCTCATTTCCTGTTCCATGAATTTTCCCTTTATAATAAATAAAATATAATTGTTTTATCCTTAGCTAGCCTGATTATTTCAACAATGCTTTTATAAGACAATTTACTTTATAATTTCCCTCTTACCAACTCTGTGATTTTCTTTTGCATTGTTGATGTTTTCATAAATAATCATAATAGACCATTGAAGATAATAATCCTTCTCTCTGACAAAAATTTACTTAGACAAAGATCTCTGGACTCATATGAACTATTCATATAAAACATAAATATGAGTATTTTAGTTACTTTACTTGGGTTATTGTGAAGAGAAAATACCCAAATTAATTTTCCAAGAAGTTTATATTATCTAAGTAGCACCTACAAGCCACATACCAAGATCTTAAAACATCGTGTAGTATTCATTTGCAGTTACAGTGTGTCTAGGCCACAGTGATTTCCAGAAGCCAGGAGGTTCAGAGAGTGGGTACTGAAAATCTCTTACACACTGTAGACATTTATCCTCTTTTCCCTGAGTTACAGACTCTCTGGTGGAGAACTTCTCAGTCAAAATCTGAGTAAAAAAACACTGTCAAGGCTTTCCTGCTAGAGTTCTAAGTATGCTAGAGTGCTCCCCAGCCTCTGTTTCTCTTTCTCGTTCCCTCTCTCTTCACACACACACACACACACACACATGCACACACACACACACAATGGCTCCGTCATAGAGCTTCATCAACAAATACTAATCTGTAAAACATAGGAAATCAAAACTACTATAGCACAGTAATACACATGGATGGTCAGACTAACATGGTAGATTAGCTTCAGGTGTAGACAAGTGAGTGCACAGGGCACTGTTCTTAGTTACTTCTTTTATGGCATTGTCTTGGGTTTTTGTTGCATTTTTTTGTTTTGTTTTCTTCCTTAAACAAAGAATAGCACTTTTTTGGTTTTTTTTAACTGCACATTGCAATTTCCATAGCCATAGAATTTGCTAAGTAGTTACTTAAAAGTATCTTCAAAGTACTTAGTTATTATCAAAGGTGATAACATTCTTACTGCTTTTACTAAAAATGCTTAATAACTAACAGACTTTATTTAACAAAATTACCCTTGTCACCATTCTCCTACTGCTTTTCTTTTCTCTGTTAACCTCCTCTCCTCCATTATCCTCCTCTCCTATGCTCCCATTTTTTGTATGAAGCACTTTCTTAGATGTAGGGATGATTGAAACATGCTTGGAAAAAAACACTAAGCGTATTCACACCTAAGTGATCATGTGTCTGGAAATGTCTCTTTCCATTATGTCTGCTAGCCAAAAGTAGAGTTAATTACTGAAGCCAAAAAATACACTTGTGGTAAGACTATGTCAGATTCTAGACATGGTGGAGACTTCTGGAAAATACAATGCCTTTGGAACAGCCGAGAGAGAGAGAGAGAGAGAGAGAGA
>LOEQ01001655.1:135414-158984 GCA_001685075.1 Bramus lutescens | reverse complement strand
GCCACAAGGACACGTGCTTAACTATGTTCATAGCAGCATTGTTTGTCATAGCCAGAATCTGGAAACAACCTAAAGTGCCACTCGACCAAAGAATGGATAAGAAAAATGTGGTACATTTACAAATGGAGTACTACACAGCAAATAAAATAAAATAAAATAACATCTTTAAATTTGCAGGCAAATGGATGGAGCTAGAAAACATCATATTGAGTGAGGTAACCCAGACCCAGAAAGACAATTATCATATGTACTCACTCATAAGTGGTTTTTAAACATAAAGCAAAGTAAACCAGCCTACAAATCAGAATCCCAGAGAATCTAGACAACAATGAGGACCCTAAGAGAGATATACATGGCTCTAATATACATGGGAAGCAGAAAAAGAGAAAATCTCCTGAGTAAATTTGGAGCATGGGGACCATAGGAGAGAGGGGAGGGGAGAATCAGGGAGGGGGGCAGAGAAAAATGTAGTGCTCAATACAAAATCAATAAAAAAGTATGTTGGCAGAATTTTAAAAAAGGTATAGCAAATTATAAGCTATTACATATTAGAAAGGTGTTTCTTTAAGTGAGTAGATCAAATATGCTTTTTTACCCCAAGAAAACATTAATAACAACTGAGTGGTAACAAAAGGAAAAAGTATTTGCATATCCATTCAAATATATGTAAATGATTATTCACAAAAATATTTGCAGAATTGACCAACAAACATGCAACAGCACATATCATATATTCCTGATGACATAGGTTTATCTAGTACCATCTCACTATGTGAGGATGATCATCTATATTCTTTCTTGATAGGGAAAAACATGCTTTCCAAATTTTGCTGTAGGAGACCCAGAAAAGTGATGATACCAACTTTAAATGACATGAGCTATTTTCTCAGGTATTTGTCAAGCTGAAATCCCATTTTTATAACAAATGTTAACTGTATGAAAAATTATATCTTAAACCAAAGTATGACAGCATTGAAAGCATAAATCACTTGAAAATGAGTAATAAACCATTTCTCACAGAGAAATTTTCTTGACTATTTTTCCTAAAATTATATTTTCTTTTTACAGTCTTCCCTGGTTGTCATGAGTTATTATTTTCATCTACTACTGTTTCCTCTTGACCTTTTTTCACCCCTGCACTAGGTTAGGAGCTCCAGAAATTTCCAGCCCATTGTTTGCTAAAGCAATTAATCATTTTTCATTAACTCTACTATTTGTAGATGCATATTTATATATAATTAGAAAGTTTCAGCTCAGGAAAGTATTTTCTATTCTATATACAAACATTGTATTCTTATAGTTTCTAACCCAGACCAATGCATAGTTGATTTTCTATAATGTTTTTAGATGTAGTTTATTGGTAGACTAAAATAAGAAGGGAGATCGACTGTAGTTTATGTTTTTGATGATTTGTGTCTGTGTGGACATGTACATTTACAGTAAGTTAGACATCTGTTGCCTTAGCAAGAAAGCACAACAATACTGTTTCAAGAAGTTCTCTCTATCATTTCCATAATCCATTCACTTGTCTGTCAGTGTTCATCATAGGACAGTTAGTCTCAGTTTAGAAAAGCTTAAGACTGTCCCAATGCAAACATAAACATACTATACATGACGATAAGCTAACAGAACTTGGAGTGTACATGTACAGTTAGGCAATACTCATAAGTGGCTGAGTTCAAGAGCTAGCAGGGGCAAGGAAACAGGGTCTTTAACACCCAGAGTCTGCCAAAATAGTCAGCGTCCACTTGAGGACTCCCTTCTAGAGGCTTGTTGACAACCACTGGATCATTCAGAGAGATGAGAGTGTGCAAGCTATAAATTAACCAGTAGATCACTACACCCACACATTCATAGTCTGATGGTGGTGTCAGGAGTGATAGGAAGTGGCTCTCTGAGTTTGAGACAAGCCTGAACTACAGAGAGAGTTCTAGGACAGCCAGGATTACAGAGTAAAATCCTGCCTCGAAAGAAAAAAAAAGATTATTTCTGACCAATGAATTCTTCACAAGGATGTCAAACAGAAATTTTAAACTTAACTAAACAAAATTGACATTTGAAAAATTATAAGAAATATTTTAGTTCACATACAAAATAATGAGTTTCATTATGACACTTTCATAGACATAACTGCATAATATATTCATATTTGCTGCCCATCAGTACTGTACCTCATTCTGACTCCCTACAAGTAGTCCTACATCCACTTTCATATGAAAAGAATTCCAGATTTTCATGACAAAAATGCGTGAAAATTTAGAAACTGACATTTTAAAGATCAAAATTCATTCTTTCACCCACTTCCAGTTGTCAGTTGACTAACTTTTGAACCAAGAAAATGTCAGTTTTAAATATCACGGACGCAAGGAGGTCTGCTTGGATTCCTCAGTGCAGAGATGATGTCCAATCATTCTGGAACACACTCCTCTGGTTTAATTTTCTGGACATTTATGACAAACTAATAGCTTTACTGTTTTTTCTTCCAAGTGGTTCTTGGCATCTTTCCCAAGAAGAAGCAACAATTGTGTGTCTCTTGTTCACAGTCCAGCCAATGACTAGAGCATGAAGTAGCAGCAGGGTTTCAAGAGTGTATCTTAGAAACAGAGAATTTTAGAATATTTGATTTTGAGGGAAAGCAAGAGAAGAGCCAGAATGAAAGTCATTCTTGTTGAATTGTGCTTATTATATATCTTTATCAAACTTAAGGGGAACTTAGAGATTTTATTTATTTGCTATATAAAAACAAACAAATTATATTTCAGTAAGCAGTGCACTAAAACTGCAGTCAAGTACAAGAGCAAAGCTACATACACATCAACAGAGATAGAGATGCGGAATTAGATAAACCAAGCTTAAATTTGACTTCACCACTTTTTAATAATTTAAACATTAAAACATTTGGCTTGTCTGAAATGGCTTCCTCCATGTGTTAAATAGTGGCATACACACAAGCACATGCATCATTTTAAGCATAGAAGCATGTCAAAAATTGACATGCTAACCATGAAATTTAAAACGCGAAAGGCTTCATAGTTGAACATCTTCACCCACAGGTGCTTCCTTCGTTATCACAGTTCATCACTGTAAAGGCTTCCTATGAAGATGTGCTCCACTTCCTAGTGGCAGATGCCAAGGTTTAGGGAAGCTCCTCCACCGACTTCACACCATAGCTCGTCCTTTCCGCTTTGTACACAATGCTTCTGGAATCACACAAGCTTCTGAGTGTATCTACAATATTGTACGTCTGCTGATACAACATAGTCCACTGTGCATAAATCTGATGATTATTTATAGTCCGAGGTCATTTGTCAGCTGAGGACATGATATGCCTTGATCTAAACACACATAGTACCATACTAGACTATGGAAAGTCCATGCATTCCTCGGGAAGATTTCTTTTTCCCTTTAACAAAACACTATTTTGAACTATAGTAACCTGTGTACCAACCTCTCTCATTATGAGAAAACGATAGCACAACTTTCACAGTTCCTCTCTAATTAGAAGTAGGATAAATAAATATCCCTGAAAATTCTCAACATCATCATTGTCATAATGGGGTGGTAGAAAACAAAAGGGGACTTGGTAGTTCGCTGCTGTGATAATTATTGTTTTCATCATTATAATTACTAAGTAGTAATGATAGATAATCAGAATCTATAAGTGTGCGACAGAGTAGGAATAAACACTTAGTTTCTGTTATGTGAACCAAGAGATAAACATGAAAACACTAGCGGGAAATGCAACAGCCATGGAATGTTCCTGTTTATAAGAAACTAATGGTCTTTTCGAGTAGTAACGCAAGCTCTGCTCTATTATGCCACAGTTGTATTTCACTATTTATATGCTTTAAGGAAAATGAAAATAACAGTCGAGTGATGATGTCTAACACTACATTTTCCTCTTTAAATTCTGTGCTGAATTACTAAATCCATTACTTCACTAACACCCGAAAAACCAAACATGGAACAATTTGTAACTTGTAGAATCTGCACTGTACCAGCGAAAGGCCAGCACCTCAGACATGCCTAATGCAGACTGTGACTCTCTGTTCATTTCTAAGCTGTAAGCACTAGGGCATCTGAACTTCCACACAAAACATGCCGAGGTCAAGACTCCTGCCGAACATATATTACGGATGTACCAGTTAGCAAAGAAGCCAGTGTTGTGCGTATCTCACGCAGCTATTCGGTGCTCAATCAGTGTGGCACATAACTGAGTGACCTGTCTAACAAAAATCAGAATCTCGTTGTTTTCCAACCTAATTTCTACAGCACCATGGAAATAATTCACTCTGGGCGTACTTGTTCATGACAATCTATTTTATCTCTGCCATCTCTGGATCATTTTCATTGCCTTAGCCTTCTACTTGCTAGCCATACTTCGGACTGTGAGTGAGTGTGGCCCAAAGGAAGCTTTGTGTGGCCCCTCCCCTCAGTACCATCAACTTTAGCCCGTAGGAACATTGGGAGGAGGAGCTGAGTGGAACATTTGTCATTAGTGGCATGCCTTTAAACAGTTCTGTGGGACTTTCTAGTTTCCTAGCAGTGATAGTCCAGGTGGGGCTCCCATGTGTTCCCTACCCTCAATACCAGTGGCCCTTGTGATCATGAATTGTGCTCCTAAAACTGTGAGTTAAAAGAAACCCTTTCCTAAGTTGAATGTCTGGAGCATTTTGTCACAGTGACAGAGAGTTAATACACCATCTCTGTCACAGACATTTCTGCTATCAATGGGTTTTTGCTCTGCTCGTCCAGTTTGTACATTTCCAGGTAATATAATAAAAATCAAATTACCTGAAATTCAAAAGCCTATAAATAAGAAAGACATTAAAGTTGTGGGCATTATCCACTATTACTATTAGGACCCTGAAAGATGAACGCTCCGCTCTATTCACAGTAGATAAATACAAGTTCAATAATATCTTTTAACATCTCCACTGGGAGCTTTCATTGTTATGTTAGAAGATTCTTGTTCAGCAGCCTCTTAGCACTATGCATTTCTCGCCCACTGCACAGTGGGGACGTGCTGAGCACACTTTCTAAAGAAGCAGCTCTCTTCTGTTCTGCAGAAATGTGCACTTAGCATTTACTCCCCGGAGCTCACTATCTAGCAACCTCCTTTTGTAAACCACTTGTCTGTCAGAACCATTCACGTTGAAATTTTTTCATTCTGTCTAATAAACTAACAATCCCTCCCTTCTTTCAAATAAAGCAAAAATAAAGCACCTTGAGCACAGACTACAGAGCCAAGCAAACTGTCAAAGCAAGTGCAGCTTTTCCATCAAAGACTTGCTTACCTTTAACATAACAAAGCATAAACCATTTCAAATAAAATTCTTCAGTGTTCTGCCTTCCAGGGGAATCCATGATTGACAGTGCTAATTCACAAGTTGAAGCAATAATAGACTTAAATATCAAGAAAGATTCATCGCACACTGTGACTTTAGAAAGAACAAACAAGCTTCATCCAGAAATTATTAATTAGTATATAACTTTTTAAACAACACTTCTGATGCTCATACACCTATATATGTCTCCTAAATATGCAGTATAGTTGACTTGTTAACATATGATGACAGCAGTACATTGACATAAGTATGTAAGACAGTGTCTGCAGAACATCAGAAAATAGTGACTAATACCAAATTTTTCTCACCTATATCATGATAATGATAACAATGGCAAAGGAAAAATAACCTGGCTACTAACAGTTATTGAAACATTTGCATGTTTCTCATTGCTCCAAAATCAATATTGCTCTTTAGCACCGCAAACAGATGATGCACTATTTCTAGCTCAGCTGCTGGGAACAGGTTCCTCACTCATTAATAAGAAATACGAATGGCTTTAATTAGAATGGAGAATATCGATACTCTGATATGTTTAGGATCCCGCCATTGATATTGATCAATATTAAAGACCATACTTAGGACTATCAAGATGGCTCAACAGGTAAAGGTGCTTGTTGTATGATGTGAGAATTTTATTGGTTAATAAATAAAAAATCTGCCTTGGTCTATGATAGGGTAGAGTAGAGCCAGGCAGGGAAAACTAAACTGAATGTTGGGACAAAGAAGGCAGAGTTGGTAAAATATAAAATAATGGAGATGGGTTAATTCTAGATGTAAGAGCTAGCTAGAAATATGCTTAAGCTATTGGCCAAACAGTAATGCAAATAATATAGTTTCTGAGTGATTATTTTGAGTCTAAGCAGCCAGGGACAAATGAGCAGCCTCCAACAACAGTTGTACATGACTGACAACCTGAGTTTGAGCCCCAGAACCCACAATAAAGGTGGAAGTGAAGAACTGACTCCATAGGGTGTCCTCTGGCTTTCACAGAAGCACCACTGTACATGTGTGTCCCCCATCCTCACCTTTTTCTTGCTCTCCCTCCCTCCCTTCCTCATCCTCTCTCCCTGACTCCCTTTCTCATTCCACCCCCCTCTCTGACACACACAGGCATATTTTGCATGTGCCTGGGAGCTAAAGTGCATGTTTGAAAAATGATGAGAGAAAAGGAATATCCACAAGCACAGCTACTGCATAATCTTCAGTGGACATCTAATATTAGCCATAATGAGTTTGTGAAATAAAGAAACACACCAGTGATGTGGGATTCCCCTCTGTATACTGTGAATATGTTTTATTAGCATTAATTAATAAAGAACCTGCTTTGGGCCTATGGCAGCATAGAATAGGGCAAGGCAGAAATTACAAGCAGAGATGGAGGAGAAAAAGAAGCCAGAGTCAGAGAGATGCCATGTAGCCATCAAAGGAGACAGATGCCAGATGGAACTTTACCGGTAGGCCACTGCTACATGGTGATATACAGATTAATAGAAATGGGTTAATTTTAGATATTAAAAGATGGCTAGGAATATGCCTAAGCTATCAGCCAAGCAGTGTGCTAATTAATATAGTTTTCTGTGATTATTTTGGGTCTGGAAGGCTGAGAAATGAACAAGCAGCCTCCACCTAAACACCAGGTATAAACTGAGACCCATCTCTGAATGCATAGATAAATAAATACATGCATTGTGATACAAAAATAAAAATTCCCATATGCACCTTTTCTTTTCAATGGTGTTATCCAGCAGAAATTGCTAGAGGATCGTTGAAGGATGAGTTTTTCTCTCCTTTACATTCTGGCAGCATGTAGAATTGAGAACATTTTATAGAGTTCTGACTCAGAGTTTCACATTGGATGGTTCTTTGCCAGGCATGAAGCAAACACCTGATTCAAAGTTTCCTAAGACTCTTTTCATAGTTAAATGCTCACTGGTGCCAGAATACCTGATTGGACCTATGTTCCAGAGGCCCCAAACTCTACCTCTATGTTTTAGCATGACTGCCCAAACTCTGCTCATAGCTCAATATGTGCATAGACAATAGGCCACCACTAGATTATCAGCCAGATACTAGAACTTCTCTGATGTTCGGTCAGGTGAACTGAGACTTCTCCAAATGCTCTGAAGCCCATGCGTATGAAAGAACACATACGCATGTATCCTAAAGTACTGCATGGATTTCCATTTTCCTAATATACTCATTCTCATAGCCTGGTGACCTTGTGCTGGGTTTAGTAGTGCATTTGCACAGCCCCAGAACCCAAGAGGTTGAAGTAAGAGGGTTCCAAGTTGAGATAAGTCTGGGTTTCACAGAAAAGTTCCAGGCCAGCCTAGGATAGATACCAACACTCTCTCAAAGAAAAAAAAATTTATATCAAACCTGCTGATTTGTCTGCACTTTATTTGATCAACCTGAACCTGCTTATCAATCAACGTGTCGATTTGTTAACATGCTCATTTCACTAATATATGCTTTCCATCTCCTTCCAGAACAAATGGAACACATATCTTCTAAATATGGTATCAAATCGGCTACAATATATATCTTGAGACAATCATAGGCTACAGCCAAGAACAAAATATAAACAATTGACTTAAAAGGAAAAGATGCTTAAACAGAAAGCACTAAGTCTCTAAGCTGATACTAGCATTGAGTTCAGCCTCATTTTCTAACTGTGGCAGCCCTTTAGCCTTAGGGTGTCTGAAGATCAATGCTTTAGTAGAAGCACATGAGTCAGTGTCTCAGGGATAATCAATATCTCTACCTGGAGCCTTTGAAACCAGCATCATTTACAGAGAAGTCAGTGCAGTCCTAATTAGTCACAAAGCCAGCCTTCTAATGTGTGGAAAAACTCCCCAAAGTGTGTTTTGATTGATGTTACCATTTTTCAAGAAAACTATGAACATAATAAGTAAAAGGTGATGTTAAAAGCTGGGGCTTCCAGGACACCATCTTTATAGACTTCTATTGCACACAAAACAATATCTGAAACCTTGGGGTTAAGGACAAAAGCAGTGGCAGCATTTGCTAGGCATGGTATTTCCTGGAACATGTTGGTGGTCACTACACAGTGGGCTAAGTTTGCTTGTGTCAAGTGACCCTTCAGCCCTGTTTTTACAATGCAAAACAACTTCCTAATGCTCTTTCCATTTTCCTTCTTAAGAACTTCCTGTAAGCTGAAGGAAACACGTGTGAAGAACCTTAACCAGCCAGTCAGTAGAGGTGGTGATTAATAGACCTTCCGACCACCCCCGCATGCTCCTATTATACAAGATAAACAGGTCAAGTCACACAAAGCACAGTGAATTCAAAGAAAGGTTGACTTTTTGAGCCACGGTAAACCTATATTTTTTAACAATGTATTTTGACAGTATTTTCCTTGTCTTATCAGCACTTGGAACAATGCAGGTTCTCATTACCAGCAACTCACCTTCAACTCTGCCTCTGTTCCCGAAGGATCTGTTAAACACGCAGTCACTGTAACAAACACTCTACGGAGCAGGACACATGATTTTGATGGAGAAAACTATTGAATATTAACTAGCATGGCTCAGCAAGACAACAGTAGTGAAATTTGCCCTGGAAAACACCCTACAGAAGCCTGCTCCTGAGGAAGGAAATGCTGGAGCTTGACAGATGCCCCTGCTCTGGGAACCAAGGAACCTTCTGTTATTTCAGTCTAAGCTTCCAGTGAACTCATCATCATTAATGACCTGTCGTTATTTCCAATTTAAATGTCCCTCTTCACAGTTTAACAAATTCAGTAATAAAAAAAAGCCTTCCTGTGGTATACTTCAAACTAGAATTAGCAAATTGATTTTAACTCCAGGAAGCTCTAAGCTTTATATTTCTAAAGACTCTCTAAAGGATTTAAGGTGTTCTTGTTTATTTTACAAATTATTGTTGTAGCTAGTTCTAGTTTCCTAAGAGTTCATGAAACAAAGTTTTCCATTGTATTTATTATAAAGATAAAATTGATTTTTAAACTACACAATAAAGCGGTTCTTCTGTCCAAATAGAAATTTGAATTCAACTACTTTCAAATTCATTTTACTGTAATGTTTGCAGTATAAAGAAACACTTATGTGAGAAAGAAATGGGAGGCTCTGCACAAACACTTGCTATCATACAATGAGTGAAAATACTGAATGTGAATGACTGATGAGTGAGTACTCCTAAACACACAGACTCCCTCGTGCCATTTGCCAGCCTAAAAACTTTATCACTTTTACTCTACATTCTGACCTTTATGAGAACATTACAAGGACAGGAGATGCAGACTGCAATTAAGAACAAAAAGCAAGGCAGATCAAAACAGTAAGATTACTACATATTTTATATAGTAGTAATACATATATTTATCTTGGCACTGCCTTAAGACTCAAAAGAATAACTTTATAAATGAGAAAAAAGAAAAAAATTAAAAATAAATATGCACATTGAATACACATTCACACATAGATACACATGCACAGTTTCTAACATGCCTGGGTAACTTTATACAAATACTTAACAAAAGTCACAATGCACATTTATGAACTGCTATTTTTCTTGTATAATGTGCTGAAACATTTTTCAAAATCCTGGACACAAATGAATCCTAAAATCCACACATTTGATATCATCCTGTTTAAAAATACATGTGTCTACACATTACTTACCAACACCCATGTTAAAATTTTAAAAAAGTAAAAATAAAAACACACAACAGCTATTGTTCTCATTGGAAGGAAACATTGTCACTGTACTGACAATGGTAAGATCCATTACGTGAGCCGTAAGAAAATGTGCCTTCCATGCAGATGATACCGGCCGGGGTCTCTGTCCCACTCTCATTTCCTTAGTAGGCCACAGGGATGTAATTTTAAAAATAGAAAATGGGGGAGGAAAGAGGAATTTAAGAGATATCTTCCCCATATGTTTTCTCAATTAAAAAAACTCATTTGTGTCCAGGACTTTGAAAAATGTTTCAGCACATTATACAAGAAAAATAGCTGTTCATAAATGTTCATTGTGACTTTTGTATTTGTATAAAGTTATCCAGGCATGTTAGAAACTATGCATGTGTATCTATGTGTGAATGTATATTCAATGTGCATATTTATTTTTAATTTTTTTCTTTTTTCTCTTTTATAAAGTTATTCTTTTAAGTCTTAAATTCTTTTGAGTCTTTTGCTTCCAATTAAAAAGTCCTGATTTTACTTGTCCTTAATGTGTAGAGATTCACAAAAACTCGCATTGCTCCTTACTTCTCTGTGCTGTCAAGCTGCCTTTCAAGTGATTAAAGACTTTGAGAAAAATATGAGACCACCTTGACCTACAAGATTACCCTGGCCCTTTAAAGCCTTTTGTTAAGACACACGTAAAAGATTGATGGAGCTTCAAGAAAGATTTGACTTTCTGCACTCTGGTCATTTATTTATGTATTTGTTTGTGTGTTTGTTTATTTATTTATATTTTACAAACCCACACTGAAGCCACCCTTGCTTGATGTCAAACTATATATATTGTCTTTTTAATAATTATTATGGTTTGATTCCCGCAGATACCTACAAAGTTGCATCTGTTCATGAGATGTTCATTATTACTTCTTTGAAACTAAAATACTAAATGAGGGGGGGATTCCACATTAAGACTAAGTGCATTCTTTCCTGGGCTCAAGTGTTTACAGTCCTGTTTCTAGGGCTAGTGAGTATTTTACACCAGGACAAAGGGCTTCTGAAAAAGAAACTCTTTAAAGAGAAGAGGAAGACTGAGGGGCACATTTTGGTTCCAAGCCAGTGCCCCAAATGCCAGGGATGAAACAGGCCTCTGGTTGTCTTCTGTTTGGGATTCCTGGCCTGAAGCCTAAGTTCTGAGGCAAAGAACTTCAGGTAACCATTACAGGAATCTAAAAGAAACTGTTCCCCTGCAGAGTTACCCACCCAGGGACAGAGAGATCCAGGCCATTGTCATCACTGGCAAGGCAGCATCAGGGCAGACACTGGTGGCAGCACTGAGGATAGAGGCAGTGCAGTTGGTGATGACACACTTGGAAGTGCAAGAATCCTCTTACTTGCTACCTTATCCCTGGAGCACCCACAGGCCAGGACAGGCCTCCAAAGGCAGTAGGTGACAACTGAAGCCACCATGCTTCCAGCTCTCAGGTAACTGAGAGCCAGCAAAGGAAGGTGACAGACAGAAAGACACAGCAACTTGGTGAGCAAAGGGGTGCAGTAATACAGTGAGTCAGGTAGCCTGCATCGGACAAATGAGGCACAGCTGGGCTAAAATCAAACACTGCCACTCAACAGTCCAGCATTCGTAAGATGAGCCACAGTATGTCTCATATTATCTAAGCCATCTAACATCGTAAACCTCATGTGTAAAATGAAAAAGAAATCTCTAATTAGTCAGATTCTTCTAATTGCTGAGATCATCTACATAAAGAACTATTATGATGAGTAGCAGATAATAAGGGATCAGTGAGGATGACTTTTATCTGTCTTTGGGCAGATAACTTTGCTCTAGCTTTTCCTGCTGTGTAAACACAGAAAGTGTGGGAAGCACAGGGAGGCTAGCGCCATTTTTTCTGACATTCGAACTTCAAATCTTCAAAGTATTTGCTTTCAGCACAAATCATAGAATCACATCATGGAGAAAACAAAACAAACTCTACTGTAAATATCCAAAATCATTAAGTAACTCTTAGCACGTTTTAATTGTTTCTAGAAAGCCTACATATTGAAACACTACATAATATAACAGGACACATATGTGGAAGCAGATTAACATTTTCTCTGTTGTTATTTGCTAATTACCCAAGATTGGGGACGTTGTTCATACTACTATAATACATATGAAAAGAGTAAGAAGAAGTATTATTTTCTAAAGTATAATAAACACCATAGGTGATAGTTTCATAGGTCTTTCTCTTTAATCATCTCCAGTGTTAGTGTTGCCGCCTCAAAAAACATTATGTTTCCAGTAGCATAATTTACATAGCCTTTTACTGGCCACTGTGGAATCTCTATCCATCCAGACTAATTTTAGATTCAAATGTCTATACACAGATGCAAATACTAGGAAGTGGTTATAACATGAATGTGCTGTTGCAATTTTGAGATGAATCAGATTTTCCAAATAGTGAAATTCATGATTTAATGGGTTCCTCCCCACCTCAGGTTGTGAGCCTCATTTAATTTTCTCCAACTGTGAAATGAGTGGATCAGATATGGATCATAATACGAGCACTGGGCAGAGCTGGAAGAAGCCTTCTGTCAAGTGGGTTTTCTCAGATGAAAGATGAGGATGCCTGGCCCAAACTGGAAGATTGCTGAGAGAGTAGCACTGTGAAAGGCAGAAAGGGAGCAAGCAGAGCTGTGCAGGAAAGCTTCCAGACAGCAGGGGAGACATCAGAGAGGAGAAAGGGATCACAACCTGGGCAGGATAGCAGTGCAGGCTTCGGAGTCACAGAATTCTGAAGAGGACAATCCATCCAAGTCCAATAGCACTAGAAATGGCCAGTCTCCTGGACCTCATGTTAAGTCACAAGCTGGGAAAAAAATCTGTGTGACATGGCCTGAGTACTTCAGGTTAGCTGAAAAGCATTTTCTTTGTAAAAGGGGAAATTTCTCTGAACTTGATCCATTTATCCATATGCTGCTTCTTAAATGATTTGAAATATATATATATACCCTATGCCTGTTACAAAGTAGACCTTCAAATGTTACAATTATTTTTTCTATGACTTGAATATTTAGTTATCTGCTTTTAACATTCCATATCCCACATAGAGAAGCTAGACTCTTGGCTTTCGTCACATCCCAGCTAACCCAGGCATAACTTAAGAGGGCAAAGCCAGCACTGGAAATCAGCAGATATCCAGACATTTTTACTTCCCAAAGAACCCCACACTTCAAGGCTTGAAGTAGCAGCTGCTTCTTCTTCACTGATGACCACAATCTGGGTGAGTCTGTGCATCTGGTGTTTCTGTTGATGGCACATTTTAGGTAGCCAGTCCTATACTAGTGGGCTTGAAGGTAGACTCTTTATAACCAGTTTCAGACTCCACCTCCCCTTTCCTCAATGATAAACTCATTTTTCGAAATGGAGAAACATCACAATTAGCCTCCGTAAAGTTTAAAACACAATATGAAGGGGCAGCCGCACCATGAATGCTTCTGAAGATGAGAAACAGGATGCAAGGTGTGAAGGAAAGAGCAGTTTGTGAGGCCACGTTCGGAAGCGCTACTTCCTGGTAAAGCATTGCTATTTTACAGACTAATTTCTTCTTGTTTTCTTTAAATCATTTTATTCTACTCCATTACATTTTTAAAANTATATATATTCCTGGATCTGTCCTGGGCAAGAAATTGACATTCCAATTTTCTAAAAGAGTATAACAATGCAAAACATACAATTACCCCTTCCCTTACAAGTTAATTCAAATGAACCTGTCAGTTCCTGAATAGGAAACACCCCTCTAATGTATTCTAAGAGGACGGGTGGAAAAACCAGCTACAGCTACTTAATGAGATATCACACTTGCAGAGCCCAGAAGCCCCAGCTCTGAGGCAGCTGCTTACAGGTCCTCCCTGCCAATCCTGGTCACTTTTTTTTTTTTAACGCAAAGAGAGTAACTTTTACATTTCCCTCTTTCTAGCTCCCTTTTGCAGATTGTAACGAAAATCCTATACCTCCTTTGCAAGCCTGAGCTTGCCCTGGTCTCTAGACACTGCTCTCTCTCCCCTCGTTTACCCTCCACTCCTCTTCTTTCCTCCTCTCTGCCTCTGTCTCTCTTTCTCTCCGAAGCCTCCCCATCACATGCAGCTACACACAATCCAAAGATGAATTTGTCTTTTTCTAATTCCAAATGCAGGACTTAGCTTTTCTCATTGTCTCTTCCTCTAGCCGCTGCATCGATCTTCAGCTTGCCTACCCTGTGACTTTCCCGTCCTCTAGCCACAGCCTTGATCTTCAAACTTTAATGAAATCATTCCCAAGTTTCTCTCGGCAACCATTTTAAAAATCTTCATCTATAAGACCAAGAATCCACAGAAGGGATGCTACGCTGTGTCCCTGGTAAAATGTAGGTTATTCTCCTGGAGCATCAGCTAAGACTTGAATCCAAAGAGCTTTCTCTCTCATCCCTGAGTGAGAACTGAGAAGGGGGTATGGGGAGGACCACTGCCAGCTAACCAGACTATTTCTAGCTCTTTGTGTGAACTTCAGAAAGGTGATGATCGATGTTATAGGTCAATTCAGGGGACCAATAAACTGAAAGTGGAAACTACCAGGTATTTCAAAGTCAAGGCCAAGAACTGGTGTATCTCTATTCATGACATAGGTTAAAACAAGATGCAAATTTATCTCCTGGGCTCAAGAAGAAAGGGAAAATAGAGTCTAATACTTGATGGCAGGGGCAGCTGAAGTGTTTGTGGCTAATTCTAGTCTAACATTGAGGTTGCAGCCATTCTTACCAAAAGCTTCACTCTCACGGAGTTTAGAGAAAGCAGAAGTGAGGTAAAGAAACAGCAACGCACAGAGAAGGCACCGCCATTGTCACAACACGCAGGTTCAACATCATCAGAAGCAGATGGTAAGAGCTCACAATTGGCTGGCTGTACAGCTTCAGAGTCTCATTCTAGAAAACTAAAGAGTAGTTTCAGCCCTTTCTAGATAGAGGACATGAATGCTTTCATAGCCTCTGTCAACCTCTGTTTCCCTAATAGGGAATAATAATAATAATAATAACGATATTAATAATAGGGTAATAATACCTCAGGACTATGTGAGACTCAAATGTGACGACAGCTCTCTAGATGCAGTATTAGTTAAGTCTACAGACCAGAATCTGGTTCCTTTCCTCCAATGTAACTTTAGGAGATTATGAGAGTCATTTTAGATTCACACATGTGCTCTATTAGATGGGTAGAAGCAGAATACAGAGACAATTGAGACTCTCTTGAGTCTTATACACTCATGTGGGGTCCACAGAGTGGTGCTAGTATTTGTGAGGCAGAGCCTCGAAGCCTGCGGCATCCTTAAAGAACACACAGTTGGGGCTGGAGAGATGGCTCAGAGGTTAAGAGCACTGACTGCTCTTCCAGAGGTCCTGAGTTCAATTCCCAGCAACGACATGGTGGCTCACAGCCATCTATAATGAGATCTGATGTCCTCTTCTGGCATGCAAGCATACATGGAGGGAATGCTGTATACATAATAAATAATAATAAAAAAGAACACACAGTCATCTTTGTTTACCCAGAGGCACTGGGCTAATTATGATCCTAAGAGCTACCATTGTTCTTCTACATCCCAACAGTGCTGGATATGGCAGGTACCTTCTGCATCATTATAAGTATAGTAACTCAAGTATTATCATTCACTTGCTCAAAAAGCCATCATCTGCAAGTGTCTATGGCAGTCCAATTAAAGGCAAACCTTCTTTCCTGCATAAAATAAGCCAAAATCAATAATAAAATAAAGTATATTATGTGATATGTGTGCTATCAAAATCATTTTATTATATTTAATAAAATAGCTACAAATAAAAGCTACTGGGCACAGCAGCTCAGGTCTATAATCCAGCACTGGGGATTGGGGAGGCGGAGTTGGGAGGATTGCAAAGAGTTCAAGAATAACTAGGTAGGGCTACATAGTGAGTTCCTGGTAGCCAGGGCAGTAGGGTAGGGCCCTATCTATGCAAATATATTTTTAACATATATCATATACCACAAGTAATGAACTTGGACACACTGTAAAGAAAAGATGATCTAAAAAAAGAATCCCACCACAATACTCACTTTTCATCAGAGCCAGAGCTCAAGGCTCAGATCACTGTCACTGTACAATGCAGCACCCTGAGAAATGCTACACAAGCCACTGCCTTTATAAAAATGTCTTTAAAGTGATCACACTAAGGATAGAAAGGTACATTTGCATAAGTGCACAAGCACAAACGGCAGTGATCCCTCACAACAGGTCAGCCTTGGGGTCATCTTTCCTAGTCTTCTGAGAAACACTGGCACTCCGACTGTAAAATCAGCTTGATCAGATGGGTTCTATCCACAGCTAGACATAAAAATCTCCTACCAGTACTAATGAATGATGTAGCTACTCAGAACAGAAAAACAAATCCATCGTTTCCCATACGGATAAAGAAACTACTGACCTACAAAGGTGTTAGGATAATGAGCACTGTTACAAATTTTATCACTGCCTCAGAACTCAGGCAGCAATAAAATTGGAACCTCAAACCATACCCAAACTCAATACACAAGTAAAGTTGATGGGCCCTTTGAGAAGCACACACCAAGTACCCAGTGCATTTGACTATTTTCTGAGCACCTACTTCCTCCTAGCCCTCATAAGTAAGCCTAGGCTAAAGGTCTTCAATAAAACCTCCTGGAGTGTTTCATAAACTGTCTTGTCCTAAAATCCTCTTCAGCACTGAAGCTATGAACCCTGGTTTAGCCAGAGACAAGGTACCTAAAACTCTTGGGGAGTTCCTCAAGCTGCTGAGAGTGTCAGTGGGCAATGGTACCCACTTGAACTGCACTCCAAACGCTGGCAGTGCTCAACAAAATAGTGGAATTTGTTTTCTCTTGTGTTTCTTTTCTTGTGGACAACAAGTCATTTCACTGAAATTACTGGATTAGTGGGGTTGGTTTATCTCTGGTGACAAGGGCAGGCCTAAGACAGTAAATTTATAGGCTCAATGGCTCTACATCCAATCTTCCAAATAGGCATGCATGAGAAAAAAATTCATTTGGTCCATATTTCTGACCCTTTTGTTTGTAGTCTGCAGCAATCTGAAACGGTTAATAGATCTGGGTTGAGTTAGTTAATACACATAATGAACGGTACTCATTCCATCTGTGAAATACAGAAAACTAGTACTTTACCCTGAACTACCCATCATGAAGTCAAGTCTCCAGTATATTCTTAGCCTTTTAATCAGAAAATTTATTGGAAAAATACATATTGTTTGTAACACACAGGAAACACAAAGTCAAAGGACACAGATAGATACAGAGTACAAGTTTATAACTGAAGAGGTCACTGAAAACTGACCTCAGAGGTGACAGAGACAAAGGAGAGGTGAGGAGAGTCACGTAAGATACCAGGAGGAAATCTTGGTGGGGGAGAAGTTCAACATTACCTGGACTTCGATGGTGAGGACACAGTCTGTTGTGTGAGAAACAGCACAGAACTAAGCACACTGCTAGAAGAGCACACAGAGGAGTGGCGTATCAGAACCTGTGGTGCGTGGATATTCTCATATCACTATCCTGAATGTAGTAATGTATCAGAACCTATGGTGCGTGAATATACTCCTATCGATATCCTCAATGCAATAATGTATCAGAACCTATGGTGCGGGAATATACTCATATCGCTGTCCTTAATGTAGTTATGTATCAAAACTTATGGTGCGTGAATATACTCCTATCAATATCCTCAGTGCAATAGTGTATCAGAATTTATGGTGTTGATATCAATATCCTGAATGTAATAACAGATGAGAGGTAGAGAAGCTGAGCAAAGGGTCATGGGATTTGTTCATAGTACATGCATGTAAGCCTACAATTAACTCAATATCTTTTCATAAGTGTCCCAGTGTTGAAAGTTATAGCTGAGAAAGATAATCATGGACACATAAATAATAAATACACAGGGGGAAAATAGGAAAAGAATTTTTAAGAAAATAATATGGTAAGTGCTCTTCAGTGCTCACTTAATGACACACTTAGAAGATTAAATAAGACACAAAATACAATATAAAGTAGGCATGGCTAGCTGTGTGATCTGTTACTCTATGGTCACTTCCACATTTACACTTGGAAACAATGTACTGAACCTAATTTTCCAAGTACCCACATCCAGCCAAACCGAAGCTGGCATGTAGTACAGAAGCGATGCTGAAGTGACTCACCCTCTGAACCATGCTCAGGACTCCTGCAGACACCAATGGAAACGTGGAGATGGTTGGCATTAATTATGAGGTGAAAGAGAAGAAAGGAAAATTAATTAGAGGGTATATTAGATTGCAAAGGATCAAAGGATATTTTAAATGTCAAGGCTTTTGTTCAGACCTCTCTTTTCATACGCTAATGAGAACTAAAGGTGCCCCTGTATGAAGAGAGGCCAGAGGAACATTGCAGCATCTGTAGATCTCTGTAGAACAGGAGTTTAAGGAGCCTGTGCCTTCTCACTGGGGTTGCCCATTCATTCCCTTGACCACCAAGCTTCATTCATTAAAGCTGGAGTTACTGAGCATTGCCTGTGTGATCATATTAATTCCATCACTAGGACAAGCTTGTGGCCTAGTTTACTTGAGGCAGATAGTTTGTACAAATCATTCAAACATGACCATTAACATTGTTCCTTTCCCCCTTCAGACTGCCTGGCCATTACAGTAAAAAATCAAGCAAACATAGACTATAATGCACCACACAATAAGAGGGGATATTTGTTAGGTACTAAAGTGAAAATAGAATTGTTTAAGTTAGAGAGTTCAGACAGGAAGAGGTTGTGCAGCCACAATGGGAGCGACTCCTTGCAGCTGTCAGGAAATAGCTACTTAAGGAATCCAAGGCAAAAACGCTTCCTGAGGAATGAACTCCAGCCTGTCAGGAAAAGCCATCCACAAAGTGGAGGTTTGGAGCAAATAGGAACTACTCTACCTGGTGGACAGAGAGCCTTTGGTACTCTTCATGTGAACAGTTCTCTGAACTTGACAGCAAAAGTTTCAAAGACACTGTATGCACTGTGCTTTAAAAATATAAAGTGTAAGGAGAGACAGAGACCTACTGGGTGCACACTGGCATGTTTGCTTCAGTAAGGTGTGTAACCAAGCTCCCGCTGGGAGAGAGAGATATTGAGAGAGAGACAGAGACAGAGACCTTCTGAGTGCACTCTGGTGTCTCTGCTTCAATAAGGAGTGTAACCAAGCCCCCTCCAGGATACTGCAGCCAATGTTAACAAATGGACAAACACGCATGTGGGTACAGGCATGGGCACACACACGCTGGTGAGAACTTACTGCTTTGAGAAAAGAAACCACCTAAAGTCTGGTTTTTCTCTGTTAATTCAAAATTATCACTCCTCAGTTTTTCCACCCATGAAAACACAACAGACACAACACACACTTGGCGTCATCAGTCTGAGAAACCTGCTCTGTTGATCCAAATTAGCCCTATTCTGAAAGAAAGAAATCATCTGAGCTATTATCAGAATTTTACAAGGGGAAACCAAGCTGTGTCTGACTTTCAGGTGGGGATTTTTATATATTTAATATACAGGTTCTGGCTTGCTCAACTAAGAATACCAAACACCACCAAAATGGTGAGATTTGTGTCTGTTGTTTTGTTTTCTAGTGCAGATAGCTAGCTAGTCCAGCAAAGCTTTCCTGAACCTTCCCTATCTCCTTTGGGCTGACGACTAATCACTTTAGATAATGAAGCCAAGCTCCCGTCAACAAAATGAAACACAGTTGCCACCTCAGTCACAGATAAGATGGAAGACATCTTGGACCCAGTATGCTTGCCCCTCTGGTTTGGGTTTTAGCATACCTTTCCTTCAAAATAGAATTGTCTTTGAGCAGCTACTGCAGCTACTTACATTGTTTCATGTTACTGTGTCTAGCACTAGGACACTTTGTTTCTAATGAGATTAGCCCCACTTATATGTAGAATAGGACGTATCTTTCCTGGAACTTTCATTTTACTTCTGCAGTAACTCTGTCCAAATAATCAAGACTTTAAAACATTTTCCTTTTTCTGCTATCAAAGCCTGTTGTAAGAAAAATGATAAGAAGTCACCACCCCATGAAGACTGAAACAAGACATATTATGTATTGTCTTATTTTTATAATTTTTGAAATAAAAATAGATATACCTTCCAGTTCAGCAGTGATAAAGAGGCGAAAGTTTTGACCAGTTCTCGGTGGAACTCCTGCATTCCTAAAATGACAGTCTAAAGTATCTGGTGGACAGCAGTGCTGCCCTCACAGAATGACACACTTCCTACGGTGGTGCCTGCCTGGGAGTAGGCCCACAGCAAGTCTCAGCGTATGTAAGATGTTTTATACACATGCTGAACTCAAAAGTTTTTGTAATGTCGCATCTCTTTGGACACCTATCTACTCAAACTTTCTATAATGTCACCTATAAGCATGCCAAAATGTAACTTCCATATACTCAAGGAACTACACCCACAATATGTGTGATTATCCTTTCTCCATGGAACTTTGAGGTTATCTTTTTTCATAACATTGACTATGTTTTCATGAGAATGATACAGGATGCTTGAATCTCATGTCTCTTACCTTTTATACTCTACTTAAAGTCTAAACTATTCAAGTGAATTATTGATACAATAATTTGTTATTGCTAAAACAAAGAATCCTTGCTTGAAATCTGGTATGCAGTACTGTTTTATTAAAGTCAATTCCTACTTATGAAAATTTAGTTTTAAAATAACCCTAAAAGTAAAAAACAAGCCAAAGCCTAATTATAGCACAATTAGTTTTAGCAAATGATTCAGTTTGCATAGTTTCATAGGTACTGATTTTTTTCCATTAGAAACAAATGAATTAAGGAAAAGTAACAATATAATGTATACTGAAACATGTATTTCTGTATATTTGCAATTCAAGGATATATCCAAATAGGTTCCAGTCAGTTACTGTGGTTCAGAAAAAAGACACATACCTAAAATGATAAGGGGCAACTCTAGTTGGCTCTTACAGATAATCTCAGAAAACTGTCCACTGTCAAGTAAATTAAAGTGATTCATCAATGTCATCATTGTCTCAAAAACACAAGCTTGGTGATCAGAGGTGGATGCAGAGCACAGAAAATGTGCCAGCTGTGCCATTTATTTTAAGACAGGATATACATTTCAAATATGGTGACATCTATCAAGTCTAATTTTTTGTTGTATTGCTAGAAATTATTTTTATTAAAATATCAAAGAATGATAGCTACAATCACTAAAAAATAAATCCACATTAAATATCCTAAGAGAAAACAACAATAAATATTCTTAATTTTTTTATATTTTGCTCAAAATTAAAAGCATGTTAATAAATGTGAAACACTTTCCTGTGTAGGGGAAAAAAGGTAACATGGGTTTCAGTCAGAAAAAGATTCTCCTGGGAGCATGAGGCTCAAATCTGCTCCACTGTGCATGTGTTTGACGTAAGCACTACAGTGGTTGGCTGGCTGCTTCTCTGTTGCAATAAACCACTCTGACACAAGGCAACTTGAGGAAGAAAGGGTCTATCTGGCTTCCAGGCTACAGTTCATCATCAAAGAGCTCAAGGCAGACCTGGAGGCAGTAACTGAAGCCAGGAAGGAATGGTATTCACTGATTTCTCTGGCTTGCTGGGTTACTTCTTATACAGGTCAAGCCCTCCTGCATGAATTAGTATTTAAGAAAATGTCCCACATACATGTCTACAGGCCAACATGATAAAACAAATTTTTCAACTGAGATTTCCTCTTCCCAGGTATATCAACTATGTCTGTGTGTGTGTGTGTGTGTGTGTGTGTATGTGTGTACCAGGTGCCCAAAGAGATCTAAAAAGCTTATTAGATCCTTTGGAACTAGAGTTTATAGGTGATTTTGAGCTATTATCTATACCAGGTGTGGGAACTGGGCCTAGGTCCTCTGCAAGAACAAGTGTTTTTAACTACTGAGTCATCTCTCCTGCTCCCAAAGTAATCTATTTTAATATATTCATATCTGTCAAGTATTCCCACTGTCTCATTTTTCCATTGTGTTTTGTTTTGTGTATATTAATCCTCTGTTTGGCATTAACAACCCCAGTGCCAATTCCATGCAGCAGCCTGTGCAGCAGGAAGTCAGGATCAGGTCAATTTAGAATCTACTCTTAGTGTGCAATTTTCTTTTAAAAAATGCAGCTCAAGCCAGATTGCTTTTTAGTAACTTTAATCTTTTACTTTTTGTTGTATGTTACAACTTTTAGAAAAGTTGTCAGCAGAAATCTCTCTTGCAAATGGGATCTCGGAGAGACCGCTGACTGTGCACCTTAAACACAAGTGTTCGGACAGGCAGTTTTGTATCTGTAAATCCTCGGGATGTCCTTCTTGTACGTGGACACCTGAAAGCTCACAGACTCCAACCACAGGTAATAAGTCACTGACATTCATAGCTTATTATTTACAAAGAAATGTTTACACTAACACCTGTACACTAGAGACATATTTCTCCTGTTTGTGCATTTAATGAAAGAAAAAAAAAAACACTCACTCAGGAGACAGAGAGAAAGAGAGAAAATCATGTTGGGAGCAGGAAATCCTTTCAGTTTGGAACAAGCCATACTTTCTACATTCCTAAGGACCTTGCGAGGATGTGGGCACAGCTGACTCAGGGACCTCTACTGAGTCAAGGAGGAAGTCTGTGCTGTGCAAATGATTTCTGTTCCTTTGAACCAACTCACTCATCCCCTTTCAGGAACACAGAGGGACTCCATTGGAATTTTTCACAAGGGGTCGGTACAGTCTATTAACTTGCATTCATACTCATGCAGAATGCAGACACAGACGTGACATGCAACATACAGTCTCTGTCTTCTGGGCCTGTCGAACAATGACCCCTGGGCAGTATATCTTCCTTCACCTTCTGTCCTACTTCATCTTCCCCAGTCAAAGCGCTGAAGGTTCTACAAGAGTGGCCGGATTTAATGTCTACTTCCTGTTATATCATTGCCAGGAATCTGAAATCATTGGAATTTTTCTTAGCTACTATTAGAGCCAGTATAGTGATCACCATTTATCTACCAGTACCTGATGCCTGTTTTCTCTATGACATACAGAACAGAGAAATAGTCCATCTCAGGGCACCCTCACCACAGACATTAACCTAGATAATCTCCTGAAATCTAGTGGTGATGAAAATATGATGCTCCCTACCATATACATACTTCTAAAGTGTTTATCTGTTTGTTCTAAGACCATGTGAATATATTCTTGATATTCACACAAGTCAGCTTACAAAGGATCTATTATAGAGGATAACTAAACTTCCTTACTACAATGAAGGTAGAAAGTAGTTTTCTTTCCTATAAACAAGTAGGTCAAGAGCATCATTCTCCCAGTCTGTGTGCTTACGGACTGCAGAGATCCGTGAGAGTTCCTACATGTTCATTCAACTGGAAAAAGCACAGAAGCCGCTCTTAAAAGGAAACACTACACTTCGCCCTTTTAA
>LOEQ01001655.1:123613-135404 GCA_001685075.1 Bramus lutescens | reverse complement strand
GGCTACAACATCATATTGTGGACCGCGGTGCTTCATCTGCTCAGGACCACGCTTAACCTATTCCTAGGAAACAGTGTATGTACCTACAAAAAGCTAATCTACCTTCTAGCCGTTTTCAACTAACCCATTTCTTTTGATAGATTTCTATTCACTTCTGTTTAATGTGAAAAGAAAAACACAGCACTTAGAATGCTCATTTGTGGTGCATTTCCTACGAGCTTTGAAAACTAGATTTCTTACTCCTATTTCTTCACTTAATAACAAATCTGTCCAAAAGAATTTACATAACTCTGCAATAAAACACCCAAGTTGAAACCTAAACAGGAATGCTCTGTTAGAAGGCAGAAAGTTGGAATAAATTAAATTGCAACACTCCTGGTAGAGCATGGTTCTGAGCCAAATAGTGCTCTCTGGACAACGCAGTGAGAGGTTAACAGTAAAAGGCAAAGGATTCCTCCAGGAGAGCAAGCTGAAATGCACCTCTAAAGGCCAGTCAATCAAAAACTCCACATAATTGGTCTAATCCTGAATTTACTCTCACCTGAGACTGGATTAGTCCGAATCCCAATAGCTCCCTATCAGAGCCACTCACCTGGTTAATTTCACAGTGAAAAGCTTCCTGGGGACTCTTACCTCCTTTCCATTGCCTTGTAATAACCTAGCAACTGAAGGCCAGAAACTGTTCTGAAAGAGCTAAAATGACAACTGGCCATCCGTGTTTGTGAACGGCATTTATTTATCTGTAAACAATCTTAGAACAACAAGCCCCAGCACTCAGGGTGTCTGAGATGCTCTCCTACAGCCCGACTCATCTCTTTGTGGGACACCTGAAGGATATAACCATGTTCCTTTTTCTACCTTCAAACTTCCATCGCCTCACATGACTGCTGTCACACACATGGGTCATACATTAACTTGACCCCACTCCCCTACACAGGGAAAGACCATATACATCCAGCATCTTACTCAGTTGCATAGTTCACACGTATGGCCTATGCCTGCTTCCTCACAACTGAAGTCCACCTCTTCCCTTGGAAACCTTTAGGAGGGAGCACCTTGTTTGGTCTGAGTGGACAGGACTTTCATCAGATTCCCAGTGTCCTCTGCACTGGGGCATTAGTCATCATCTGGTCTGAAGGATATATGACATATTATTCCCTTTCTTCTGTCACACCTAATGTTTTCTTCTCTACTTCTATGTTCCTTTAAACTTGCAGTTCACCTCTGAACATGAGACTATCTAGAAGCCTTTTGACAATACACATCAAAAGCAAAGTTGATATGATTAAAAATAGAAAAGATGCAATTATCAGATTTTTTATCATCAGGCCAATAAAATGTTTTCACATGAAAATACTGTAATTATTAGATACTTAAACTAACATGACAAGTTTAAATAAATAAAATCAATTTGTATATTAATACATTTAGGAACTCAAGCAGGCATAACAGTGTTTTGAAAAAAACAAAGCTTGGTGTCTTTGCTGAGAGTCTGTAGGAATTCAGACATGCCTATGTATGTGCTTGTAATTTAAAACTCTCATCTATCAAATGTTTCCATTAAGTGTATAGCAACAAAGATGCCCAATTTGATAATATGTCTTGAACCAGTAAGAAATAATAGCTGTGTTCAAATAACCTGATAGCTAATTTCTGGTTGATGTCTGCATTTGTACTTGACATTACCTATCTGGGCTTTCTCCACAAAGAGAAAAGTTCCCTTTCAACTCTCAGGCTATTTGATATTGTGTTCTTTTCTACTTGTTTGTATTACTTACGGATGTGCTCAAGACTCTGAAGAAAGTCCGGGAATTTACTTGGTTATCTTAATTCTCTCAGTTCATCAGTAAAATTCTACAATACATTTCCAGTTACAACTTTATTATCTAATTTTCTTTTCCATCAGCTATTGAAGGGAATTAAAATTCTTAGGGTAACCTTTACTAATGACTACAACTGCATCTTACAGACAGGCTACAAGAACTTCCTCGTCTGCCAGCTGCTCATCATCACAATCTGAGCCAAAAGATGCTCTGTCAGGAGGCTTGGGGGGCCGTCATGCTGTCTTTACATCAAATAGAAAGCAAAAGAGATAATATAATCATAACTGCAATGCCTTCCTAAATGCCTGTGAGCAACACTCAGAAATCTCCAGTTATCCATCTCTAGCCAATCGGGGCACAGACCTATAATCTAGCAATCTGGAAGCAGAGGTAAAACAATTACAAGTTCAAGATTATTCTTAGTCCTTTAGCAAGTTTAAGGCCAGCCTCTGGTACATGAGACCTTGTCTCAGAATAAATAAATAAATAAATATATATATATATATATCTTCCTTCTTAAATATAAGCGTATCAACTACATGATCTTTCTTGCTCTGACTACAGTAAAAGCAGCTACCATGAGGGTAGATTACTGGACTACCTGTGGCATGCCTAAATGAACATGGAATGTTGGTACACTCACACCATGTAGGATCAACAATCAATGGAGTTCAGGATTAATAAATTCACAGATTTCCAGGAATGTCGATTGTAAAATTCAGAATTTAAGATTTTCACATAAGAATATTTTTAAATCTTCTAAGAAGCAGTTTTAAAAGAATGATTTTATTAAAATTATGGAAAGAAAATTTGCTAAATGTCCAGCCACTACCTTATGTGATTATGCCAAAGAAAAGATCTATGAAGCTATACTGCTCCCTAACATTTAATAGTACATTTAAGGAATATGTTAAAGCCTAAGTGTGTGTGAATACATATAGGAACCTTAAATAAAGAATGACACACCTCTCCCAAGGATAATGCAATTATTACTGACTATCTGAAAAATATAAGGACATGATCATAAAAACAAAATTAACTTTACTGAAAAGATTGATAGAAAATTTAAAAACTCACATGAATTGTTACCACTATAGAATATTAGTGTAATTATCTTTCTTAGTCACTGAATTATAAAAAGTATGGCCTTACTTATGCATGCATATATTTTCATTATTTTTGAAGATCATGAAAATATTTGGGAGGATTTCTTAAGTTTTACTTATGTGAAGTATCTTATTTTAACAATGAAAGTGTGTTTGAACATCACTTTCCAGTGCATGACCTGCATGTGAGTTCCATGGCCAAGGTTTTACAATCAGCATCCTTTACTTCTGAGCATCCTCAAAGGCAAAGATACAACAATGAAGCTTAAAGATCTTAATCTACT
The DNA here is from genome assembly GCA_001685075.1 of Bramus lutescens. Lineage (NCBI taxonomy): Eukaryota > Metazoa > Chordata > Mammalia > Rodentia > Cricetidae > Bramus > Bramus lutescens. Next base: position 132,191 of record LOEQ01001655.1, on the reverse strand, counting down.
TTTAAATAGAATAGAATAGAATAGAATAGAATAGAACAAAGAGAAAGGAAAAACTTCATAATGATATGAACAGATGAGGATAAGTTTTCAGATAGAAGGCTAAAGAAGACAAACAAAAGAAAATTGAGCATTTCAACATCATTTTCTTCATAAAACCAGAGCAATAAAATAAGTAATGGGTTGGTTGACATAGGCTACTCCAGGTTGATGTGGGATTTCCTGTTGTATGCTGTGAGTACCATTGTTTAATAAATAAACTGCTTTTGGCCTATTGCAGAGGTATAGGGGAACAGAGCTAGGTGGGGGGAAATTAAACAAAACGCTGGGAGAAAGGAAGCAAAGTCAGAGAGAAGCCATGGGGCCACTGGAGATGGACGCTGTGAACTCTACCCGGTAAGCCACAGCCATGTGGCAATATACAGATTAATAGAAAGGGGTTAAATTAATATAAGTGTTAGCCAATAAAAAACTGGAGCTAATAATGGGTGAAGCAGTGATTTAATTAATACAGTTTCTGTATGATTATTTTGGGCCTAAGCTAGCCAGGCGGCCAGGAACCAACAAGTGGTGCCCTCCTTCTCCAGCACCAGGATATGGGTTTATAGGGACTACAGCTGTGGTCATTCATGTCAATTGAAACTGCCTATTTGGGAAACATTGTCCCCTTTATTTCTCAGAAAACTAAATAACAATTGAGTATTGGTGACAGGGAACCTCAGCAGGGTTCTGCCTTCTGATTGCCAGTCTGTTTTGTTGTGGCCCAGAACAGTAACTCAGTCCAGAACAATAGCTTCCCAAAATGTTTACATAACAACACTAAAGCTCAGTATCAGAGGAGAATGTCTTCCATAAAAGTTTTAGATTCTTTACTCTTCTATTTAATTTTGATTTAAACATAGTAGAATAGATGAGGGTTGCACATAAATTAGCTATAATGGATGCAGACAGAAATGATTTGAACATCAGATTTCCTCTTTAATAAACAGTGCACATGCAATCATCTTTAAGACCTTACAACTTAGTTCTTTTCCTGTGGATTTTTTTTCAGAGTAGTATGCAATAGTTACTGACTCATTTAGAATAATTTAAATATAAAATATTGAGACATAAACCACAGCCCACAGATTAAGATTGCTGAAGCAAACAGGAAATATCTGAACTTCTTCCTTGATGAGGGAGGACATTTCAACTGCACATCTCTTTAATCATACGGAAGAGTGGGAGTAGAGAGCCTGGAAAGGCAGAGGAGGGATTCCTTAGATATCAGTAACAATAATTAGGAGGCCTAATACTATATTATTGCTATGGCATGGATAAACATCAAGATCATAAGAAAAACTGCAGCAATTTTAATTATAGACAGAAATGAGTGGGAGGAATTACAACTGTACAGACATCAACCCAAATCAATAGTGATATCTTTTGGTTCGATTCCAAAGATTTTTTTAAAGGACAGAATAAAATCATAACAAAGATTGAAGATTAAGCCTTAATATGACAAACATTTTTAAATTGCACCATATTGATTTTTCTTAATTAAAAATACTAACTTTATATCATGTATAATTATTCTGAGGCCATTTATATTGGAGCAAAAGTGCTAATAGTATAATCTAACACAAAGCAAAGAAAAACTGAATTTTTAATTATCACATAAAAGTATGTTTCTATTGTATATTTTATGTTCTCAAATAAAATAAGGGCTGTCCTAGGATCATACTCATTGTATCATGAGATACCAGCATTGTATTCTAGGCTAGGAACCATTTTGAAGGGGGCTTTGCATTAGGGGACCCTTTGATAACTAAGACATAGGAAATTCAAAACAGAACATGCAGGTGTCCACTCAAGCAAGCAAACTGCTATGGTTCACATGTCACCTTTCTCCTTCCTTACGGAGCTCGGCTGTACACAACCATCATCTGTACCCTGCACTGCTCAATGCCAACCCTGAGCTCCCCTCACTCAAAGCTCTACCAATGCCACCCCCATTGAAAGGGTGTTCAGAAGCAATCCAATCTTTCAACTTGAGTGTGCTCCCCACTGGGTTACCAGGACTTTTAGTGCCATCCCTCCCTGGGTGCACACAGCTGTTTCAATAGCTAGATTTCCTTGCCTTTCTACAGTGATGGGAGGCAGTAAGGATTAGCAGACTATCCTAATGGGCTCTATGCTAGGCTCTCACTTCGAAAGCACAGTCTGAAAATACACAAACATGAATTCTGAGACCAGTCTCCAGCAGACATTCACATTTACTGTCAGTACTGAACCTGACAAGAATACATCATAAAGAACACTCAACTACTTCACCACAAACAATGAAATATTTTAATAGTTAGCCTACATGTAGAGTATCTACAATGGTTATAGTTATTTCTACAGACAGATTGCAAGCAAGTACCTTGTGAGAATTAAGCATTTATGCATTTAAACTAATGAAGAAAAATGTCCAGTCTCCTATAATTTTTTGGAAGTCATTTCAAAATCAGTGAGCAATCAAACACCGACTGCAGATATTCCCTGGCTTTTGTAACTGATGAATATTTAATGGGGTACAAACAAAGTATTGTGCCTATCATTTATCAATTTACATCAGTCATTAGAAATTAAAAATGCAGCTGTGGTTCAGAAAAATGCATTTCCACAGACAAAAAGATAGGTGGTAATTTCAGTAAATAAATGAATAAATGTCATCATCTAACCAATTGTGACAGGCTATGTAATTAGAAAGATACAATTAGAATGCATTCTTAAATTCTGGAAATAATGATAATATGCTCCCCAAATGCAGCTAAGGCAGACCCATGAAGGCACAGAGTACATTAGAGCAATGCTCCCATGTCCCTCTCCAAATAAGGCATCGGGTTCATGAGTGCTAGTCATGAAATAAGACCCCATTTCATTCCAACAAATAGAGGAAGAGTTGAGCAAACTCTGAAAGGTGTATAACCAAGGAAATCTGGTAGGGAATAGTCCCTTCCAATAGGTATTTGGTGAGTTACATTTGAACACATTTAAGATAAATGAGTCTATGTTTGTGTAATGTCTTGAAGTGCTATTATTCCCTTGACTGTTTTTTATTTGGTTCAATGTTCCTAGAGAATACAGTAAATATAACACTTTCATTAGAAGCTCCTTAAATGGCTTGGCAGCCTTTCCTAATCGTAATCCGAAGTACAGCATAAATTAACAAAACTTTCAATGGGTAACAGAACTCTTTTCATTAAACCATCTCAAAATCTAGCACTCCTCTTCTCTACTACATATTTCCTCCTTAAGGCACAAATGCTCTTAAGTCCAGGACACAGAAGAAGTGCCTACGCCTTTCACCTCTTATCGATGCAGACATCTCTAAACATCTGTGATTGCAACATCTTGCTAAACTACGCAGTGCTGTTGCCTCCAGCCATGCACTGACACTCTAAGTATGCCTAGTTCAAGTTGAGATGTGCCAAAGTGTACATGCACACTGTATTTCAAAAACTAAGCATAAACCATGTAAATGTTTAAAATTTTATACTGATCATTAGTTGAATCCATATTTTAGGTACAGTAAGCAGATTGAATACAATCATAGAATTGTTTTTACATGTGCATATTTAGGTTTTTTTTAAATGCAGCCAAAGTTTTAATTTTTTAAGGGAGCAAGGTTGCAGGGAAGGCTCAGCTTTTAAGTACTTCTCTTTCGGAAAAACTCAATTTGGTTCCCAGCACTCACACAGATTCACAACTATATAGAACTCCAGTTCCAGGGGGTTCAATACGCTTTTCCAGCCTCTGTAAGCACTCAAACACAGGTATCATCTATACATACATACACATGAATAAAATTTAAACATAAAATTTAAAAATTTAATATATCTACAGGCAACCTTAAAACCACAGATGATAGCCCATATTTTATTGCAGTACTCTAAACTATACCATCCATTTTACTAAATTACAAAAATAATATATTATTTTGTGCTGACTGTGAAATGACTTGTTCATTTATTTTCTTTTCCTTTTCAGCAAGTTTTTTTAGAGCAGGAGAATGCAATCTACAAAGAGCTCAGAAAGAGTTGTGCAACAGTAATACAGTCATACATGCTTGTGCTTATTAAATCACATAGAAGTTATTGCTTAATTGCCTTAATTGGCCCACTGGCTCTTGAAGCTTATCATCTACTGAGGGAACAGTGAGTCAGGGTTGTCAAACCTGTTTCTACACTCCAGGCTCTCCACACATCATCTAGCAACTGCTTCACTTGGACATGATGACAGTGTTTTTTGGTTAATAATCTTTTTGTATTTCTAGGCATTTTGGAAGAATTATGTTTTCTTCTGTGCTAAAAGCAATTTGATAATAGTAGGTCATCACTTTCAATCTGTCAGTGTGTCAGGAGGTAGACTCTATCACTATCAATCTGTCGGTGCGTCAGGAGGTAGACTCTGTATCACTTTCAATCTCTCGGTGTGTCAGGAGGTAGACTCTGTATCACTTTCAATCTGTCGGTGTGTCAGGAGGTAGACTCTGTACTATACATCTCCTCATGGCTAAACTCTTTTTTCTGTAGTTTAAGTGTGTTCAATGTATTTCTGACACAATCCTGTTGTAATCTGGGGAATATTTATATAACAATTTATTTGGCAAAGTTTATAATATATTACCAATATAGGATTGGATTTCAATGGCCTTCTTAATCAAATTGCTTTTTATTAATGCACTAAATATGTCTTCAGGCTATTGATAAATTTTTAAAACTTTTTTTTATTGAGAGAGGCAATATGCTATGGCACAACTCAAGTTCAAAGGACAACTTGAAAGAGCTGATTTTCCCCTCTACCATGTGGGTTCCCAGGTTTGAACTCAGGTCATCAGGCTCAGATTCCCCTTTTCCACTGAGCCATCTCACCAGCTTAACATAGTTGTTCCCTAAGATTACCTTAAATTTATTAAGAACTCCAGAAATATGCTTATTCATGAGTGGAATGCATTTCTCTGCATTTTATATCCTTTTCTACTGCCTCAAAAACATTGTCATTGGAAAAACAGATAAATAAATAGCAAAGTCAGTGTAGATCATTGCAAATTCAAATTGTGGGTTAAAAATACTGAAGATGTCAATCTGTTTAGGAAAATATAAGATAAAAAATCATCATTAATTTTATAATCTTCTGTAGAATTTAAGGAGAAGTCTGAGAGGGAATTAAGTCTGAGATAGAAAGGTATTATTTACTTGCAGAAAGGATTCGGGTAAGCATTGGTCCTCAGACATGGACTTAGTCCGTCAGGCTTCAGTTTCCAACAACAGGGTGATAAGAAATACGTTTCTCAAAGTCAGAAAGAGAGGGGACAGAAGTGTGTATTTAACATGAGTAAAATACTGCACTAAAATCAGACACCCATGAACTTAATTAACCTTAATTCTCTCACCTCCTTGCTATGAGCAGATTGATGAAGTGACCATGAGATTTGCGTGGGTGTGTATCTCTCTGTGTGTGCGTGTGTAATGGGGAAAGGCAAATGGTGAGTTTTGTAATTATTTTAATTACTACTAACAAGTATAGAAAAACAAAGAGACTTCTAATTCAAGGTCACTAATTTTCGAAGCACCAAGAGCTGACAACCCTGAAATTCTGAAGAAAGATTTTATGAGGAGGGAAATACTGAAGAGCCAAAATCTTCCTTGGCGCACTGTCTCCTCTGGCAGTCACCTTACTCTCCCTGGAAAGTGCAGAGAGACAGGAGGCCAGGGCAGGAAGCTTTAGTTGAGTGCTGTTTGGTTAGAATAACTGCCTATTGATAGGTGTTATGTGATTTTCCAACACAGGTCTTCAGTGTGTAGTGAGCAGGACGGGAAGCTAGCATAGCCCCTCCCATCTGTCGTCACTTGTTTCGCTGGATTGATATTTTCGATATCCTATCTAGTAAGTATTTCAGGATGTTTAATGAACGATTTGGTGGGTGCAAACCACAGCTATTATTTTACTGTGGAACAATTTTTTTCTAACCAACTTTCCTACCTCTTCATCTTCTTAATCTATCCCAAGGTCTAAAACTCTTCTGACATTCTGAGATGGGTATTTAGCTTCCCATATTCCCCAAAACAGTCATCTTAACTCATTCAACCCAATGTCCTTTGCTTCCATTCATTCTGTTGTAGCTGCAGGATTTCATTCCCTTTATACCTGGAGAATGAATAGCCCATGGTTCAAATCTCCCATAGTTTCTTCACCTGCTCCTCTGTTGATGGACGCACAGCATGGTTCTTCTGTGCGTGAAGCCATGCCTTCTGCAGAGAAACGCTCTTGCCTCCTTCTTTTCTTTTTGATTCTGCCCATTTTTTCCCCTTGCCTTATGCTCTGGAAAAGTCTCTCAAAAATGTACTGAGCAACACTGATGAAACTGAGTGTCCTTGTCCTGCTCCTGATCAGGGAGGAAAGGACACAGGCTGTGGGTTTGTCATGAATGATTGTTAGGGTACTAAGGTGTGATCCTTCTGAAAATAACTGTCTTCAAGCTGTATGATGAGTGGGTGGTAAATTCCTTCAATTGGTTTTCTGCATCTAATGCTATACTCACATGTTTTGTACTCCACTGTGCAGCAGCCTTACATGTACTGATCTGTAGGTGGTAAACGATCATCACATGTGTTTGCAAAAGTCTCGCTTGATAACTTTGGGGTTTATAGTGTTATATCCTGTTGGGTTCTATGTAATAACAGTTCTGAAGAGTTTGCATCTGAGTTTACCAGGGATCCTTCCTTCTTTCTTCTCATTTCCTTTCTTATTTCTTCTGGATTTTATTAAAGCTGCTGCCCTGTCTTTGTTTGGTGGTTGTATAATGACAGTTCTTACGCTTTGGAAAAGGGACAGAGAGATTCCCCCTCACAGCCTAAAAAGAATTAGCATTACTTATTCTTCACCGTTTAGTAAACATTAACAGAGAGGCAGCATAGTCCCATTTCTTTGTTGACAAGCTGTTTGCTAACTCAGCATAAATTGTTATTGTTTCATTTGGGTTTCCAAGTGCCCAGTGTTAAGCATTGGTGGATGTTAAGCAACCATTTCCTCCAACTGTAAAATTCCCTCCTAAAGGGATCAAGGAGACTAAAGAAACTTGGCAAGTTACAAATGCACAAAGCCACGCCCCGTGGTTTTTATTATAAGCAGAAATAACTGAGGAGATTCTCAGTCAACTTAAGGTGCTGCAACCCATGCAGGGACCTGAGAGATGTGGCTATCATGAGTCATCAGCCAACCCCAGTGTGCTTTTTGTTAACATAGCTGTCTTTGAAACATTTGGCTCCTATAAGTACCCCTATAAATTCACTGGTGCACTAAGCTAGACTTAGGTAAGGTTCTTTCTTTTCCCTGTGCTCATGTGTTCCCAGGAAAAGTCACACAACAGTAAACTCTATGCCAAAAAATCTTCTTCTGGGATTTCTAATTCTCATGCCCCTTCACATTAGAGCAATGATTACATGACAGCTACGGTTTTTGTATTTGTGTCTTCTAACGGTTTTATTGATTAGTCTAACTAAAAGTTTGTCATTTTCACTTATCCTTTTACAAAATTGTGGGCACTGACTGTATAGTGCAAAGGGGAAAGAGCCTGCCTTGCAGTCAATAGGATTTGAATTTGATTCCCATAAGTCAAATAATAATGCAGGGCATGGTGGCAGCAGCTGGGAGATGGAAACAGGAGTATTCATGGAGGTCTCTGGCAAGTCTAGCTGACTGATTTGGTGAGCTTTAGGCCAATGAAAACTGAGTCTCATAGGAGGCAGATGAACATCCTAAAGATGAGGATGGCACTCTGGTCTAGACACACACACACATGCACACCCATGCGCACATGTACTCAGAAAGGGAGCAAGAGAGGGAAACATGCATTTAAGAAAAATTACATAGAGAGATGGCTCAGCGGTTAAAAGTAACTACTGCTCATGCAGAGGACCCAGATTCATTCCCAGTGCGCTCATCAAGTGGTTCAGAACCACCTGCATCTCCAGCTCCATGGAATCTGATACCTTCTGGCCTTCTCTGGTACCAGCACCCATGCTGCCTATAAACACACCCATATTTAAATACAAATAATAAACAAATATTTAAAAAAGAAAAACTGTTTCACGGTTTGCAAATTTTAATTACTATTTTATTTATGCTTCAAACTTCAGTCTTTGTTCTTTTCACCTACTAATTTTGAGTTCGGTTTTTTCTTGTTCTTCTGATTTCTCAAATTTCACCATTGGATTGTTGATCTGAAATATTTCTCCTTTTCATGTGGAACCATCACTGCTAATGTCCCACTGAGACTTCATTTTTCAGTATCCCATAGATTTGGGCATGTGCCTTCATTTTTCATTTATTTAAGAAATATTTTGATACTTTTTTATTGCTTCTTGGGTCCAGATCTCTAAGGACAATCAATGTTGACTTTCACATATTTGTACAATTGTTAAAGTTCCCCTTGTTGCTCTTCTTAATCTGAATCCATGGACAGAGAGCACAAATGTTCTGTAGTGATAGGGGAGAAGGCCCCGCTTTTCGTCCGGCCCAGCTCCCGCACGGCTAGCTTATACCCCGAAATAAC
>LOEQ01001655.1:98888-114801 GCA_001685075.1 Bramus lutescens | reverse complement strand
AAAGACAAGAGCTCCTGAGTAAATTGGGAGCATGGGGACCTTGGGAGAGGGTTAAAGGGGAGGGAGTAGGCAGGGAGGGGAGCAGAGAAAAATGTAGAGCTCAGTAAAAAATCAATTAAAAAAAAAAACGGCATAGGAACTCTCAGCTCCTTGTCCAGTACCAGGTCTGTCTGCATGCTGCCTTGCTTCTTGCCATGACGATAATGGACTAAAACCTTGAACTGTAAGTGAGCCACAACAATTTAAGGTTTTCCTTCCTAAGAGTTACCATGGTCATGGTGTTTCTTCATAGCAATAGAAACCCTAATTAAGACACCAGCACAAAGAAACAAAATTCATGACACTATGTCTAAAGCCATGAGCATTGTTGTTCTAAGACTATCTGGGTTCTCTTTTCCATAGAAAAGAAACTATATATGACATACTATTAACAGGGTCTTCCACAAAACTACATTGAATTCTGCATTTTCACATCACTACAGAAAAGTCCTCATGTTGATAGACATGTTCATTAGTTATATCATTGCTATTATTCACTGTATTAAAATAACATTTTTTGTCAATCTACAGCAACATTTTCTCAGGTTGCAGCTGAAATATGACTTCTGGATATAGGGAATAACCTCTCGTTTTTATTTGATAATTAATTTTAACAGACTATTTTAGGGCAGTTTTATAGTCATAATAATATTGAGCAAAAGTTAAATATATTTTCCACTTACTCTCTATGCCCACATGAGCATAGCTAGCGTTTATATACACCACTGCACTTAGAGTCCACAGTAAATTCAGAGTTCAGGTGTGCTGCCTGCTGTACATGTCTGGACAGATGTTTGACAGCACAGCCGCCAATGCAGTATCACACTCAGTAGTGCCACTGCCTGATCAATGTTATGCTCTTTACCTATTCATCCTCTCCACCCAAACTGTAGAAACCAATAATTATTTTATTGACACCACGATTTCTCTTTTTCCACTCTGCCACACTGTTAGAATCACACAATGGACAGACTACCAAGACTGGCTTCTTTCCCTCAATGTATGTTTAGGTTTTCTGGTGTCTTTCCACTGCTCAAACTTTCATGGTATTATTTGGAATGGATTGATGCAGTCTTCTTATCCAGTCACTAACTGAAGGACATCTTGAATGATTTCAAAGTTTTAATAAATTTGAAACTAGCAGCAGGCCTGGAAAGCTGGCTTAGCAGGTAGAGGTAGTTGCCACCAAGCCAGAATACCTGAGTTCAATCTCCCAACTTCACATGGTGGAAGGAGAAAAATTTCTGATCTCTACATATGTACTGTAGCACACACATACATGCCCATAAACACACACACACATACACACACACACACACACACACACACACACACACACAATTAAACTAAAAAGCTAGAATAAAATAGGTGCTAGAAACTCCCATGAGTAGGTTTTTAATGGCCATAAGTTCCTGGATTTACCAGAGAACCCTTTCTGACCCCTGAAGCCAGGAAAACCTTGTGTACTTCCAAATACTTCTGGTTCTAAAAGTTAGTGCTAAAGCTTATTCTTTTTCTCAGCATCTCCAAAATATATAAAGAACTCAAGAAACTAGACATCCAACCATTATCTTAACCTGTCAGAGTAGAACTCAGTCCTCAATAAATTTAATAAGAGGCCTGAGTCTCAGTACTTTACCCTGAAGCAATACCTGGTAGCAGGAAAGAACCAAAAGCTGGGATAACCCACCCCCCACCCAAGAGCAGAGGGTTCAAAGGAAATGCCTGGCATTCCAAGCACTGTAGATAGAAACACCTGTTGATGCACCTCACCAGGACAACCTAGACAAATGTCAGCCAATATGGGGTCCTGAACTTCAGAGATCCCCTCACCCCCACCTTTACTACTATAAAAACCCAATTTTAACTGAGCTTGGGACTCTCTCGTTATTCCAATACGTTGGACACGCGGAGAGACCGAGTTTGCAAACTTAATTAAAATAAAGGCTCTTTGCTTTTACATGTGGGAATCGGTTTCCTTGTTGGCCTTGAGGGGACTTCGTGGATTTGGACATAACACTATGTATTTTCATATTAAGCATTTGTTCTAACACTAAACATACAGAATTTATTAAACATACCAATGAACATTTTCTTCCTTTCTTAATCCTCATTTTCCCCTATGAAGTGAATTATAGTTAACACACAAGCGCCTTCCTGAAAGAGAATGTGTTTTGAGCTTTTTAGTGACCTATATTTTTAAACTAAGTGGAATATTAGTGCTATTGAGGAAAAGTAATGGAAAGTGGCTTTCTCAGATTGCATCCAAGGGAGTACAAGAATAGATGAGATAATTAGGTGATCAAAGAAAGTAATAACTTTCAGGAATACATATTGCAACATTGTAGCTCCTCAAGTGATTCTGCCTATTTTTAGCTTACTAAATCTACAAAATAACTCCATAACTGGAAAAAAAAATCTATGAACCATCTCCAAGTTAGCCGAACTCTCTTGTGTTCATATGTGACTCTTAAATTCCAAATTTAGTAGCTTCAGTGCTGTACTAGGGACTTGTTCTCTGCTTAGCACATTACCTGATGTATAAACAGAAATTTCTCATTCTTTTAACAACCCTGTGTTTTTGCTGAATGTCAACTTTTGTGCCAGCTGCGGCTCTGAAACAGACTTGGTTTTAACTTTGGTGTAGCAACAGGAACTTGGGTTTATGGCTCCTGGGGGAAGCCTACATTTTCAAGATTTTTCACCTATGGCTTTTACACATGCATTTTAAGAACGTCACGTTTTACTTTGCAAAACTAAAGCACACATGGCCATGATGATATGTTGCTGCTGCCAATACACAGAAATTGTTCCTGCAATTCTTAGTGGGGTGCCATTTCATGCTGAGGTGATAATAGTCATCCTAATAAATTATATTTTAAGATTTGATGTTAAGTGGTGCACAAGCTGTTCTCAAGAAAGGAACATGGTTTTGTTCCTCTTTTTTATTATTGATATAAAAGCAGTGTGTCTGCATACACCACAAGAGAAATGTTACAGCCTTCTTCCCTGAATTGTTGCCAACCTCTACCCCCCACACCTGCTTTCTATCCAAGTCTTGTCCTCTAGAAATGCAAGGCTTGACTTTTTTTCACAACCTGCATTCCTAGAAAACTACCTCTAACTCAAAAGCAGACCTTACTGTATTTACTGGGCTTCACCAGTTACAACACATGAAATATAAATAATCTTGATTATCAGGTGCCATGGCCCAGTAACTAGCTCTCCGTGCTTTGCGAATCTGTCCTCACAACAATCTTACTCACCTGCTATCAACAGAAACAGTCTGAGGAGGCTCTGTCTCTTTTATGAGGACAGACAGGTATTGTGCAGCAGTGCTGCTAAGCAATTCAGGATCCCAAGCCAAAATTCCCAGCCACTAATGTAATAAGCTTCTCCATCACTGAAGAATTCCTGTTGTGTGCCCTGAAGGCAAGCCTTGGTTTGCATGCACATTCTCGCTGTTCTGTCATGTCCACACTTCCATCATGTCCATGCTTCCATTCTTTCTGTTTCCATTGATTTTGAGCGGTAGGGAAGCTAAACTCCGTGTGATATCTTCAATGCACAGAAGAAAATGCCCATATTCTAAAAATCCTCATGTATCACTCTATTTCACAGTGTTTCTCTCTGTTGTTGTAAAATATAGAGTCATCAGAGAAACTGCACATTTTGAAAAAGTGGGGACAGTCACTATAATACACCTGATCTCCTTGTGTTTCTCCTTTCTAGAGCAGTGGTTCTCAACCTTCCTAACAGTGCAACCCTTTAACACAATTCTTCATGTTGTGGTGAACCCCAAGCATAAAATTATTTTGCTGCTACTTCATAGCTATAATTTTGTCACTGTTAAAAACTGTAATGCAAATACCTCATATGTGACCCACAGGTTGAGAAATGTGGTTCTAGATGGAAACCAGATTCTGCTTTACTTGGTATACAATCTCACTTCCCAAGAACCTGCAGCTCCTTTTTCAATGAGAGATTTTGGTTACACAGAATATGAAAAGCAGCTGACACCCTTTTAATTCGGTAGAACTGCTACGGTTTAAATACAAGCCTTCTGGTTCCCTACCGCGTCCTGTAACCAGGCTGCAGGTGCAATGCACCTCTCTCTAGGCTCTCCACTTCTCCTTAGTAACTTGACTGTTTACACAGATTAAATTACCCAGGCTGACAAAAGTCCAGGCAATCCAACCAGCTAAGCATTAGGCATTAGGGACAAAACATCTTTGCAAAAACTTGGTCATTTTTCCTATAAGCCAGAGGGTAGACTTCAAACCAGGCGTTACAGCCTGGGGGTCATAGCAAGTACTCATGAAATACACAAAAATACAGAGAGGCCTTACCAGTTACTCTAAGCTGCATTTAGCAATGACTTTCTGGAGAACCATGCTGAGAGAGGGCTTGTCCGCCACATCTCTACTTTTTGGATAGGGCCTAAATCAAGGCAACTCTCTATGAATACAAATAATCCCTCAGGGAGGCTAGTCCAAGAACAAGACCTTAAGAGGCATGACCAAATTCCCTAAATATTTTCAACTAGGACTCAACTCTCATTAGCATCTCAATAAGCTTAATAACAGCAGATAGTACTTGATGCCCTTTTTGTATTTGTATTAACAAGATAAACATTCCCCAGTAATATTTTATCACTCATATGACCAGCACTTCAGATTTCTATTTCAAATTTTCTGCTATTGATAATCATTTTGTTCCAAGCACTAGGAAGAAGTCCCTGGTGCAGATTAACCGCTGCACCTAGCAATGCTTCCCAGAGAAGTGCTGCCCACCTGGCAAGAGCAACAAATTCAGACCCGTCACCACAACCAAATTCTCTCAGGATGTTTAAGAGCAAGTGGCTGAGAACTACCTGCCCTCAGCACTTGTAATGTTGTGTGCTAGCAGAGTCTAACAAATGTATACACGTTCATGGAGAGCCCTTGTGTTCAAGTGGGGGAATATTTGAGAGCTAAAATATAAACATGTGGTTTCCTTTAGTGTAAGCAGAAAGTCGAAAGGTCTTTGAGGTACCTTCACTCTGAGAAAACTCTGTATTCTGAGCATGATCGGTGCCTTGTGAATGCCAGCATAGCCAAGAAAGAAATGTGACAGCAGCCACTATGATGATCCTGAAAGCAACAATGCACAGCGCTGTGAGCTTTCCTCCCAGTGACTGACACTGGACTCGGAGAGTGTTGAGTGCCTGCACACAAATGTGAAGAATGCTTGATTGTGTTTCTTTTAAAATAGGATCTTGTTGGTAGTCCAGGCTGGTTTTGAACTCATGCATCTCCTGCCTCTGCCTCCAAAGAGCTAAAATGCAGGTGTGTGCCTCACCCAGTTCAGGTCTCCTTCTCTAGAGTCCTAGCTCCAGTGGCTGACTCAGAGTGAGAGCATAGTACTCACTGTTCATTCACACTTGCTAATTCATGAGGCATTTCGTCTGAACTGCAGCTACTAAGCACAGAGTAAGTAGAACACAATCTGTAAATCTTTCGACCTCTGCAGCCATGTTCTTCTATCAGCAAGACTATTTCAGAAACATTTTTATTGTTCTACTGTAAGTAGATGTTGATGTTTTAACCACTACCCTCCCTAGCAGTAGCTATAAATGTCATGAGTCACCACATGGAACAATATGCTTTGCATTTCTTTCTTCTAGCAAGCAAAAACACTCAAACCTGATTGAAAATATGCCATTCATGTTTTGCCAATAATACTGAAAATAAAAGATACAGAAAATCTCTATTAAGAAAACATCAGCAATAAAGGAACTTAATATTTAAAACTATATATATGATGCAAAAACCCAACTAAGTACCCATGCATATTTTTAATTAAGCAAATATATGGAGCCTGAGTGACAAAGAGAGATAGTTTGAATCTTCAGAAGATTAAAGAAAAGAAATAAAAATATTAAACACATGATATTGCTATAGTTTAATACATTAATTTTGTATATGCATAAATATCTATATCAATATAAGTTTATATGTGCACATATAGAACAACATAAATAAGCCTATTGCAGGCATTCATATGCTCAGAGACCACATAAGCCAAGTGTGACAGAGTTGAAATTCCTCAGCTCAAGGGGCACAAAAAGGTCATGCGACATGATCCTTCCTTTAGGCAGCTGAATGCTTAAGCCTCCCAGGTACCTGGCAGTCTACTCTACATCTGGAGCTCCCTGCAGAGGAAAACTCCCTATAGAAATTCCGTATAATTGAGATTTAGTATAAATTTGTTCTAATCTCCTTTCTATTTATGATATAAACATGTGAGCAAGGAATTTCTAAAAGAAAATGTTTTTTTGACTTACACACTCTGCTAACAGTCCATCACTGGGAAAGTAGAACAATTTTATACTAGCTCTCAATTAAACCCTTCATTATAGAAAAATATTACTTAAGTAAAGAAAAATAATATAAAATCTGCATGTGTCTTTTCGCCAGCATCATCAAGTAATCAAGTATAAAATCATGAGTAAATGTGTCACATCTAACTAGAACTGGAATGCTTTGTATGAAATCTGAGATTTCTTCTCCATCTGTGCACATTTTCCTCAGTGTGTGCTTTCAATTTAACATACATCTAGTTTTGCACACTGAAAAATAAATAACAACGAATGACAAAAAAAAGAAATTCCATATAGACTACATTCCGTTATGCTTGTAACAGGCTCCCAGGTGCCTTTCTTGAGAACGCCTCTTCTCACAGATCTTGGTCTGGCAGGATTCCACTGGCATCTATAAACAGTGTGGCATGGCAGCTAGAGGATTTAGCTTCAGATGGACATTCAGAGTCCAGTGGGTACAGGAGTATATGGGAAGATGACATTAATTTTTGGAAGCACGCTGTCACCACAGACCAGACACTCATTTTCAAAGCTCTGACCTACCTGTAGGCAAATGCATAAAAAGGGTGAGATTCGATTTCTGTACTGAGGCCACAAGAGTCCCTTAATCTGTACACAGCAGCCTTATGTTGCCATGAGTTCCCCATGCTTCACGAGCTTCACCATAATTTCCTATTCCAGCAGCACACGATCCTGTCCTATTTCTTATTCACTAAGGAAACTTCTCTTTAAAGATTGGCAATCTAAAAATCCAAATCTGGGCTAAGATGCTGAGAAAAATAATAAGCTTTAGCACTAACTTTTAGCGCTAGAAGCATTCACTTTTTTGTTAAGGATTATACATACTAAGTAAGTTTGTGGAAAAAAAAGTAGTTAATAGCAGCCTGAGTGTCACACGTATTCTGAAATCTAACTCTGTACATACATAAAGCCTAATACTGACTTGGATTTTCAGAAAGTTTCTAAGGACAAGATTATAATAACAGGTTAATGGAAATCCTACTCATTAGCAAAGTACAGCAAGAACTGTTATCCAACAGCAAAGCAGAACAAGTGTTACATTTGAGAAGCCTACAACTGCAGTCTTCACTTTTGAACTTAGATGGCTATAAAGTTTTAAATTGTCGTGGAGCATCACGGAGCTGGTACGCAATGCCAAAGGAGTGCAGCGGTGGAGACTCTTAAACCGAACTGCAAAGATTATTTGAATAAACACGCCTCTTGCCAAGAACACTGCTAAACTGCATCAAAGAGGGAGCCATCTGAAAGGAGGCAACGGGTCTGTGCAGTAGAAAATTGGAGAGCTTTCTTTCAGAGGCGGCCTTAACTCTCAAGAGCACAAAGGGCTGAATTTTAGGCAATTTTCTGACTGAATTTTTTTGCTGTCACTGTTGATGAGCTTGCTTTTGATTCTGCGATTGTTTCTAACGTCTTCCAAAAAGAAGGAATGACACTCTTGTATTCAAAATCGTGTCTCACATGATAGGTAATTATGGACACAATGCCTTTTTATCTTTAAAAGATAGACAGTACTTCAAGATACTAGTTTCTTCTATAATAAAATGAGGTGGTATAAGAAGAAAATCAGGATTATAAACGACAGTTTTTAAAAGCAGGAAATACACAGCATGAGTAGATGTTGTCTCCAGTATTGATTTCTTACAATATCTTAAACTAAGTTGAAAAAAAGCATTTCTAAATCCCCTCTACAAAGCCCTAAAATTGAAAATGAAGCTTCAACTGCAGCTAATTAGAAATGCCCATAGTTCAGTGGTCACATCAGATGTATTTAATAGTTTTAAGTTTGTGTGGTTGTGTGTGTGTGTGTGTGTGTGTCTCTCTCTCTCTCTCTCTCTCTCTCTCTTATGTTTGTAAATGGTGGAAGTAGTTATCATCTAGTACAAAGTTAGTAGCTTGAAAAATAGAGAAAGTAAATATATTTTTTTACTTTAGAATTTTAATGACCATACAGATTATCTTGTTTCATTATGATTATGGAATTTTTCAGGCAAAATTCGTTCACTGATTCTGCTCCCCCAGCTTCTCTTGAATACTTACCAGCATCCACTATACCCTTCCAGTCCCCCATAGCCTCCTCTCTGCTTTCATATCACAAATGTGCCACTTTCCTCCTCCCTTCCTAAAAGCCTCTACAGTCCATGTTCATATTCATCCACTTTTTCACACAGCTAAAGAGAGTTTCATGTGAGAAAGACTATATGATTTTTGTCTTGGTTAACTCATTTTATATAATATTTTATAAACCCATTCATTTTCCTAAAACTTGCAATATTTCATTTTTTACAGCTGAAATTAAAGTTCTGTGTATTTATATACACACACATATGACCACACACGAGTGTGTGTGTGTTGTGCATGTATGTAAATTTTTTTTCAGTATTCATCTATTTATGGACATATAGCCTGGTTCCATTGTCTTGTTCTTGTGAAAACAGAAACAATAAACATGAATGTGCCAGTGACTCTGAGGTTGGACATAGACCCCTTTGGATGTATGCTCAGAGCAGTAAAGCTGGGTGATAGGAAGTTCTAGTTTGCTTTTGGAGACGCATACAAACTGATTCCATGATGGTTCTACCTCTTTACATTCACACCAAGAACACACAGATTTCCCCTTTCCTCAACCTCATCAAATGGATAAGGATGTTGTTCACCTTCGTGACATCCGTTCTGACTGGAATGAGATGGAATTTTAAAGTTGTTTTAATTTGTATTTCCTGATGGCTAAGGATGCTGAACATTATAAAAAATACTTATTGGCCATTTCATTTCTACTTTTGAGGACAGTCTAATCATTTCAATAGCAGATTTGTTGGTTGGCAGTCTAAATTTAAGAGTTATTTAATTTGTAAAATTCTTTATACACTCTTAAGTATCATATCATGTGAAGAACAGTTGGCACAGACTGTATCCTATCCTGAGGCTGTCTGCTCAGGTGACTTTGTTTTATTACCGCCCCCACCCCGTCTTTGTTTTAAATCAATCTAAGATACCACTTATTTTAACACACTGCTTTGTGTATCACTGAAAATGAACAAATAATGCTGCCAACCAAAGTATGGCACACCGCTTTCTTACTTTAAGAATGTTTCCTTGCAGATGGAGAGATGGTTTCACACTTAAGAATACTAGATACTCTTCCAGAGGACCCTAGTTCAAACCTCAGCACCAAGTATAGACTCACAACTCTCTGTACCTTCCGTTACTGGGAATCAAATGCCTTTTTCTGGCATCCATGGGCACCAGGCATGCGTGCAGTGCAGAGACATTACATGCATACAGAAACCCATACACATAAAGTAAATTTTTAATTAAAAAACAGTGTGCCTTTGTTTCCAGAGATGTTCAAATGTGAAAAATACCCATTATGACACTTTTCCCATGTGACTTGTCAGCAAGCTTTAAATTCTCACTCTGAGCTAGTTTTTAAAACAAGGTTATAATTCTAAAAAGCCCTTTTAACATGCTGGCAGATTAAACTATTAACTGTCATTAAGATGCATTAATCAATTAGCAGTCATTAAAACTGTAAGGACTATGAATTTATCAGAGAATCACAGGAAAGAGAAAAGAGAGAAATGGTGAAGAAAGAGATGGAAAGCAAAGGAAGATGCGGATTCTGCTCTTCAAGCCGCCATGATGAGGGTCTCCTGGCCCACTAGAAGGGAGAACTGGGGAGCCTGAGCAGCAATGTGCTAAAAGCAGAGAGAAAAATCAGAACTGGGCAGGGCTAAGAGCAGGCTTTGAGTTTTACCTATATTCTATCTGGGAGCCAAATTAGAGACTCATGGCACAGAGGGTCTACTCCTAAATAAACCATGCCTATTTTTTATTTAAAATTTTTGGTTCATTTTGCATATCAACCACCGTTCCCCTTCCCTCTGCTCCCACTCCCCTTCCACCTCATCCCACCTCCACTCCACCCCCCATGCACTCCTCAGAAAGGGTAAGGCCTCCCATGGGTAGTCAACAAAACCTGGCATTCAACCCATGCCTATTAAGGCCCCCAGGACTTTGTAGTGATAACTGTAGGTGGGCATTTGATTGCACAATGGCACAGAGCTAGCAGGTAAGTATCCTAACTCTTTCCAAGACTCAAACAAGTTAGTACCTCATGGACTCTAATTCGTGTTTGATCTGTGACACCTCTTTTCTCATTAAAGCTACAGAAAGACACTGATCTATATGACAATAAGTTACAGTATTCCCTTCTGGTACTAAGAGAGTCTACAAGGCACACAGGTCAGACACTGAGAGCCTTACATAGCCACACCACTGGCTTCCTGCAAGACATCTACAACTATTTGACATTACCTTGCAGGTTATAACCACTGACACTTCTTGTAATAACAGTAAAGTTGTCAATTCATGAGAAAGGGGATGCACTAAAATGTGGCACATGGGGTTAGAGGGATGGCTCCAAGGTGACAGGCACTGGCTGCTGACCTGGGTTTGATTGTCAGCACCGTCATGGTGGCTCACAACCATGGAACTCAGGGTCCAGAAATTCCAATGCCTTTTTCTAGCCTCCACCAGCACCAGGCATGTAAGTGGTGTACTGACATCTTTACAAGTAAATGATATACACATAAAATAAAGAGCACATACAATAAAGAAATTAAAAATAAAATGTGACTTGTACTTTGGGACCTGGATAAGGAAAACAATCAATAATACATAATAGGTATTCAGAAAATCCTACTCGGTGAATGTCTGTTGAACCGATGCTTTAGGAACATAAAAAAAAAAAAACACTTTCTCTACACAAATGTTTGGAATCCCTGATTTGAACACTGCCCTTATTGGTAACTTTTCACTTGACATAAACAAGAGCTATCTGGCAAGAAGAAACTGTAATTAGGACAGCTTCCATCAGACTGTCCTGTAGGCAAGTCTATTGGGGGCATTTTCATGTGGGAGGAGGGCCCTGCCCATCACGGGTACTGACAACTCTAGGCACTTGGGTTCTGGGTTGTATAAGAAAGCATGTTGAACAAACCGTAAGTGCCCATATCAGTAAACAGCATTCTTCCATGACCTCTGTTTTGCTTTTCCTCCTCCAGGTTCCCACCTTAAGTTCTTTCCCTTCACTATGGACAAGATGTATAAGACAATTGAGACCCTCCCCCCAAAGTTGCTTTTGGTTATAGTCCTCATCAAAGCAGCAGAAAGCAAACTAGGAAATATCTGAAAGTGTAAGTTGCTGACTCAGTTCCCTTATGTCAGGCAGTCCTGCTGACAGCAAGACACAACAGAGTGACCTTGATGTGAATACTGTCCTCACGTGGATAGACTGGTGTTGCACACTTTCTCATTCTTCTAAACCAAGCAACTCTGGGAACTATAGAAGTTTCAGTACAGATGCATCAATTCTGGCACTATCGGTCCTATCGGTCCAGTTGTATGTGAATGGGAAAGAGCAATGACTGCCTTGTGGTCAGAAGCAAAGCCCACTGTCAGGGCATCAGGAGCTGCACTTCCTTTGCCTGCCAGACTCTTCAAAGTGACTCCATTAAAGACCTGCACCCGTGTTTTGTGGTCCATGTCTTAGCGTCTATTATCATCCTAGGAATCTGACAACTGTGTATCAAACCATCAGCATCTGAAAAACAGTTTATTGACTTATTTTCAGAATAGCTGTACACCTCTGGTTTTTCCAGAACTAGTTCAAGCTGGGTTGTAAACAGAGAAACTTTTCATTTTAGTCAAGAGATAAAAATTGTCTTCAGCCTCTGACATTGGCCCCTCTGAGCACTTCATGCTAGGGATGCTAGGAAACCTGCCACAGTCTCTAATGCTACCCCTCAGAGTATTGCGTGCTGGGGAGCCTGCTGTAGCCTCTGAAGCTGCCCCTTAGAGCATTGCATGCCGGGGGACATGCTGAAGGTTCCTCTATTTCCCAAACTTCACTATTATCCTTTAAAATCAGACAGAGTGCCACAATAATGCATTTATGAACAAAATCTTAAGAAGCAGGATGAGGTTTGGAGCCAACCTGAGACATGGTCATGGCATCATTTGAAAAGGGACCTTAAGAGATGTAAATGAGGGGGAAAGCCCAGGTCACTGTACTGTGCAGAAGACAGACTTGACCTGTGACTTTGTGAAGCAGTGTCCCCTCCCCCAATCGCAGTCCAGCAAGAGGTGACTGGCCATGAGGTTCTATTGACAAACCATGATGTGAGAATTTCAAGCCCTAAAATTGAATGTTAAATGAAAAGATGGTTATCTTTTTTCATAAGTAGGCTGCCTCAAAAATGCTAGGCTAGTTATGAAAACTGAACTGATAGAGCCATGTAACAGATCCTCCTTTTTTTTCTGTGTGCTATTTCTAGGTGAGCACTCCCAGTTTCAAGCACATAGCAGCCACTGAGGAGAAATTTCCATTCAGATGGGCTTTATAATTTTTCTCAAAATAAAATTTCTTTTTGTAGAAGGCATACATAAAACATGTGTGTGATTCCACAGTATCACTCACTGACATATCCACCTTGACTTCGCAGTTTATGCGCACAGAATTTAAATGAAGTTTCTCGAAATAACAGTTACCCTGAAATGTTTCATTTGAATGTGTGTAAAAAAATAGTTTCTAAGTGTATTTTTTTGCGGTGAAACAAAATTGTCCCTAATACTGCACGACCATGAACACAAAGAAGCTAACTTCCATTGATTTCTATTGTTACCCTTGTGACTAGCTTCCAGAGTTACAAATCCAGCCAAAGGAAAAGCTCAGATGGAAATATTTGCTTAAACACCTTTCCAGAGGTGTCATAATGGAAGGCAATGATTTATTTGCACATCGTGTGTGTGTGTGCATGCATGTATGTGTGTGTGTGTGCGCGCGCATGCGTGCATGTGCGTGATCTCCTGTATTATAGGAGAAAGCAACAGATTCTGCAATAGAGAGAGTGAGTAATACTGAAAGGTCTTCACCCACAGATGATGTCACCGTGAGATTAACAACTCAACCTAGTCTTCCAGCCTTCAACACTTCCTTCTACAAAATGGAAATAAGCAATCATAGACTTTGCATCTAAACATTTATCAATTGCATCATATAAGAGATTCACTATTAACCCAACTCTATGCTTACAACAGGATTCAGGAAAGTGTATATATACATTTATATGTGTGTAGGTATATAAATGTGTGTATGTGTGTGTGTGTGTGTGTGTTTAGAGCTTATGATGATATCATTTCCATTGTAAACCAGACACAGTATAGAATCACCTAGGAAGTGACTCATCAATAGGAAGGAATCTGGGGAGAATTCATCATTGGGAAGAATCATTAGTAAAGACCTACATAGATTTGGCTGGCCTGTGGGAATACTTGTGAAGGACTGTTGTTTGTTAGTCGACACGGACAGACCTGGTCCACCATGGGCAGCACCATTTCCCAGGCATGCATGCATTTGTTTATTCTGCTCTTGACTCTGGATGCTATGCAACTAGCTGCTTCAAGTTTCAGCCTGGATGGACTGTAACCAGGAGCTGCAAACTGAATAAATCCTTGCTCCCTCAAGGTTCATTTAAATTCCCTTGGGGAAGTTTATCACAGCAGCAGAAAGAAACAACCACAGAAATCATTACACAAATGAGAGGAAAGTGACTGAGAGTAATTATATGATGGGTATTTAGTTTAACATAATCTTGAAGTATTTCTTCACGGTTCACAATTTTTAGACATATTTTGGAATGCTAATATACAATGGTTACAGTCTATGTTTATGCAATTGAGTAGAAGGAAGCATCCTAATCTGGAATTAGTCAGATTCTGAAATGTTTTACCACTGACATGATGCCCAAAGTTTGGATACACCTGTCCTCATGTGACGAGTCATAGTCAAAATGCAGGTGCATTAAAATATTGTAAAAAAATTATCTGTAAATCATGTATTTTATATATACACACACATACACACACACACACACACACACACACACATATATATATATATATATATATATGAAAATTAAATTGATTTCTTGTTTGGACTCAGATACCAGCCCCAGGATTTATATTATTATGTATTTTTAAATGTTTAAAATCAAGTCTCACATTCAAAGCACTTTGATCCCAAGCATTCCAGATGAGAGAGACTTGATCTGTGCCAACTAAGAAAACTAAGGACCTAGAGCTTAGAGATGGTTATAGAAAGGAAGAAATGGATTTGCTGTTTAAGTTTAACTTGATTCCCTTCACTTCAGCACCAGTTTGCCCAAAAGAAATACAATTTAATTAAATGCAATTTTTATTAAAGCAAACATCAGTAAAAGGAATGTTAATCCCCTTTATTATTAAACTCTCCTTTAAAATAAGCTCTCCTCTTACATGTCATTCATGAATGCAATATTCTATTCAGAGCTAAAGCATTAGTAGGAATTATTTCATTAAAATATTAGGTATATACTTGCTTTTCGAAGAGTGCACTTTTCTTCCAAAGCTTTATTGTTTCCTTTTCAAAACAGAGGTGAACAATACTTACTAAAATTGTGCAATGATATTATACTATTTTCAGTTACCTAAGAGAAGCTTAAATAATAATTCTTTTCCTGCAAACGTCATTCATAAATATTGATTTTTTAAAAAATTTTATAACCAAGGACTCTCACAATTTTGACTCTGTGTTGGTGTAACAGCCTCCTTTGAAAGGTCCCCTTCACATCTGGGTAAAGAAAATGACTATGAGAGCCTGAGACATAGGTACACAATAGCGGAAAGATTGCCCTTGCTACTTCTAAGACACTATTGCTAAAAAAACAGCAATGGCTCCAATTGAACTAATTTTGCTTCCCAGAAAATTCTATTCATAATCATGAGTTATGTCATCTCCGGCCTTTTCAGGCCAAGTAAAATAAATCAAACCAAAGCCAAACACATTCTAGCATTCTAACAACAGGATGTTACTGTCCAAGTACAAAAGTCAAATCAATTCTACCTTAAATCTGAAGAAAAAATACGATGGCCAAACCAACTAAACTTACAGTTCCTAATTAAAGGACTCTTTAGGGTGTGTTTTTCTAAAAATAATATGAACAAACCTTTTTCCCCCAACACCTGAGCACCAAGTCATCAGTCTTCATTTCCACTATGCAAATGAACAATGTGTTTAAGCCAGACCAAGCACACAATCTCTACATCCAACCCAGCAGCTATCGTCACGTGATGCCTTATTATAGTTCTAATCCTGTGACCCCTTTACCCCAACCTTTCCAACCCTACGCCTTGATGCTCATAAAATCCTGTCTTACAGGGTTTGCCACTTTCCCCATTGTCAAGAAGGCCAGAGCCCGGGCACCTGGGGATCTGTCTTCCCAGCTCCCAGCGTCTGCAAAACCAAGGAAAACTTTTTTAGTCAGTAAATCTTGGAAAACTCCTATAGTTGTAGTGAAGAGGTGAGCAGGCCTGCTTTTGTCCTGCCCTGATCCCGCACATCTAACTTATACCCGGAAATAACAACACACAAATTGTATTCATTTAAACACTGCC
>LOEQ01001655.1:71842-93410 GCA_001685075.1 Bramus lutescens | reverse complement strand
TATTAGAAATGGGTTAATCAAGATGTGAAAGTTAGCCAAGAAGAGGCTAGATATGATGGGCCAGGCAGTGCTTAAATGAGCATAATTTGTGTGTTGTTATTTTGGGGTATAAGCTAGCCATGCGGGAGCAGGGCCGAAAAGCAGGCCTCCTCCCCCATCACTACATAGGTGTAGAGAGACTGGACTGACATTTGAGAAGATTTGTGCAGATACACCTAAGAATCAGAAGCCAGCGAGCTGAAGTGTCCACTTTGTCAGGACCTCTGTGTATTCAGAAATAGCCTCTTGTTAAGTCTTATCCACTGCCAGAACACACATATAAAATGATGAGGGCTGACTGCTCCAAAAGCAGATGCCCAGCCCTATTAGAGAATCTGGAGACAGAGTTCAAACCCTTGCCCATCGCCCTGTGGTAAAAGGCTTTCTATGCCTAGGGAACCTTTCAAGCAAAGAGTGAAATCTGCAAGTGTATTGTCACCATTGCAACAGATGGCCTTTTCACACCAATTGAGAAGGTGGGCTGTCAAAGGGAACACAATGTTCACTGCCTTTATAAACTAATTTCTCCTCTTTTGCCCTGCCAACTCAGAAAAATAAGGCTGATTTTAAAAGAAGCTGCTCTTTGGCAGCCACGCCTACATTATACCTATCACAGTCAGGGACGGTGATGATGGCCTTGTCATCATCCATGCATCCTGGATGCACAGTTTATCTGAAAATGGCACGGTAAGTTTTACTAGAGGGCACTTTTTATATGCTGCTAATGAGGGCTGTCACTTTGGTCCTGCATCTTCATCAAGCAATGCAGCTTTATGATGCCTTCTCCTTCCCACTGTTATCAGCAGTGTATGCCTTAGACAAGCCTTAAGTAACCTGGACTCAAGGAATATCATAGTCCTATAAATTACCTATTAATACCCTGAGGTATTCCCTCCTCAGAATCGCCCCTTTCCCACTGAAACAAAGGATAAAGATAGAGATCTAGCTAACAGACCCTCCTAATGCTAAGGAAGTAGACTGAGTGTCACAATGAGCAAAGTTTGAGCAAAAGAGACCTCAAAGTCCACCCCCACAGTGACACACTTCCTCAAACAAGGCTACACCTACTTCAACAAGGCCACACCTCTTAATAGTGTCACTCTCTTTGGGTACCATTTTCTTTCAGACCAATACAGTCCCCAAGGAATTCCACATGCTAACATTCAAGGACTTTAAAATAACATTGGCTTTATTACAATGTTGGTAGCAACTGGGATGGTCATGGGAGTACTTGGGGCATCTAAAACCCACAGTTCATCTAAAATTAAGCCAGAGTTTTAAGGAAAAAAATAACAGGATCAATTTTCCCTGCAGAAATATCGGCCCTAGAAAAATCACAAGCCTCAGGGGTCTTCCTTCTCTTCACACCTCCTGTACTTTGTTCATGCCTACTTGACAGTGGACTACAGTGAACACTACTCCTCACAGCACCCAGCATTGTGTTTATGAGGCCAGCACTGTCTCATCAACAATACAGGCCCTTTCAACCTTTCTCTTCTCAAGACTTTACTAGTAAATTTTCAAAACCCACCCTTATTGCTGAAGCTCTCCTACCAATTGGCCTGTGTTGAGAGCTTGTACCTCTCTCTACATTCATCCCCTTTTCTATTTCATTAACTTTTTTTCTAGGATTCACTTATTCTAGGAAATTCCAAAGCCTAAGCTTTTTATTCTCGTTTATTATTCCAAATCAATAAGCTGCATTCCATAGAGCGTTCATCCATTCTTATCACTTCAAGCATCAAGCAGCCCACCCTGAATGCCCTCAGAACCCTTTAGCCTGCTACTCAAATGCCCCAGCATTCAACTGACCACTCTGCTCCACTCCTTTCTTGTACTAGTTGGGAACATAGTATATTTGAGAACACACCTTTACAACATGGAAATTCAATCATTTTTCTACTTCAATAACAATTTTTATTTTACCAACCACATTTGTCTTTCACCCACAAATTTAAAAGCTTGTTTTCATGGCTTTCCTTCGATAGAAATGTCCATAATCTCTACTTTGTCTGTTTCACTTTTTCATCCAAAGAATAGTTGCAATGAGGAGGCGAGCAGGCCTGCATTTCATCCCGCCCGGCTCCAGCACGGCTACCTTATACCCCGAAATAACAACACACAAATTGTATTCATTTAAGCNTCCACCCACCTAAGGGCTGGCTTATCAAAAGACCAAGGCAGTTTCTTTATTAACTAATGAAAATAACACATAGACAGATGATCCTCCTACATCAAATAGTTGCAATTGTATGCATTCTTCATTTGGCAAAACAATTGGCTTATGATATTTTTATGTATTTTTCAGATAAACTATACATTTCCAAACTATTAAGAGTACTGGATAGATATTTATCTAAGAACCTACGAAGGCATCACTATGATAAACAAACATCTCTAATAACACTCAAGAGTTCTTAGTTCTTCATATTCTCCTTCCTATCATTCCTTTCAGTACAACTTCCCTCACTCCCAGGGGACCGTGCCTGTTTATATCATATTATTTATGCAAAAGCTGCAGCTCCACATTAAAGGGAATAATAGATAGTTCATTTAGGAGTCATTTTGAGTGATCATGGCCCAGGAAAACAGATTTAGATTATCCCAAATTTCATGTTCCAACATGGAAGTAGTTTCATGAAGTAGAATAGGTTTACAGAACAAAGAAGTCATTAAGGCAAGTTTAAAATACATCGGTGGCATATCAGAGAGTCAGTTACAATGAGATGGGGGGAAACTTTTCTATAGGCAAAAGATGTTACCTGGTAATGTTTTAATTTGGGGGCTGGTAGAAGCTAGCAGTCTGAGAAGTTAATAAATTATAAAAGTTTTTATTATTCATGGAGTTCTAACACAGAGGTGGGCTAGGTATGGCTGTTCCGGAGGGACAGAACTCACTGAAGATAAGGTGATTATCTTCTGGACCTGGGACATTCCAATCTCTCCACAGTCCTGCAGTTCTTATCAATAAGTTTGGTTTTGGTTTTTTCAAGGCAGAATTTCTCTGCAAAGTCCTGGGTGTTCTGGAATTTCTTCTGTAGACCAGGCTGGCCTGGAACTCACAAAGATCTGTCTCCCTCTGCCTCCCAAGTACCAAGATTAAGTGCCTGCCACTACCACCCTACATGAAATTAGTATTCATATACATTAATTTTCTACAAATGTATAATAAACTGTGAATTCATTTTTCCCTAGTACCTTTCACTAAATGTAACATTTTAATATCATCCATTTGTATCTATTGCTCACTTCCTATATTTTCAGTACTATTTCTTTGTTGATATGCCACAAGATGCTCATTCATAACTTACTGATACCATTTAGCTATCTTTCTGCAGTTTCTGGCTCTTACAAACAAAACAGCTAGGAACATACACACATGGCTTTGTAGGTATTTTTCCTACAAAATCCCACATCTCTTTGATAAATATTTCTGATTAGAATAGCTAGCTTATAGGGAGACATGTTTGATGTCTTAAGAATTCTGAAAAATTGTATTCCCAGGAACCATGCATGACAGAGGCACTCCCAGCACTGGATATGACCCATTTTTCTAATGGGTGCCATTCTCAGAACCAGAACCATCAGCTGTACTTACAATAGTGGTATGGAGTATATTTTCCAGTCCTTTCTGGTATGTACTGCTTAGCACTTAGTTAAGGGAGATCCTCCACACATCTCTTAACATTCCTCCTTTGACTCTAGAACTGCCTTCTTTGGTTTTGTACTTTTCTAATTTTTGGTTTCTCTGTCTATATTATTGCGGTTTGCCTGAGAATGGATACCATAGGCTCATATACTTAAATACTTGGCCCCCAGTTGGTAGAACTGTTTGAAAATGATTAGAAGGTGTGGTCTTGTTAGAGGAGGTGTGTCACTGAGGATGGATTTTCAGGTTTCAAAAGTCCATGACATTAGCAGTTGGTCTCTCTGACTCCTACTTGCAGGCCAAGATGTAAGATCTCAGCTGCTCCAACCAACATATGTCTGCTTCTTCACTCTTTCTCAGCACCACCATGATGAACTCAACCCTCTGAAATCATAAGTCCAATTAAATGCTTTTTTATAAGTAGCCTTGGTTATGGTGTTTTACATAAAAATAAAAAATAACTAAAACAGTTATTAAAATAACTTTAAAAATAATCTATAAGTCCATATTTAACTACAATTCTACAAAATGCTCATGACATAAACATGCTCCTCCTTCGAACTCTAGGACACTTCAAACTGAAATCATATCATCTAGAAAGCAGTAATGTCATACTCAGCATAAAGTTGGAGGGGTTGAAGCAGTTTTGCTGAAAGGGTGAAGAATGCAAAGCAGAGTCCTTCTTACTGTGCAATTCCAGCCCACATATCTCTGTACTCCATGAAGCAAAAGCAGCCCAATAATCCCCTTCCATGACACTAATCCCCACAGACCGTCCTAATTGCAACCTAATTCAAGAGACTTACACAGTGGTATATCACTCTAAATGCAAAGACTGCATAACTGTTTTAACTTTAAAATCTTTAGCTTTCATTTTCAAAATTACAAAGAAAAAATTCAAGAAAGCACTCTTAACAACTAAGATAACAGCTGAAAAGACTAAGAAAAGAAAGCACAGCAGTCAGGAGAAAGCCGAGATGTAGGAACAACATATTATATTATGAATAATTTTTCCATGTTTATTCAGGTTATTTAGCACATTTAGCTTAGATTTTAGTAGAAATGTGTTCGTAATGACAGTTTTGAAATTTTAACTTGATAAACGTTTACTCAAGGTGCTTGAAGAATTTCTTCCTCTAAATTTTTTTCACAATATTTTTGCATTGTTGGATTTAGTGCTAGACAGAAAATAAACAACAGTAAAGAATAAATCCATTAGCTCTTAAGTCTAGAGCAAGCAATGTTAGAGGATGGAAAGATACTTCAACACCTTGTCATGTAGCCCTGATGCATACCATTAAATTAGCTTATAAGTGGAAAATGAAACAATAACAATATACGCCATATATGTAACACAGGAAGGGGTATTTCTGTAGATGGTAGTTCTAATACAAAAACAGTATCATAAGGCACACTGCTGAGAAGGTATGGAAATATGACTAGAAATCGACACACTTCACAGAGGGAAGCCTAGAAACTCTCTGAAGAACCAGGAAATAAACAAAAGCCACAGGAAGCTTGGGATCATCTAAATCAGAAAGGGGGACTGTGAAAACATCTTAAGGACACAAAGAAGAGGAGACAAGAGCCCCGAAACTCTGCTTATCATAGTAGCTTCCATATAGAAAGTCATATAAAAAATTTTATGCTCAGAAACCAGAAACAAGAGAAATTCATACTTTGAGTTTATGGAGTAACCTACTGATTCACACCCGAACAGCGTAAACAAGACAAAGGTGGAAGACTTGAGGAAGGAAACTTATGAAGAAGCATGCATCAAGAATGTGCCGCTCTGTTCTCAGGCTCCTTCAGAGCTGCCAAGGGTTAAAGGAACGTCACAGGTCTGTGCTTCAGCAACGTGCTGGTGCACAGTGACTTCACAGGTGTCCCAGTGATACCATCTCACTTCTTGAGAGTAACTTATTGGGTTTTCTTTTTATACATTTCAATTAAAATTGTATTAAATTATCATTTGCATGATTCTTTTTTCACTAACTCAATATTGTAAAAATATTTTTAGTAATTGATTATATCCTTTTCTTATTTCTTTTATTGTATATTATACATTTTTCTCCGCTCCCCTCCCTTCCTCCCATCTCGGTTCTGCCCTCTCCTGTGACCCCCATGCTCCTAATTTACTCAGGAGATCTTGTCTTTTTCTCCTTTCTATTGGGATCCATGCATGTCTCTCTTAGGTCCTATTTGTTGTCTAGGTTCTCTTGGGTTGTAGATTGTAAGCTTTTTCTTTGCTTTATGTCTAAAAGCCACTTATGAATGAGTACATATTATATTTGTCTTTTTGGGTGTGAGTTACTTCTCTCAATATGGTTTTGGCAAGATCCATCCATTTGCCTGAAATTTTATTTTTTCTGATCCAACTTCTTTCATGCACCCTTCACTCTCAAACTGATAGCTTTTTTTATTATTACTATTATACATACATAAACACATATTAATATGAATACAACCTGCTGAATCTATTTAGTGTAGCTTATGTGTGGATTTCAGGGCTGACTAATTTATATTGGATAAGCAATTAAGGGATTCATTCCTGAGAAAGACTAAGTCTCCTGCCAACAGTTCTTAGTTGACTTAGTTTTCTGTCTAGGAATGGGGTTCTGTGAGAGTTTCCTTTCTATGTTAATCGTGTCTATTGGTGTTGCCATTGTTAGAATCTTGTTTAGACAGCCACTATATTGTGTTTAGATATCATGGGTGTTGCTTCTCTGTTGTTTCTAGGAGACGTAATCTCATGGATTTCCTGATCCTCTGGCCAGGAAATTTCCTACGTTCTGTTTCCTCTTCTATAATCTTCCTTGTGTCTTACTTAGATCAGGACTTATGTTGTAGATGTATCCATTGACCTTGGAAAATCTCTGCATTATGACCATTATGGTTTTCTGTAATGGTTTTTTTTTCTAAGGTAGTTTAAATTTAAGTCATCTTAATGCCTCTCATTTTAAAATGAGAATCCTAAAAGAAAATATCTCTTGCAGTTATTGCAAATTACACCACAGTGTAAATGCAAAATGCTTAGAAAAGTTTAGGCATAAAGCAACTATGATACCAACATCAATTAACAATGGCAGTGAGTGTGTTGACGAACAATCTGAAATCAAAGATCTATATATTTTGCCATATGAAAGTAGAATGGGAAAAAAGTACATTTGTTGATAAAAAAAACCAAACATGTATTTTGTGTGTTTTCTTTACTTTAAAAAGGTAAATCTAATGAGTTCACTGCCTGTGCTACAGTGGCATAAAGACTTGCCTGGTTTATAGACCAAAACACTGTCTTCAAAAATAATGATTTTATTTTCCTACTTAGGCTACCAAGAATAATTACAGAGGAATGCTTTAGTATTATCCCTGCCTGTCACATTTAAAATAGTGTATCACATTTATGTGCTGCTCAGATTTGAATGCATCCTACCAAATCCATGTGGAACACTTAATTCCTCTATGCAGCAGTGTCAGGAGGTGAGGCCTAGTAAATGAATGCTATTCTCACAGGAATGGGTTAGTTATTAAAAGAGAGTTCTCATGTGAAAAAGCAAATCCAGCCCCTTGTGCTCTCTCCTCTTCTGATCCATGCAAACTCAGCGCTGGAAGGACACAGCACACAGCTGGGGGGCATACTCTTGAACTCCCCACCAGACACTATGAGCCACATCTTCCATTGTTTCTAAAGTTTCAAGTCTTACATAACAACACTAACTAAACTTAGACATCCACCTGCAACAACAAAGTCATTAAATGTTTCATTAACAAATTAAAAAATAAGGAAGATAAGGATATTAATATGCGGGAAAACAAGTCAATTTGAAGGTAATTTCAGGTGGATAGAAATGAATAACTATTATTTAACAAAGTGATCCCAGAAGTGTAACACATCACAATAATTTTCATGGCTGAACTAAAACACAAATTATTTTAGAGTACTCCATTAAGTGAATCTCCAGTGACCTAAAATTATAGCACACTAATCTAAACCATTTTTCTTTCTTACATATTCTCATCCATCACTGTTTAAGAATGTGATGATTCTTCTTGGTTTTGCATTGAAATACCAAATACTGCTAATCAAATTAATAAAATTTTCAAGAGATTATCTCTCTATGCCAGGCAAGAACTGAAGAAGTTAAATTTGTCCCAAGCAGGAGCAGTATACTTCTATAGCACTCATAACTTCTAAGCTTCTACAAGCAGTGGACTAAACATAAGCATTAAAATTGTTAATTAAGGACATAATTGCAAAAACTGTCAATATCATTATCACATGCGGAAATGTTAGTGGAAAAAATATGTATACAGAAATTGCTAAATTATGAATTAGTCAAGGGGCAGAAACAATAAAATGTCAGTCTTTGATCTGGAGCTACATTTAAAGCGAGGAGATGAGGGGCAGGCCTTCTGCTCTGTGCTCTAGAGGAAAGGGAAGGCAGAATTTGTCAACAGGTGGTTCAGTGTAATAGAGCAAAGGTCAAAACGAGGGCCAAGCTGAAAGAAGGTGGCTGAAACTTTCTGTGACTACCCTGCCATCAAGTTGTCTACACTTTACCTCTCAAGACCTGGGATCCTATTGTCCATTTTCACCCGTTGACCCCTATGAGTAAATTTACATGCAAGACCTCTCAGTCCACCACTTCTCTACTGACTCCAAGAACCTCTGCTTTACAAATTAAATCCTTTAATTTCACAAAGTTAAAAGATTTAAAGTGACTATGCTAGTAACTGACGTTTGAATTAAGTACAGTAAGATGAAAATAGTTAATATACAGACAAGCATATAAATTTCTCATTGATTTCATCCACAAAATGTGGGTATACAATCTGACTCACAGGGTTTATGGGCAGAAACAGTCATTTGTTATCTGAATGAGCCTGGACACAGTACTAAATAAGTATCAATGAAGAATACACCCAGATGAATCTACTCTTAATTTTCATGGAAGAAGGGTGAGCTGGGTTGGATGTGCTTACAGAGGAGATATTAGAAAGTAGTTCAGGGTATCGAAAAATCCCCACAGGATCCAGAAAGAAAGAGTGAAGAAGTGTAAACGGGGATCTGTGGGGAGCACCCAGGGACAAAGACTACAGTGGCGATGATATGCTGCAAAACAGAGAGGTGTCCAATTCTCTAGTATTGCCAGAATGCGCCCTGGACTTTGTAAGATAGAAGAGGGGGCAAAAACTGCAAGCTTAGGACAAACCAAGCACAGGTCCTCAGCAAGAAAGCAAAGCACACAGGACACACAAGCAATGGGAGTGTGTGTGAGGAAGGTCCCCTTCTCTCTTGACAACCCCTTAGAGAAGAATGCCGCAGGTCGTTACAGTTTTCAGCAGCTTTCTATATTATTCAGGATTTCTATTTTCTGGCAGGTTATCTTTTGGGTGCCTGGACTTAAATCTCAGAAGTCTTAATTCCTAGAGTTTCAGCAGCTACATTACGTATGTTGACACTTTTGCCAAAGAATTAACAAAACCTTGCACTTCCTGAAACAGCAGCGCTCATAAACGAGCTGTCTTTCCATTGTGAACACAGACGGGAGGGAAGCTTTCTGCCTTTTACCATAAGAAACAGGCAGGAGAGTTTGTCAGCAGGCAGTTCTGTGAGGTCAATCAATAAATAAAGACAGCCAAAATGAGCTTCCAATTAAAGACAGGGCCACCTAGCACAGGAAATACCATATTGGCTTGGTCCCACATTGGCCTGAACGTCTGCTATCACCCTTGCTCCCAGTTTTACATTACTGGTTAATGGTGAGCATTAACTTTGCAAATCTTCACCAGTCTTCCCATTCTCTTCTAGTTTTTGGAGAGCTAGTTTTCCCGCTAGCCTTCCATTTGCTTCCCACAGCCTCTGATACCCAGCTTCACTGCCTGCTTCAGCTCCCTAGCAATGATTGTCTCTCTGGGATCCCTTTCATCTATCAATACCCACTGCTTTCATTCATTAGCCCTATATCCAGTGTCTTCTGTAGTCATTACCTGATAGAATCTGGTCTCCAAAGAGGGTCCCCTGACGTCATAATCACAAAGCTCTGGGGGACATTCTGGTACTCCTAGAGAACTTGACCATTTCCTTCTTTTGAGCGTCTCTGCTCGATGGCAGTCTTTCTCCCTGAACTCTCCCCACAGAACCCCATTTACAACTGCTCACTCGTACTCTCTGGATCCTGTCTCTAACCCTGGACCTCTTTTCAGCCTGTTCTCTAACATCTCCACCATAAACCCAACCCAAACCCAATGTGCACGAATGACATTCAGATCATCAGCCCTGAAGTGTTGTTCTACGTCCAAATGCAGCTGACTCCAGTCTACCCTCCCTGCCACTTNAGTATTTACTAGTCCTTCAGAGGTGACTAACTAGATAGGCTGCTTAAGTACAAGCTTAAGTACAAGTATTATAAACCAGGTCTCGCTGTAGGATCTTAGGCGTATAATGTAACCTCTTCAAGTATAGATGTTCCAGACTATGAAACACCTAATGAAGAGTGGTCATTGAAAGCACAGTACGTAATAAATGTAAATTGCTTGACACAATGAGAAGTCATGCTGTTATTATCTAGTGATGCTAGATAGTATGATTTTAATTATATATATGATTTTAAATATCATGAATAACAATAAAAACATCTTGGCTAACTGCGTAAAATAGAGTGGCCCTTCCTAATGTTAGGCATCACGCATTATTGTTGTAGAATATAACCTGTATGTATGCATGTATGAAGGTAAAGGTGCAGAATTATAAAATATCACAGAGCCAAAGCAACTGGATGTGAAAACTAGCTCTAAAAGGCAAGAAAGCCATATGAAGCCATTACACTAGCGATTACTGAATTATTCAGCAATATAATAAAATGCATAAAAAATCGAATCACACAGACCATGTAAGAATTCCCCATCTCTCCCCTACCCTAACTCCCTTTCCTGTTTCTTCTTTATGGTAAGAAGCAGTCATCTTCCTCGAAACCTGAGTTCCACATTCATAGACAGCTTTTCATCAGCCTCATGTTAAACTTGGCACCGTTCAGCCACTGGCTGGAGCCAAAAGTTATGATTCACTTGCAAATTGTTCTTTGAAAACTTTTCACCAACAAATTCAAACACTGCTAGGAATTTTAGCCGCTGTCCAGCACTGAGGACCTCCCACATTCTCCAAATAAACCCCAAATTTCACTACATAATCACAAACTATCCTACCACCTGGTCCAAGTTTACTGGTCTGATTTTATTTCCAGCTGGTGTGTTCCAAGTCAGCCTCAGCAGGTGGACCCTATTCTCAGCAGCCCATGCACACTCCACTCTCCTTCAAATGTCTGTGTAATCCGCTGTGCTTGAGTGTCCTCCTAGATAATCGGATGCCCAGGTCACATTATGGTGGACATTGTAGGAGACCTCCTTGGGATGCAGGGATGCATTCTCTCCTCATTACATGCTCAGTCGTGTTCACTGAAGCATTTTCAAACATTCCTAAATGCTCAAGGTAAATTAAGTCCAGGACACAGCAATCGTTTGGTACATTCATGTACAGATGCCTTTATCCTAGACAAATGCTGAAGTCCCATTTTCAATCTAGGTTGGAATTTTGAATCTGGGTTGAGCACAGAAAACGTTTCTTCTGGTGGATACTGTCACACAGCTGTGAGTCACAGAATCCACAGCCTCTCTGAAATACGTGCATGAGAGAAGAGCTGGTAGCATCAGAGAGAGTCGGGATGCAGCTGGCGGAGAAGTGCTCTGCTTAATGCTCTCCACGGAAACGTCCTAGTCATGTGATCTGAGAAATCTCATGCTATTCAGGACTTTATCTTGGCTATTTGCAGTCAGTCAAAAATGATTTAAACTAATATGCGTTAGGATATTGCAAAGCAAAATTCAAAAATATAATTCTTTGATGGGGATTCTTCTACTTAATACAGCTGAAGATAATCTCTCCTTTATAATCATAAAAGCCTTCATAGGCATTTTATGACATTCATATTCTACTTCCTTAGTGTAGTAGACTGTGTAGTGTATTCATCGGAGAGTTGTTTCTTTAAATAAAAACATTTTAAAATTAGATCCACAGCCAATATATCTTAGCATTTTTTACAGTATAAATCCAATACATATGCACACAATAAAGAACATATAAGAAAACACTGAATACTGAAAACTGAATAGGATAAGTGGAAATTAAGAAGCATTTACTTTTTCAATTACATCGTAGAATCAGCCACATTTTTATGAAATGTTAAAATGATCACTATATTTGTTTTCTAATATTCTATGTACTTTAAGTCTCCTTAGTTATATAAAATCTGAGACTCAATAATTATATTCCAAATTTTTAGATTTAAAACCTTTAGGGGTAAAAATAATTAATTACTAAACATCTATTCACCTTTTAGTAGCTTTTATATCGATAGTCTACTTGAAAATAATAGTTTGAAAATGAAAGTATAAGCAAGGCAAATAGTAGATTTTGTCAAAATAACTTCAGTTATCTCCACAAACAATTGGATAATGAACAGAACATAGCTAAATAAAAACTTCCTAAATCGAAAGTTTATAAATTAGACTGTTTGAAGCAATATTATAGGATCTTTTCTTTAATAAATTTCTATCATAGTATCGAGGATTTACGAGAAGCTATTTGAGCAATTGCCCCCTGCTGTCCTTTCTTTTACTCGCTATCATTTCACTTTGCTTAAGTGGGACTTTCTACACATTTTATTTAAAGCGTCTCAGACATGAGATTTTATTATTCAGCAATAGGAGAACTTTGGCTCTAATTGCTTTGACAGTTGTGTTTTAAATCTTTCATATCCTCATTCACACTAGTCAACCAAGCAAGTCTCTGCCAAGCTAGGGAAGAGTTATTCAAGCTTTGACTGATTCAAATGTTTTATTCTGGTGAGGTTGAGAAAATAATACCATATTCAAAACTTCTTGAATAACGATATTTTAAAATAAACTCTAGGCATAAAATAATTAAATACCAGAAACATTCTGTGCCACTGTCTATGTTCCTATCTATCTAGAGTCGCTAAGTTAATTATGATTTTGATCTTTATTATTTTTATTTTTTTATTTTGAGCTTTAAACAGAGATGTTGACTATTAAAGTCACCTATCATCAAATACTAACCCTGTACATTGCCTCACTCTTTTTTTTCAGCACTAGAATTGGAATCTAGGGCTTCATATGTGCTAGGCAAATGCTCTACCATTGATACAGATCCCGAGTCATCCATGTGTTCCTCCTATAAAGATATGTAAGTTAAGTTGGCTTCCCTAGCAAGTTACTGGTAGTCTTTATAATTACACAGTCTTATACATGAGACGGTAACAGTGGTTAACACTGGTCTTCACACAC
Source organism: Bramus lutescens (assembly GCA_001685075.1). NCBI lineage: Eukaryota > Metazoa > Chordata > Mammalia > Rodentia > Cricetidae > Bramus > Bramus lutescens. The sequence goes on along the minus strand of LOEQ01001655.1, from coordinate 80,359 downwards.
GGCTTTTATATTTCAGCTGCTGACATGGTTGGCAGAGATGAACGAGCCATGAAAAACATAATTTTATACTTGGATTGTTTCAGGAGCAAGAAAAGACCTTAACAACAATTTTCCACACACATGCAAGCAGTCAGAAACATCATGTTTCTGGTTTAAAGTGGCAAGAGGCAGGGGCAGTGATACAGATAAAGTGTTTTCCACTGAACAGGAAAGTACTCTCCACACTTACTTCCCTCATGTCTTCAACGGTTACCCACATTGCTAAGCAGTTCCCATTCAAATGGAACAGAAAAATATATGCAGAGTGCTAGCATATTCAGACTTAATTTTATTCATTTGGAAAACTACTTCATCTTGACTTACATTCTGTTGGAAAACAGGTAAGGAAATCAGTATAAATACTAGTTATTTCTGACTATCTTAAAGGATTTGCATTGCCCTGACAATAAACTTTCTTTTAAAAAATGACTATTTTTAAATAAATGCCAATTTGAATAAATACTAGACATTCTTATATTAGCTGCAACACTAGGTGTCTTAAACTGCTTCATTCAATCATAGCAATAAAATGATAACCAGCTGAAAATGAGCTAAGGAAGGCCACTGAGATGGCTCAAGGGTTAAAATGCTTGCTGCAGAGCCTGAAAACCTGACTTCAATCCCCAAGACACTGGCAAGACATAGTGGAAAGAGAGAGGCCCAATCCTAAAAGTTGTTCTTCGACCTCCACACACACACTGTGGCACACATGACCCTCTACACAGACACAAACACAGTAAATAAATGAATGCAACAAAAAATTTAAAAGAAAAAGAAAAATTATCTAAAGCAAGTTTTACAGTGTAGTTCTCTTTAAACAATTCATTTCACAATATTGTTAGATTGAGGCCAATAACAAAAAGGTTGTTTCTAATTGTAATTAGTGACCTTCCTTTTTTCAAAGACAGACACAGACAGTTTTTTTGTTTGGTTGGTTGGTTTTATTGAGTCAGGGTTTCACTGCATAGCTCTGACTGTCCAGGAACTCACTCTGTTGATCAGGCTGGCCTTGAACTCAGAGATCCACCTGCCCCTGCCACCCAAGTTCTGGGATTAAAGGAATGGACCACCATCACCTGTCCAATAGACAATTTTTAATGAATAACTGAATTTGGAATTGACTAAAAAGGCTTTTATAATAGTCCAACAATGGTGACTGACCAGCTCCCTCCAACATGAAGATTGGTATATACTTTAGACTTCGCAATGAAGCAGAAGTGGACATGATGAACTATATTATACATGCATTATGTCTGAAAAGACAACAGAATGGCTCAACAACTACAAAAACAAAATATACAAACATTTCTTGTAAAAACGTTGATTTTTTTTCCATGTTTATTGGTGACGTAGTTGAGAGCTGGACACTGGACAGTATGTGGACTGTCCCCTACTCTATTGTGTGACCCTGGAATATTTCCTTAACATAACACCCTTTAATATGCTAACTGACAAAATTACGAAAACACCACCAGGTTACTAAGAAGATTCAATAAGTCAGTATGCCCACCATTGTTTGAGCTGCATACAGTCAATACTAAGTCATATCAGTTTGGGCCATTACCTGCAATTATAAGTCTGAAAACAGATGTCATTGGAGTATGAGGATGGTTCAGACAAAGCTGAAACACCTTCCACGTTCCAAAATACAACTCATCATTTGTATGTGAATTACTATGGCTGTAATCTACTTGTAAAACAGAGCATTAAAAGAAGACTCAAGACACAAAATTGAAATGTTGATCAACTCCGAAAAATATTGGAGATGTTCCAAATATCTACCCAAGTTTTATTTTTTGAGTAAAACACAAACAAGTACATCCAACTCCTTACTATATAAATTTCCTTTACTTTTTAATAAATAACAGAAAACTGTTAAATATGGCCAATGATGCAGGTAAGCAGGTGGTCTTCTTTCTAATTGAAGCTTTTTTTTCTCAACAATATCTGCAGTAACCCTGCACTATAATATCCACAGCTTCTTCAGAAAAGCATTCTCTGTTGAGCCTGATTTTAACAGGGTTGTCAGTCAAGACTGGCTATTTTGATTCAAAAGACTCATATAATATTTTCATCACTGAATATTTTCAAGAATGTACTACTACTGGGTTCTTCAAAATAAATTGTCAAATAGCCTAAAGGGAATCATAAAGATCAGGACTTGCAAAGGCTATTATTTTTGTATGAGAAAACCATTAATTTTCTCACTTCTTAAAATGTTCCTGTAAAACAATGTATCACAAACATTTTCTGGAATTTTAAGGCACTTACTGCTGACACATGGATTTGTTCAAATGTTGGTGATTCTGAGACCTAATTGCTTTATATTTTAGGGAATTATATTTGAAAATAATATATAGTAGCTCATTAGCTGCTTGAATATTGCCAATATTATTTTTATGTTAGTAAGTACTTGATGCATATTTTAATAATCCAGAAATATTTTGGAGTTCATAAATGTCCATTTGTAATGGAACACTTTATTTGATATAATAAGCAGTTATAGTACATAGACTAAAATAATTTCTTATTTTACTGCATACAGTTGTATAAACACTAACAAACTGAATCATTTCATAAAAGTAGGGATTAAAAGTGACTTGGAGAGTATGAGATTGGGAAAGGAGAGTACTCAGTGCAGTCCCTTGCACACAGAAAACATTTGGTAACTGTTATGTCCTTCATGTTTTGAAGGCAAATACAGTAACAAATAGATGAGTCACTGAATAAGAGAATCAAACAACTAAGAAAATAAACAAAATAACCTAAGCACTAGTCGCCTGAATATGAAAGAAACATGGTTTAATGAACAAAATATTCAGGTCATAAAGATGAATATTTAATCTAATAGGTTAATGGTTTTTATAAGGACATACTAGTGTTGTAAAAGACAAATCATTTTGTGTTTTCAGGGAGCAGTTATAGCACTTCCTCTCACTGGACAAAAGGGAAGAACCTCAGTGCATATCCTCTGCTCCTTTTATATCAGGAAAACTTGATAATCTTCATGTATTTTTAGCAACCTTGTGAAAAGCCAATTAATGGGGTTGGAGATATATATAGCCAAGATGTAAAGAACACCTGTTCTTGCAGAGGACCCAGATACAGTTCCCAGTACCCAGACAGCAACTCAATATCATCTGCAGCTCTAGTTATAGGGAATCATACGCTCTCTCTGGCTTCTGCTGCCATCAGGGACATATATGGTACACATACATACACATATAAGCACACACTCATATACATTAAAATAAATTAAAAAAGAAAAATACTAAGTATTATGGTATATACTATCAATTCACAGATCATTTCAAGAAATCTATTGTTTCTTTCTATGTCAATGTTACAGGGGAGCAAATGTACCTTAAGAAAATACCTACAGTGCAGGGATAGCATTATATGAAGTTTGTGGTCTTATTTTAAACTATTGCCATTTGTGATACTCTAGTTAATGAAGTATAACTTTCATTATATGATATTAAAATTGTTTAGTTATTTGATGACTAAAAGTATCTATTTCTGTCTACTGAACAGAAATACTGTCCGATTTATTTTAAATCTAGTCAATGAGACAGGATTATTTAAGAGGTAGTTAATAACAAAAAATAGAATTCCCACTTCAGATGGCACGAATAAGTATAAGTACATTTTTATTATTTTAGTTTTACTTTATATGTGGAAATTTACTTGCTATTCTTTACTTATCAAAATTAACAGGCTAAAATATAAATAATAGCAAACCTAAAATTTTGCAAAAATATTGCACAATAGTAATCAATGTGTGGAAGCTGGCCTTGTCATGGGCTTGTGGAACTTTAGAAAATAATAGTTTAATAAGATAATTGACAGAAATGTGTAAGTAAAAAATTAGAATTCATGAAGAAGAAACTAAACATTTAGTTTCACTCACAGCAAGTAAGTCAATGGCTCGGAAGGTAAGGGCACTTCCCACCAGCCCTGACCACAGAAGTTTAATCCCAATATCTCACATGACACAAAGAGAGAAGCAATTCTCATAAGTTGTCTTCTGCCTTCCACATGCATGCTGTGGCACATGGGCCATCACACACACACACACACACACACACACACACACACACACAGAGAGAGAGAGANNCACACACACACACACAGAGAGAGAGAGAGAGAGAGAGAGAGAGAGAGAATAATTAAAGTCATGTTGAAATTTGATAGACTTCATCCACATCATTTGAACAATAATTTATCCAAAGATTAAACTTTTTCTTCAACAATCAGGTAATTCTGGCAAAAATATGAGCATCCCAAAGTTAAAGCTTGACCAAGTAAGGTATGAAGGTCAGGTCAAGAAATCTGTACATACACAAAAGTAGAATTTAAAAAGTAATCTAACAGAACTTCCACCCAAGTTCTGAATGGAAAGGCCATAAATTGAACAATGTATAAGCGGTTTATGTCTTTACATTTTCAAAAGGATTGATTATGCAGATGAGCAATGGTGACGGAAGTGATGTAGACAGAAGAAAAGTATTTATGGCTTGGTTATTAAAATAGACAAATGAAGGGAAAATAAATTTACTCAGTAATCCATTTATCCAACTAAGCTATTACTTGCAAAAAAACATGTTAGTATATGTATATCATTTATAGTGTATATTAATCCCAACACATGGGATGTTTGTTAGAATATGGGAAACAAACATGAAGGAAAAAGAATGAGCATGATCTCCATTACCAAGAAGCTTATAGTGGAAGAAGACAAAACATATATATTTGATGTCTACCAAAATTACAAGTTTACAGTTCTGTCCTGTGAGAGAAAGCTGTGTGCTGCTGTGAAAATACAGAATGTTGTGGTGAGTGGTGTTTCAGTGCAGAGATGCAGTCTGGGAAGAAATTGGCTGCATGAGGCATGCCTGTGAGGGCATCCCAACCATCCTGGGGCTCGTACTTCTAACTTGCAAAAAACACACATGAAATCCAAGGGTACTTAATTTGGGGCTCACAGTTCCCAAGGGTTAGAGTCCACATCCTTCACGGTGGGGAACATAGCAGCAGACAGGCAGGCAGGCACTGGAAAAGTAGCTGAGAGCTTATATGTGATCTACACATATAAAGCAGAGAAAGGGAGAGGGAATAGTTTGGATATTTGAAATGTCCTCCCCTAGTGGACAGACCTCCTCCAACAAGGTCAGACCTCCTTAACCTTTCTCAAACAATTCCACCAACTGGAGACTAAGCATTCAACATAGGAGCCTTTGAGGATCATTCTTATTCGAACCACCACACTCAAATACTTCTACCTGGGGGGTGGAACAAGTGGAAAACCACTGGAACTTCTTACTGTCTCTTCCTCCCCTTAAACTGAGCTAAGTAATAGAATTATCAAAGACAGTTTAGCTTATGAGCTTCTATGTGCTAAAGCTGAAGCCTTATTCTCTTTACATACTGGGGTAGGAACAAAGGGGTGAGGAGAGGGACTGGGGTGAGAGGAGGGAGGGAAAATGGCAGACAAGATGCAAGATAAATAAATAAATAATAGAAAACAAATAATAAAAGAAATACATAACTTTTTTTAAAAAAGGATAAAAATGTATTAAAGGTATATAAGGTAAGGTTGAGACTATGTAAAACCATGTAATAAGCACTTGTAAGTACTAACTTATGGACCATCCACAGCAACATATCCTATGGGACTCCATCAAATGGCATCCCTCTGCGGCACTTGCTTGCCAGTGCTGGCAAACTTTGCATACAGCTATAGTGATCAGGATAAAACTACACAGGGCTGTGCTGAGGTGGAATCATTTAGGAAATTCACATTTCACCAACATAATTCCCCTATTTACTCTTTATATGCAAGCTAATTCACATCACAGAAAAATACCTTTTAGGGGGAACAGACTGTGCTCAACTGTCTTTTGGCTTCTACAGTGTCACAACCCAATGGTGGCACAAAAGCAGATTCCCAGGTGCACTGAAGCCAAGAAAAAAGGTTCATGGAGTTCGACGGGTAATGGCAGCTGAGATTTGCATAAACGGAGAGGATCAAATGTATACGCTATGTGTGTGTGAGAGGTGGCAAGTTTCATGATCTCACCAAAGTGAAAGAGCTTGCTTGAATTAACAGTGTGATAAGATTACAAAGAGCCTTAAAAGCCAGGAAGAAAGTCTGTACCTTGTAAGGAAACAGAATGAAAATATACTTTCAGGCCATAAAAGGGGCCTTGTGACATACTCACTTTGCTGCAATAAAGAACAGATTTACTCCTGTAAGCTACATGAAAAGCAAGATTATTGGTACAACATGACAGCCCAATTGTCAGACCTTTTTAAGGCATAATATACCGAAGAACTTTCACATAAGTTGAATGCAGAGTTATCCTATGATGCACTAAATTGAATGTGTGTAGCCAACATCCTGTCAATGAAGTTGACATGTGCTAGTCAAGCATACCTTTCATAATCTAATTTCAGATATGAACCACCCTATCGCCTTTGAAATAACCAGCACAATAATAGGGGAAATTAACGCTAGTATAAACCATCTTCATTTTCCTTTGGTTGCACACAGGAAAAATGACTTCTATCTGGCAAAACCGAAACATGCACACCTTCGTTCTTAAGATGTATTTATGATGCAGGCATGGATGTACTGCTCTCGCACTTGAATTTAACTCTCAGAAGATGGAGCCTAATCACTCTTTTTATTTGGTTCCATCCCATTGTCTGCTGCATCTGACATGTACTCAATAAAGGTAACACAAAATGAATAAAGAACAAATATTTGGCTAAGCATTCCAGCAGCTGACCACAGCTAAAATATATTTCAGACTGAGTGAAAAACACATTCACAAATTTCTGTGTGAGCCAAAAAGGCCTTTGAGGCACATTTCCCCTTGTTCTCGGTGGTAATTACAGCTATGTGTCAGCTTTGCCCATTAACACTGTTTGGCCACAGGGGCTGATGTGTTTCTCTTCTTCAATCTTTTAGGTTCAGACAAAGTAGATCACTTTCTGTAATGTGAGTGTGTCTCATCTGATCAGCCAAAGGTCTCAGAGCAGTAAGCAGAGGACTTTCTGGAGAAGAAAGTCCTCTGCCTACACACTGAAACACAGCCTACCAGTTGACTCTTCTAAACTGGCAGAAGAACCAGGTTCTTAAAGTGAACCCCTTAATAGATAAAAAGACAAATATATAGATCATATTGTGCCTGTTTCTCTTGAAAACAGTGACTCTTATACTTGTTCCATAAATTGAAGTAAAAGTATCCAGAATCACTTGAGAGAGCCATGGAAGGCAGGCGTCAACATAATAAGTACCACTGCTGTTCGCCTATGTACATTTCTACCTGCACATGGGCCACCAAGCTGGATCTGGGTTCATGTTAACTTCAAAGTCTTTTAATTGAAAACATTTGTACCAGCTTTTGATAAGTTTTTTGCTGCATAATATTCTTTCAAGGAACGTAATCAAAGCAAGACTCCATCTTTCCATGCACACTATTGAAGTCAGAGCTAATCAGCACTCTTGGTCTCCAGAATCCTGATCTTTCTGTGTGCTCAGGATCCCCAGTGTTCTTATCTTCCATTCTGTTTGCACAGCACAAATGTTTCAGGCGCTTATTAATTGTATCCCTTTCTGCTAAAAAAAAATCCCATGAAGCTTATGTAACTCTTAGTCTTGACACAGTTTTAAACAACTTTTATGAGAATTCCTGTCTTAGTCTCATTAGAAAACGGCACCCCTATTAACCCAGACACTTAATGGTAATCGCATATTTTAATAACCAGAATTTTAGCAAAGAATTTACTCATTTCCCAAACTCTGAGTTTACCTGGGATGATTAAAAATACTTCTGCTTTATTTTTATCATGCTTTAGAAGTCTTTTCCCATATGCCTAACTTTTTTGAATCCATATTATTTATCATCATTATACAAGTGGGCTCCCAAGGGAAGAAATTACTAGGAAATATAGGTTTTTCCCCCTGCTTCATTATTAAAACCTTCCTGTTAACAATTCAAGAAAGAAGAAGAAAAATAAGAAACAGATGGACAGAATATGTATAATGTATCTACATCAAAAACATGAAATATCTCTGCACAGTGGTGTGCTGTGTTTCAGGCACATAAAACAGGAAACTCTAAACCGAAGAGAAACTATTCCCACACTACCCTCTAGATATCCCTATATCCCTATAAAGATTATAAAGATTCCTGGAAACACATACACACTTGCAAAAGAAGTCGCAAATGTGGTAAAAAAAAAAAAAAGAAAAGAAAAAAATCAGCCTGACAGCCTGACACACCCTCCCAGAAATGGTCATTAGAAAAATGTGGATCTGCGCAGGGAAACTGGGGGTGCCACATTCCAGAAGCCTTCAGAATGTGAAGGTGGAGTATGTTCCTTCTGCTTTAAGGAAGAAACAAACCTGCACTTTTGATGTAGGAGGGTCATCTGTCTATGTGTTACTTTCATTGGTTAATAAAGAAACTG
>LOEQ01001655.1:46713-57067 GCA_001685075.1 Bramus lutescens | reverse complement strand
GTATAAGCTAGCCGTGCAGGAGCTGGGCTGGACGAAAAGCAGGCCCACTCCCCTTTCACTACAGCCTCCCTTTTATATTTTAAAGGATAGGAATATTCTAGTTCTTAGCTTTTCCATATCCATCAAAACAAATGGACAGCACATGACATGTACTCGTTTGTGCAACACACATTGGATAAGTGTGCAAGAACAGTAGTAAAGTATGTGTTCCAAATTGTTGGCATATTAGCCGAAGTTAAAACAGCATACTTACATTCAAAAATATTTAATCTCCATTGTTAATATATGAGTGTTTCTAGAAATCCAGGTTAATTTTAAAATTAGTCAATATCCTTGACATTTGTTATTATGGAATTTATTGCACACATTTGCATTTTATATTCCAACAGATTGATGTTCCTAACCTAGCCAGTGCAACAATGCTTTCTTTCTAGTACACTGCTTCCAAATTTACTCCAAACATTAACATTATTAAAAACAAGATTGGGACTGGAAAGACGGTTCAGCTGCTAAGAGTGCGTACTCCTCTTACAGAGGAGCAGAACTGGGTCTCCGGGATCCATGATAGGCAGCTCAAAACTGCCAGATATAACTCCAGCTCCAGAGGATCTGATGCCTTCTTTTAACCTCTGCGTGTGCTTGCACTCATGACATACACCCACACACAGATACACAGGGATTAATATGATTAAAAGAATAAAAATCAAACCTTACCTGTCCATTGGGATAGGAGCTTGTCAAAAATCGAATGTTTCAAATACAGCTGTCACCCATTCTTTGTATCACACACTTCTTACACTGTGGTGTGAAAACTGGAGCACTAAGGCTTAGGATTCCCCCACTTGAACTTCAGTGGAATTTTATGAAGACCTCAACCAAAGAAAGCTGGGGACAATGGTGTGTGATCTCCTAACTCTATAATCACTACCCACTTTGTCACTGTACATCTCCCACAAGTACATATAGTACTCTAAAGTGATAATGGCTGATTGGATCATGGTTTTGTAAGTTGGAAATCTAGTTAGGCCTGACCACATCGCCATGCAGGATCACAAGCATGAAAGCCAAGTTTGGTATAGGCAGGTTCTCATGCAGAATCTCTGAGATACACAGCCACATCCGAGCTTATTCTCCTGACAGAATACTGCTCCTTGTAGTCCAGAAACTGAGATCTTTGTTTCCCAAATACATGACTCCTCAACTAGCAAGAGAATCTCCAAATCTTCACGGTACACATCTTTAACTTCCTCTTATTACACCAATGAGAGAAAACTCTGCCTTTAAAGGAGCCTTGTGATGATGCTATCGGATCAAGAAAATCTTATCTTAGGTTGACTGTGAATATAATATTACTAATCACCTGAGTAAAATCATTATCTGCACAAGCTCTATATACATTTAAAGTGGGGATGAATATGCAAAACAATGAGGGATATTAGGAGTTAACCCACAGTTCTGCCAATCTCCTTCACCACTTGACTAAAAGCCAAAGGTGAGCTGAGGAAAGACTTGCTTATCGTTATAGTTCAGAAGCACCGAATTAGGGTGGAGGAGTGGTCCTGTCATTGTGGATTCACTCTTTTGTTCACAATTTGTGTGTTCTAGGGGTGTGTTATTATCTACTTTTATCTGAAAGACTTGTTTTTCTTTAAACCATTGGTGATCTTTTGTCCATGGTTATTTGTTATAGGTTGTTTTTTCTTCCTAGAGTCACTTAAAAATGAGAATTGCAGCTATCAGTGAAACAACTCAATCAAGTAATAGAAACTCATAAGAATTCCTTCAAATCTATATTAATCGTGTTACTCTTTAATCACTGTTATGTTGGTTAATAACCAAAAGCATCCTCGTCTTCATAGCAAACATCAGAAAAATCAAACTGGGAGGGACACTAACCATGCAACATATTTGCTGTTAAATGCACTAAGTAAGTCCAATGCTAGGGACAGAAAAAATAAATGTTTCTTACAACTGACCAAGGTGCAGAGAATAAGAAACTGAAGAATGCTCAGTCCTAAAAAGGGAGCATATAGAATGCAACGATCACTGAATAAGAGGGAGTGGAGAGAATGGGAGAGCCTGCGATGGTGAATTACTGTGAGGAACATTGTGTTCTGGACAGCAGGACAGCTGCAGATACAATCTCACAGCTGCTGCATCAGCATGCTCAAAACTTGTGGGAGCACAACTCAAACCAAATTGTAAGGAGACAGGTATTGTGAACAAAATCCTGCTCCAAGCTGTACAGAAAGTGGCAGGTGTTAACTGATGGGAGAGGAAGGCACATGTTATCTAAGAGTGTAGCCCCTGGTAAGTCAACCAGTCTCCAGTAAAGATGACACCAAAGAGTATGTGGGCAATGCAAACTGGTCTTGAAGGATTGAAACAAACAAAAATGGTACATACTTAGGTGGGAAGGGGAGGGGGATTATGAATTGCAGAAGAGTTGGTGGTGTTAATATGATAAAAGCAAATTATAGTAGAACCAGGCACAGTGGTGCATGCTTTTAATCCCAGCACTCGGAAGGCTGAGATATGACAATCTCTGAGTTTGAGGTCTATATAGTGATTTCTAGACCAGCCAAGGGTGCATAGTGAGACCTCTCAAGAAAACAAAACAGGGGCTGAAGAGATGGCTCAGCGGTTAAGAGCATGGACTGCTCTTCCAAAGGTCCTGAGTTCAATTCCCAGCAACCACATGGTGGCTCACAGCCATCTGTAATGAAGTCCGTTGCCTTCTTCTGGCCTGAAGGCATACACAGACAGAGTATTGTATACATAATAAATAAATAAATAAAAGAAAAAAACAAAACAAAACGAAACAAAAAAAAAACCTTTGTACCAAACTTTCAAAGAACTAGTTTAAAAAAAAAAAACAAATTTTCTAAAATGTTGTCACTGAAATTATTATGAAGATGATTGGAATGCAGTGTGAAGTGCAATGCAAAGGACACATGAACACTCGTGGAAATCACAGTCCAGGGAAATATACACTCTAGCCGTTAACTCTTAGTCTTCCTTAAATTTTGGTGAGTTCTGCCCTGCAATGGTTTTCAACTACATTAATCTAGCTGGATACTGAGTATTTTTTAGAATGATTTGCCTTAGGACTAGTCAGGAGTCTTCAGAGATTTGGAAGAAAGACTCAGTGCAGCTGCTTCATTCCATCTGAAGTTCAGTGCAGGGAACCAGATGCTGATTCAGCTGGAATTCTTGCTGTAGATCACTCTGCTGGTCAAGGTCCTTCAGATCCTGCACAATCTCCCCTAACCTGTTTGGGTAAGCACCGATGTGAGTTGTGCTATGGCCTTCTGAAGACATCACTTGCATCACTGAAGCTGGAGGTGAAAAGAGATGGATATAAGTGCATAGCATCTGCTGGGGTCTAAACTATAATTTGGTCTCAGCTAACCTCCACGGACAGTCCATAGTCCTCCCTCCATATGCATCTTTCAGTCCCAAAATTGCCTAAAGTCCAATCCATGGATTAAATATTCATCCCATTCTGTTTTAGCTCTGCTTCTATGATGAAATACACACATACACATGATTAGCAGGATATGCTTCTCTGATGAGTCCATGAAGGCTTGGAATTCCAGGACCACCTAAATGTCAATGATGTTCAAGTTTACATCTCCAGTATGAAACTCTTGAGGGTCTCAATGATCACTTACACTTCCTTTTGCATTAAAATGCATCTCAAAGTTCACATCTGTAATGACTTTCAGAGGGGCTAGAGAGGTGGATCTTTGATCACAAGCACTTGTTGCTGTTGCTCAGGAGAGGGGTTTGGTTCCCAGCACCTGCGTGGAAGCTCACAACCACCCATAACTCCAGTTCCAAAGCATCTAATAGCCATGGGTACACATGCATCCACGCAAAAACACTCATACACATGAAATAAGATAAATAAATTTTGTATTTTTATTTTTTAGGAAATACTTACAGAATTCCTCTAAAAATTCTTCTGTGATCTTCCCCATCATAGCCAATGGTGATTTCATTCTTGTGACATTTTCTTTTCTCTTATGATGTGTGTGAATGTGTCAAAAAAATCTTCTCTTCATTTTTACATTATATAGAATAGTTAACAATGTCTCAAAAGTTCTATTGCCAATGCCTATTCTAAACTATTATCGTCTTTCAGTTAGATTTACAATAGAACTATAATTGACTTCTGCTTCTTCCGTTGTCCTTACCGTATATACTCAATTGCGTTATTATGGTGAAATCTGAATCATTTCATGCCCTAGTTTCCTCAAAATCCCCATATGTACCCTACCTAAATAATCGGTACAATGTATAGATTCAGCATTCCAGCAGCGTCCTCCAACTGTCGTCATAATCATTATCATGTAGTGTTGGTGGAGCTCTCTGCAGGTTCCTTTCCTGGGCCTACGCAGAGGTCTTTCATTTCTTCAAGCTTTGCTTACAAGACATTTAGCCCATCTCTGGCCATTGTATCTGAAATACAACTACTTCTCATTGGTTGTTTGATCGTTATCCAAAATATACCATATTCTGAATATTTATTCTTAGTATTATCGGTTTTCCCACTATTGTAAAAGGCATTGAGGGCATGGATGTTTGAGTTTCTCTATCTGACTGCTGGAGTACCTTACATATAGTGTCCTTCAATAAATATTTGTTAAATGAAAATCAAGCCAGTGATAAAAACCTCAAAAATATATTTAATTATGAAAGCTGATATGAGAAAGGAAGACTAAAAATTTCTTAGCATTTTGAACACCTCTTTAAATTGCTTGATGTGAAAAATTTTCTAGTAAATCTCAGTATAAGGCATGCACTAACTAAAATATGTATCTTGTGATTCCAAATGGTCATTTGCTCATTCTTTCACACAATCAGTGTACTAGGCAGGATTCACCAGAGGAACAAGCCAGAAGAACATAAAAAGCAGATACAAGCCCACTCTGTACTGGGTACTGTAGCAATTCCAGTTATCTGAATTTCAGGGCATGATAATACAGTCTCATAAAGCACATAGAGGATTATTAAGGGTTGCATACAGGACTGCATATAATCCCATGTGACTAGAAGGAGCTGAAAATTTTCTATTCACTTAAAGACATGTAAGAAACTACAACATGAAGATATTTATCATGTGTATTATGTCATATGATTACAGTGGGCCAGAAGTCTCAAAACATGCAAACTCCACCCTAGAAAGCACTAAAAACAGATGGCATACTTCAGTGCAAATCTGAAGACCTAAGGGCCAGAGGCAATGAATGATGTATAAGGATAGGAAAGACAAACGTCTGAGCTTATACAGAATGTTCTCTCTCTTCTACCTTTCTCTTCCATATGAGCCCTAAACAGTTTGTATCATGCCTAACACATAAGCAAAAATCACCAGAAACAACTTTTGGCATTTTGCAGCCCTGCCTGAACTGGGTGTTGTAGTCCTCTGTTGACCTTAAATACAGAGTGTGAAAATAAAATGAAGTACAGCATGACATTCCCTCTATGAACAGCACAAAGGCTTGTAGTCTCATGAGATTATAATGGAGCTAGAAATGTGAGTCTATGACTTATAATCCATGGGAACTCTATCACAATCATGGCTTATGTAGCTCATGCTGTGAACATGCATGTCATATTGCTAATAAAATAACAGTAGTTTATATAGAACCTGATATTTGATAATGATGCTAACCCTCTATGTTAGTTACATATATTTAATATGTATATTTAATTTATAATAAATATATTTAATTGTGAAAGCTGATATAAAGAAAGGAGAGTAAAAATCTTAGAATTTTGAACATCTCTTTAAATTCCTTGATTTGAATAATTTTCTAATAAATCTCAGTATTGTAAGGCATGCACTAAAATATGTATTTTGTGAATCTAAATGCTCATTTCACTCATTCATTCACTCAGTTAATGTATGAGGCATATATATACATACTATACATATATACATATACTATACTTACTTTTTGTCATTATTTTAGAGGGAATCCTTTCACTTATATAAAAACAGTAGCTGTATTATGCCAGCAGCAGCCTCATTTGGCAAAAATTGCATCTGTTGATTATATCAAGGTGGATCCAGTGAGGCGCCTATATGATGTAAGCCTATGGAAGAATACTAGATGGTGCTCATATACAATGAGATTGCCTAATGACAGTTCTAAGGACATATCCCCATCACAAAGTGATGTGAGACTGTACAGTACACCCTGAATGCCCTAAGGATCTCCTCCAGTTTTTGTTGCTAGTCCAGATCAAAGACAAGATACTGTAACTCTTTTTGACTTGATGACTCAGAAGCAAGAGAAGTCAAAAGTAGGCCAGCAGCTGACCTCCCTGCATAGACTCATTGCTGTGTCTCATGGTGGAAGCATGCTTCCTTATGAAACTAAGACCTGTCAGCCAGCAGAGCATGAATCACAAGAACAGGAAGCAGACCTGTTCTGTTGCATGTAGCTGTCAAATGGAGCTGCCTCTTTTTACCCTGACCCGACACCCATGAATACCACTAATTGAAGAGGTAGCAGTGAATACCGAGTGATAACTTAGAATGTATACAGATTTTTGGAGAACATTGCTTCAGCATTTTGAGTTACTCCCAATATCACCCCAGTCTTCTATTATGTAAACAGCTTCAGGATGATGGGGAACATGGGAAATGTTCTGAAAGCATGAAATTCTGAAAGCATGGTTTTCTAGCCACAGTACTTTTGCTATGACAAGTGTTTTTGGATCAGAAGCAACAGTGTAAAACACTGGTGATGTCATTGTTGAGATTTTAAAGTGAAATCTCCCCATAGGCTCATGATCAGAATGCTTAATCCCCAGCGGGTGTTGGTCCATTGAGAAGTTCTGCAACCCATAAAAGGTGAGGCCTGGTAGACTGCTGGCGGTAGGTCCTTAAGATATTATCACTGCCATTCCCTTTCTTGTTATCTATCTCCTGGTGAGCTGTGATGTAAACAGACATTCTCTGACACATATTCTTATTGCTACGACATTATGCCCAAGTGCACAAAACCATGTAGCCATGAACTAAACCCTACCATGAGCCAAATTAAATCCTTCTTCTTGTAAATCATTTCTAAGTATTTTGTCCCAGCAATACAAAAGTAATTACCACATGTGTATGCAGTAGTCTATAGGTTCACATATTATAATTTAAGCCGGAGAAGGGATATATGTATCCAGAAGAAATTTCTACTGAAGGATAAAACATCAAGTCTTCCACAATGAAGTCATCCATTGTACTAGGTACTTGAGAAACAACACTGTATTGAGGACTTAGTTTTAATCTCTGCTGCTGCTGGCAGAGTGGACACAGGATGGTGGCCATAACCCTGCCAGCCATGCTGCTAAACCCATATTTCATCTTCATGCTATTTTGGGCCCCCCTTTTTTATGAATCCATTAGTCAGTGGCAGGGTTGCAGAGGAAAAGACTTGACTAATATCCACAGTACAGGTCATTCTAACCACTTGGTACTTCAACGTTCTCTGCCAAGGGAAGTCTCTAGTGAGAATCTACATGAGGCATTTCACTTTTTTGTCAGGTTTTGTATTTGCTTATAATTAAGAGATCTCATTTCTAGCACCCACCTCAGGCAGCTTATAGCTCCAGAGGTATCCAATGCTACTGGCCTCTGCACACCTATTCACACAGAAACATATACATGATACATATAGCCTGACATGTTGCAGATGTCCACATTTGAATGGTACTTGAATATCCTTCAGAACATCTGTAAACTAGACTGAAGTTCTTCCATAACCTTTGTCTTTGACAGAATTTTCAACCTGCCCCACACCACTGTCAGTTTATCATAGAGAACTCCCCATGATCCCTTTGGGAAAGTAGGAAAGAGAAGACAATATGGGAATGGGACCCATAGGCATTTGGACCATGTCATCCTGTAACTTATGCCTTCAGAACCTGCCTAGGCCCAATTATGTATACATGCACCACTTCTATTTCATGATGGAGAGTTGCCATGTATGCCTAAATTTATAGATTGGAATGCCAAATTAGAGCCCATTCATGATGGATAACATAAATTTAATGGGAACTTAGCAGTATGATGTTAACTGTTAAGACTCAGAAGAACTGACTATGGAAAGGAAACAATTATCTGTGAGTGATAGATTGAATTTGCTCACAAATACTGAATTCTTCACTGTAATTCATCTAAAAATGTTTACAGAAAGATAAAAATTGCAACCCTAGACATTTCTGATAGCACTAGAGCTGCTTAAACATATATTCCAGTGTTAGAGGAGTTTGTACAGCCAACTGAATTCATTACAAGACCTCTTATTTTTGGCTCTACTGACTACTACTAGAACCTTTTTCAGATCATTTAGGAAATAATTTGGAGTAGCACATACAAGCGAGGAATATGTTACCTCACAATCCAAATATGTCCACTATGTGTTGGGTGTGGCTCTTCTTGGATATCTGAGCAACTTCATACAAGATATCCTTTATCTTTGGCAGAATTTTCAACATACCCCACAGCACTGTATTGTATAAATTTTACTGAATAGAACACCTCTGAATGTTAATGAAATTTATCCCATCCTCTAGCATGCAAATGTCTTATCAAAACATAGAGATTAATTATCACTCCTTGCTTACCAGGAGCAATCACCATAGTGTATCTAGTTAAATGGACCAGGGGAAGGTAAATGTGGTCAAGGTTCCTGGGAACCAAGTGATGATGTAAAGCTAGAGAACTAACACACCTAATGGAGATAATCAAGGTGGATTTTCAGGCATCCTGGATAGTTTTCTGTTAACTTGATGCAGGTTGGAAACATGTAGGAAGAGGGACTTTCAATGGAGAAAATTGTTCCATAAGATTTGCTTGTAGGCAAAACTATAGTGTGTTTTCTTGATTTGTAATTGATGAGAGAAGGCCTGGCCTAATCGTGAATGGATCATTCCTAGATGCATGGTCCCGGAGTGTACAAGAAAGCAGGCTGAGCAAACCATGGGTAGCCAGCCAGCAAGCAGCATTCCTTCATGGTTTCTGCTTCAGTTCCCACCTCCATATCCCAGCCCTGAGTTCCTATACCGACTTCTGCGGACGATGGACTCAAAGTGTGAGATGAAATAAATCCTTTCCTTTCCAAGTTGCTTTTGGTCACAGTGTTTTATCACAGTAACAGAAACACTAATTAATATACCAGCCTAGCCAGATGAAAGCAAACTATTGCTGCTGATCCTTAACATGCCACAATGGAGGACTTATAAGAACAATAAATAACTGCATACCCAGTTACCAGAAGGGTGGGTTAGAAGTATCAAATTACATCAGTGTGATAGCTTCTACAGGAATCTCGGTCTTTTTATTCTTGTTATAATCTGCTTTTGTTATTCAAGACTGATGCATCATCCACACAAGGCAAACATGAGAGTTAAATGGGGAAAGGTGGTTGATGGTAATTGACACCCTGACATCTTTCAAGCTTTTGTGGTGGAATCATCTTTGCAATTCTTAGATAGACACAGAATTACTTTTGATTTACTAGTGTCCTGGATAGTGCTGACAGCTTCCTCTGGCTTTCTCCATTACAATAGTCTCCACTTTCCAGGCTTGGAAACCAAACTGAGAGTTCTATCAGCAGCTACTCATACTTATTCAGTAACACATACCAAAACTGAGGAGAAAGCTACAGGATGCCTTTGTTGACCCGTGGGACCAACTCTAAAATGTTCTTAGCTTAAAAGTCCGTAGATACCTAGCATATGTGACTGGAGTCCAGTCACAAGGGTACCCTGAACCCCTTGAAATCAGAGTCTAGTTACCTACAGACTTCTTACTTTACTACTCCCAATGCACACTTGCTCTGGTCGAAGGCAGTGGAGCATTTTTGGAGAAAGCTGAAATGAAAAGTTTGGTTACATTTTGGGAATGTAGTGGAATATGTCTTTGAGGACATTCAGCTTCTCTTCCAGGCAGAAATTTCTGAATTGGGAAACTGATTCATATCTGAGAAGTGATGAAGGAGTTTAGGCTCTTTTAATGATTTCATTTGTTCACTGTAACTTTCCTCCTCATATCATTCAGGTAAGTGTTTGGTCAGTTTTGCCTCTGGTTTTCTTCTGGGACCATTTCTCTTCTTATCAGCTGATTAACATCTGATTAATAATTCTGTCTGAATGAAACTGTTCTGATTTCCATTCTGACTTTGCTGCTCATTACAGTAACTCTGTTGGTCTTGCTTATAAGTTGTAGGCTGCCACTGGTCTACTCCCACCCTGGGACCTCATTACTCTGTTGAGTTACAGGCTGCTTCCAGCCAACTTTACACCTGAAATAATTACACAGAAACTGTATTCATTTAAGCACTGC
>LOEQ01001655.1:0-29127 GCA_001685075.1 Bramus lutescens | reverse complement strand
AATGACCTTAACATCTCACAGTGGGCTTTTCCTCTTAAAATCCCCACCCCTTTCTAATCGTTGTTGTACAGGACTATCCTCTGAGTCAAACAACTCCAACTTCAGGAGTTCTGCTGGTCCTGCAGATGCTTTACCTTTTCAGCAGGGCCTGCAGATTCTATACTTTCCCACACAGATGCAGGGGTGAAGAGGAATGCAGGTCCTTCACCTGAGTATGAGCCACAGCTCCCAACAAACTGTATACAATTCTGCCCTAATCACACATAGCCGGGGCATGGGGGAACTCTTGTAGAAGGGCTAGAGGATAAATGGGGAAGGACTAGGGGAGTAGTCTTCGTTGGTGTGGCTGTAGTAAAGCCATCATATCTACTACGTAAATATTTTCCAATGTCGTATTTTGCGGGGAGGACCCTCCCCTCTGTACATAACCACTCATCAATGCTCTGTAAAGAAGAACAAGAAATTCACACGTCCTCCAAAGTGAACTTTGATAGAATCCTACCTCAATTTGTTCTTGGGACCTTACTAAGAGGGTTGATGTTTACACCATCTGCCCAGGAAGGAATTTTAGCAACACAGAACTTCCCTGAGATTGTATTCTATTACACACCATTCTAGAGAAACATCAATAGAGCCAATCTTTGTTGTAGACATCCCAAGATCTGATGCTGTCAGGTAAACTCCTAAGTGCTTCTTGGTGAGACCAGGAAGCTCAGCATCATTGCTCATGGTCTGCTGCGGTTGACATGTAGGCTTTCAGCATCATGTTGAGACTTAATCCCTTTGTAAAAGTGCCACAAGGTGAAGTCTTTGGGGGAAATGATTAATCAATGAGGGTCCTGTCTTTAACAGTAGATTATAAAAGGCTTGAGGGGAAATACCATTGTCCTTTCCTGACTTCTACACTTTCTACCATGTACTGACACAGCATAGCATCCAGGAGATGCTGAACACAGGCCACAAAACCTTGAGAGTTCCAGTGTCAAGAACTGAGACAGATAAAGGCAAATAAAGACATCAGGTATTTGACTTCTGAAGCACAAACAAGCCAAGATGATCTCTCTATTTATTCTGAGAGATTGGTGATGTTTTATGAAATTTTTATCACATTCAATTAATTTCAGCAGCGTTTGACACAATTTATTGAGACCATTGTGTGTGCATATTAATTCACTCATAGTAAGTGATATTTTACACTGGTATTTTAATCTCTCATCTCTGTTCTGTCACACTGATTATACCAACTCTCTGATTAGAAGGAACATTAACATCAACCACTTCAACATTAACTCCTAATCTATCATTTTTCTTGGTCTGTCTGGATGATTTCATTCATTTCCATAGTCATCTATCATTTTCACCTTACTGTATTTATACCATGGGACAGTCTGCATATGTTAGTATAAGAGGCCCCTGCTTAAACATCCTTCCAACTGTTACAGATTTATTGTGTTGTATTACTAAAAATTTTCTGTGTATGAAAAATACTTTTAAAAAGACAAATAAAGCCACACTTAGAAGTTTGAAACATATAATCAAGACTACCCCTTGAACTGCTGTTACATAATTAATATGAACATAATCACCTAATCAGGTTATTATATCTGTCACACCTAAGGCTGAGCCAAACTCAAAATGTCCATGCCACTTACCTTACAGAGAGAGAACCCAGCATGTTTCTACTTTTCCTGAATGTATTACATCTCCAACCAGTGATTGCTCTGCAAATATTTGTTTTCTTCAAATGCACAATTTGTAGTCTCACATCTATTTCCATGAGTGATAAAAGAATTGGTGGTTAGCATCATGTTATTAGTAAGCTTCTTCAAACAGACCTTGTAAAGATATGTTAGGATGATTACAGAGCTGATTGCAGGCAGGAGGGATGTCCACAAACCTTGGAACAAACTTTTCGTTTTCACAAGTCACAGCAATATCATGAGAACAAGAGACAAAGATCAACTGAGTATGTGATGATCGGAAATGTTTAAACGTTTGTGTTGGTTAAAGCACATTTAGAAACTGATCTTAGGTTGTAGTAAAAGTGGAGCAGGCTGCTTTTTGCCACCCGGCTCCCAGCTAGCTTACCCAAAATAATTACATGCAAACTGTATTCATTTAAACACTGCCTGGCCCATTATTTCTAGCCTTATATTGGCTAACTCTCAAATCTTAATTAACCCATATCTATTAATGTGTATTGCCACTTGACTGTGGCTTACCAGCATGANTCATTTAAACACTGCCTGGCCCATTATTTCTAGCCTTATATTGGCTAACTCTCAAATCTTAATTAACCCATATCTATTAATGTGTATTGCCACTTGACTGTGGCTTACCAGCATGAATCTAACCAGCATCAGTCTCCGAGAGGAGAGCCATGGTGTCTGCCTGACTCTGCTTTCTTCCTCCCAGAATTATGTTCTGTCTACTCCACCCACCTAAGGGCTGGCCTATCAAAAGGCCAAGGCAGCTTCTTTATCTAACCAATGAAAGTAACACATAGACAGAAGACCCTCCTACACCATTAGGTGTCTAGTGCAGTGTCAGTCTTTCTTTCTGTCTGTTCCATGGGTGTATAGCGCCTCGTGTCTAAGGGGATGAAGACCAGGTAGGAGCTGAGCTTATTAGGAGCCACACTGAGAAAGTTCCTGATCCCACACACTATGCTTCATAGTCTTCATTCTGTGCTTCTGTGATGTGTTGTGGCTATGGCACTGCACTGTAGCTAGAGGCATGTGTGTGTTTTGTGTTTCTGTTTTACTCAAGAAATGGTGAGAAATTAGAAAAAAAGGGTCAATTGAAAGTTTCTCAGCTCTATGTCTCTATTGCCTATGGTTGTGACTACTGTATATTTGATTCTCACAATTCTAATAGAAAGAATACATGAATTTAGAATTTTCTTTTATAATTATATAGTATCTTAGAAATTGCAGGTTTAGTGAAAGAACAAGCATATGAAATATTGGAAGTTCTGAGCAATTTGTTGGAGTTGATTAAATGCAGGACCACACACGTATTACTCCATTATTTGCACTATTTTCTTTGAGTTTTATGTGTAGAAAACTTCTTACAAAATGTCATTAATTATTACAACAATCTGCTTAACTAGTTTCTTGGTGGCGTAGTAAAGACATAAAGTGTTCCTCTTAATACAAAAGCCATTTGCACTGCTTTTCTTCTGAAACATCTTTCATTGTTCCCTAGACACCCTGAGAAACATTCTCGTGTGTGTGTGTGTGTGTGTGTGTGTGTGTGTGTGTGTCTGTTGCTGAACTGGCTAGTATTTGAATTGGTGGACTGAATAAAGTCAGATCACCCTCTCCAGTGTGAGTGGACATCCTCGAATTTGTTGAGGGCCAGAATAGAACAAAAAGTTGGACAAGGTTGAATTGCTCTCTGCTTGATCACTGAGGTGGGCACCAGAGCTCTTAATGCTGATGGACATCAGGCCATGAAACTTGAACTGAAACTTACACTTTCAATTCTGTTCATAGGCATTTGCAACAGACTGCCAGTTCTCCTTGGCTTTCTGCTTGCAGAGGGCAAGCTAGGATTTCTCAGCCTCCATAATCACTAAGCCAATGTCATAAATCTCTCCTTTAGGTGTATATAAATGTGTGCATATATTGCATATATATGCATATTTAATTAGTTCTGATTTTATGAAGAACCAATATACAGATGATTAATAAAACTTGTGGAATTTAAGCGAGAGGCATAATTCAGTGAGTAAGAGCACTTGCTCTGTAGACTTGAGTTTGAATTCCCATCATCCATGTAAAAAGATAGGATTGGCTGTACATAACTGTACGCTTTGAATGGGGTGGCATTGTTTGGTAGGGGACAGAGCTTACTGTTCAGATAACCTAGCTCGAGAGGATTCTAGTTGACCTAGATCAGTGAAAAAGCCTTACTCAATGCCCTAAGGTGCAGAACAGTTAAGGAAATCTTCTAAAACCTCAATCTGGCCTCCTCACAAGCCCTTATTGTTATTCATAATTCTATATACACATTTGTGGACCAAACCACAAATATCACACACACAGACCAACATACAAAATGTGCTAAATAAAAAATAATTTATTGGAAGAGGATATATTTCATCTTGTAATATTTGATTTTCTATTACACTATTGGTGTTATATTAAAATATACACTAAAATAAAAATAACAGTATTTCACAGAGAAAGGAAGCTTCTGGTGTTTCTGAAACTTAAACCATCTATCTAAAATTTACTGAACAGGCTTTCTTTCATATACCAATAGGAATAAAATACTTAAGTTGAAGAGGACTATAACATGTTTTATACACTTGACTTCTAAATGGACTTTAAAATAACTACTTTTCAAAGTTGTGTTAATATATCACGTCTGTCACAGAGGAACACTCATTTTATGGAGGCCGATTTTAGTACAAGTCACCAGAGGATTAGAACTACAGTAGTGAAATCTCTACTTTTAATCCACTACATGGATTGCTCGAAACACTGATCCTAAAGGAGCATTATATTTTCAAATACTCTTTTTGTTAGCTGACAGTATGTTGTACAAAAATACCAAAATGTAAATCAGTGTCAAGGCAATGACAAATGCCTTTGCAAATGTCAACAGTTTTCTAAGATGCTAGCTCACTTTCTTGTTCATGTAGATTTCACAGATGGTGTAAGAATCAGCTGTGACCACCAACCACATCATTAGATAAAGGGACATAAACTGACAGCTGACAAAGAAATTTGGATGGTTTCCAAACAACTAGGAAACAAAGAAACTCACAAAGGTGTACAAGCAAGCATGTCTTTGGCCAGAAAGTGAAGAAAATCTGTCTGAGTGAAACAGATTAGAGCTCTTCTAACAGTCCCTAGATAGAGTGTTTTGTCTTACATATGAGAAAGGATGAGGGTTTTAACAGTCCCACAGCAGGGTCAGGGTCAGGCTGCTTCACATAGTTTGCAGGTCTTCTTCCTATTTAGTGCTTTAGAAAACTTTAATAATGAAATCGAAAGTGCTTTCCTTCCACATACCTTATCTTACCCCGTGACCTCGACTTGATCAACAAACACTCTGTTCTTAAGCAAGTAAACTCACACCCTTAAGAACAAATACGCCTTTTAGCCAGGAGGACCTTTGACAACACTGTGTGGTGACCTGATGCCTGCACGGCTGACTAAATATTACTCATCAACGGAGTAGACAAGCCAGGTAAAGTCCTGCTCTCTCAAATGATGGCTGTGTTGATATAATCTCCTCTGCCATTTTTATATAAACCTTGGTTCAGCTCACCCTTGACCCCTGATGTCCTGACAGTCAGAATATTGTTTGGAGCATGTGCTGTAGATATTGGTTCATTCTTTATGTCTACCGATGAGGCCCGTCAGAAAATAAAACAATCTGTGTAGTGGTGAGTTTAACTGCACATAACTCTTTTTAGTGGGCTACATAGTCATTTTTATAGTTTCTCATCAGCGATAAAGACATCTCGTGGGAGACTTTTCATTGCTGTTCGTAAATCAAAAGAAGATGGTTTTTCTTTAAAAATTTATCCTTTAATGAATTACTGTATTTCATTTTTAATGCATTTCTTTTTCCTTAAAAATAAACCCTCAGTCTAATGTTCTAAGCCTCCATGTGGGTTTCAGAAGCAACACAGGAGCTGAAATTTTGATGAGCCACCAGAAAAGTCATTATATTGCAAAAACATTTCTACACTATGAAAATCACTTCCAGATAAGACAGTATTGTGTTTTAAGTGCTGGAAATCCATCTCTTTATTCTATTTCTCTGAATGTCAGTTAAAAATATTCGGCATTCCCATACATCCCCCATGCCTACTTGGCTGCCATGTAGAGTCTGGGGTAGGGAGCAAGGGTCAGTAAAACATAAAATGCATAACACTGCTAAGGTGCCTGAAATATCCTTTTAATTAAAATTTGTACTAGAAATATAGCTGCTAGTTGTATGCTCAGAAATCAGCTAGCACTATTTCAATGAATTCCTGAATTTTCACAAAGAATCTGGGATAAATCAGCTTCTAGGTTTTTATTGACCGATGGGATATAAAGAAAACATTTGGGGAGAAAGGACATGTTGAAAGAAACAGTGTTTTATTTATTTATGGTTATTTAAGATTTAATAAAAATCCCCAAATATTTGATTTTAATCTGATTTTCATTACTAGGTTGACACACACACTAATGGCTATGCTATTGAACTGTATATGCAAATAGAAATGGATTCTTTTTTAGAAACATAGCATACTTTGATGCACCTCTCCCCTTGACAACAACCTTATGCCTTCAGGCTTTTCATTGTTCTCATTATTATGATAGGCAATAATAGCCAAAATTCTTTTATATTGAAACAATCATCTCTGTCTCATGCTCTAATCTTTTGGATCCCCACATTCATTCTTATCCAGGAGGTCTTTGTTTGTCAGTACCTTCTAGCCCTCTTAATACAAACCCTGCAAACAGACAGTAGAAAGCTGTCCAGATGGCTTTATAAGCATGTAGTTTGGGGTAAATAAACACAGAGGTCGTTCATCTACAACACTCTTTTGCATTCAGCAATGCAGGGTTCTGGGAGTACAGGGATTTCATTGGCCCTGGAAGATAGGTTTGGGGGCCATCCTATTTCTCCAAGAGTATTGGATAACCTCCAAGATTTATTTCTACAGTTGGTTTATGAACAAGATACACTGGTTTTCTGTCAACACTTTGTGTTTGTAGAATAGTGATTTTCAGGCATTGTTCCTGAAGAATTCTTTTCTTACAAACTATCAGGCAGTGGTGTGTATGTCCTGACAATTCATGAGCTGGAAATTAGTTCTGACATTTCTTTATTTGCGGATTAATGTATTTTTTCATCATATGAATTTAGATTACTAGCAATGAAGAGAAAACAATTAAATGCTTTGTGAGTGTGTGGTGCACAATTAACTTGTAAATTATACTTAGATCTGAGAAGAAAGATGTCAGTTTTCCTCATCAGTAGCAAAATCAGTCCTTTCCACATATCACTATAAAAAACAAAAACAAAGAAATAAACAGAGACAATAAAAGCTTCATGAATATGAAAAAATCTTTTGTGTTAGGCCCGCAATGGGTAAAGATATTACTTTACCTGGGGAAATAAATATATTGACAATATTTAGTATCTTTTAATTAGTATTTTAAATATTGTAGTAAGAAATATATTTAGCTAAGTCCCTGTCCTTTTCATTACTGTGCTTTTTTTTTCTTTTTACTGAAGTGAGAAATGAAAATAGTATCAGTAATATTGCAAAAGCTAATTGGGTATTTTTTTAATGTTTATCCACTGTTTTCTTGTTTTAAAAATGGTTAGCTGGCAATGATTTCTTGTTTATGTCACGAGTCAACAAAAGAAAACTAAACTGGAGCTCATCAAACTGAAGCATTTGTAGGTCAAAGAGCATGGCCATGAAAGTGAAAACTAATCTAAAAAAATGACATAAACCATTACAAATACTATATCTGATGAAGATCTGCTCCCTGAACTGCATGAGCAAACTACGATTCGGCAATGAATCAAAAAAATCTTATCTAAATCTTATCCAAAAATAGGCAAGAGGTGTATACCCTTAACTAGTAAGCCAGGGAACCGCGTTTAACACTATTATTAGCAAAATCTAACACCATGCTCTTCACCATAATTTACATCTGAACTGTCCCTCAAAGACCTCTGCATTAAAAAGTCAGCCCTCTAACTGAGAACCTATTCTCCTATTAGAGGCTTAAAATCTTAAAGAGGTGATGTCTACATTGGTAACAGAAATATGACTCATTAAATGGACCATTATTAAAGCCAGGAAATTGTAAGTATTGATGAAGATGTAGAGAAATGGTAGACCCATGCCTTCCTTCTGGGTATGTAACATGGTATAGATGCTGTTGTCAACAGCATGGCCATTCCTCGGAGTGAAAACAAGCTGCTCTGTGACTAGCAGTCACTTTTCTGAGTGCTTAATGAAAGGGAATAAGAACAGAGGCTCAACTCTATTTGTTCATTAATGTTTATGATGGTTTTATTCACAGCTACAAAAAGATGGAATCAAGCACACATGAACATGGTTGGAAAATGCAGTGTGTGTGTGTGTGTGTGTGTGTGTGCGTGTGTGTGTGTGTGCATATATGCATGCATACTGAAATATGATTCAGGCTCGAAGAGGAATCATTTTATGACACATGCTGCAAGTAAGTGAGCAATGAAAATGTTGTTCTAAGTGAAATAATACAGAACCATTGTGTGATTCCACTTCTCTCAGTTACCTAGAATAGTCAAACTCAGGACAGAAAAAGCATAGCTCACTCAGGGCTGGTCTGATGGAGAAATGGTGGAGGTTATTGTTTAGTGAGTATCTCTTTGGTAGGATGAAATGCTCTGACAATGGACAGTGGTCACAGTTGCAGAATTTAGAAAACAAGCTTGATTGTACACATTGTACAATTAAAATGACTAGATGATAAACTTTATGTTGAGCAAATTTCAAGGCAGCTTTTTTCCCAATGGAGTAATTTTTTAAAGAGTAGGCTAACAGGCCTTCCAACTGCCTGTATGGCAAATCTTTTAAGAAGGTTGGATTTTGATCCAAAGAATTAGTCCTCTTCTGTGTAATTCTATTGTTTATCCTTTTTTTTTTCTTTTGGTGAGTTTTGGTTCCTATTTGGTTTTGGTTGTGAGCTTGGACTATTGCAGATTTTGGCTTCCACGGTTTAGTAACTCCTACTACACGAGGAACATCTATGGGCTTCAGCTTCTATCCTAGATGTAAATCCTATCAGATTGCTGATTCTATGACATCTTCCTAGTTACTCACAGTATGAAACCAGTCATCCTTATTACCACCTAATGACATGACCTACATAGCAGAGTTTGGTTTTCTCATGGTTATCTTTTCTCTGGAATGATCTGCTTATATTTTTTTTTCATAAGACTCAGCACAATAGGCCATCTTCCTTATCTTTTAAGATCCACTGTTTAAACACAGTGTTCAGTAACTGTTGGTCATCTATAACATTTAGCAGCACAATGAACAATATCTGTATGATCTAATGTATTTCTTATGCTTTATTTAAATAACTAAGAGTTCAACTATATTATCATATTACAAATGACAAACTACATCTTTGAAATTTGAGCTCTTAGAAGTAAACATCAAAGAATAGTAGCACATGACAATGGGGGCTGACTGAGAAGCCATTCATAAAGGCACTGAGACTTGTTTCTACTGCATGTACTGGCTTTTTGGGACCCTAGTCTATTTGGATGCAAAGCTTCCTAGGCCTGGATGTAGCGGGGGAGGGCCTTGGACTTCCCACAGGGCAGGGTACCCTGCCCTCTCTTAAGGAGGAAGGGGGAGGGAAGAGAATGTGTGGGGGAGCTGGAGGGGAATGGGAGGAGGGGAGGAAGTGTAAATTTTTTAATGGAAAAAATAAATAAAAATAAATAAATAAATAAAAACAACAACAAACAAACAAACAAAAAAGAATAGTACACAAAACCCCTAATTTTGATCTCTTGACTCAATAACCCAAAGCATGTTCAATGACATCACAGTTACCTCTGAATTTCCTTCATAAATGTTGGTGGAGAAAACTATTTCATGGACTAGGGATATAGCTCAGTTAGTTAGAGTGTTTGCCTAGCATTTTTGAGCCCTTGGCTTGATCCCCCAAACCCCCAAGAACAGAGCGCAGTGGTTGAAGACTATGATCTCAACAGTCCAGAAGAAGAAACAGAGAAACCAGACATTCAAAGAAAGCCATGCTCAGCTATAGCAAGATGAGACTAGCCTGAGATATATGAGCCCCTGTCTTAAAAACAAAAAAGAAAAAAAAATACAAGAGATTACTTCAACACTATTCCTTATATTTTTTTCTGCATTGAAAAGCATGAGTTCATTCTGTCCCAAGGGAAAAAGCATGTTAAAAACAATTGGTTGATCTGAAAGAAACAAATTGAATATGTACTATTTAAATAAACTAATCTACCTCCTTCCCTTCTTCCTTTCTCTACCCCTCCCCCCATTCTCCCTCCCTCCATCCCCCATCTCCTTCCTTCTTTCCCTTCTTTCTTCCAGGATTATGGTACCCACAGATAGCACAACTTCTCAGAATGGCCCTATCGATTCTTATTCAGAACTAGACACTTTCATCTGTTCAAAATTGTAGTTTCTTATTAGTGCACTGACCTCTTAACTATGTACTTTCACCAGTTTATTGGAATCAATACAGTAGTGAAGCTGATATATTTTATTTTTACCTGATGGTTGTTATTTGGTAGGCCACCCCTCCCACAAAGTCACAGGAAGCTTTTAGAACGTGGTTCTCAAACCCCTGACAAACCTCTATATCCAAAAATATTTGCATAAGGATAGAAAACAGTAGCAAAATTACAGTTATGAAGTAGCACCAAAAATAATTTTACGTTGGGCAGTCACAACAACATGAAGAACTCTATTAAAGGGTTACAGCATTAGGAAGGTTGGGGACCACTGTTTTATGATTCAGATGGCTTCAAGAGGAAAGAGACAGATGGTAAATAGTAAGGAAATATCGGCAAAGAGAATTTTTAACTCACTGAACTTCAACAATAAATACCTAAAGTCATTACTGTTGATAAGATTTTTAATATGCAATAAAAATAATTCTGGCTTTCACTCTGTCCTGAATTGCAGGAGAGCCCAGAATGTGAGGGACTCTATCAAAGGCAATGGAATGAAATGAACTCCCAATAGTCTCATTTGTAAGTTTAATGTCTTGTGCTAGTGTTGCAAAACATGGGCACTGTAGTCACTCTAGTGCTTAGGGAATAAATCAAAGAAAGAGACAATGTCGTTTTGTTTAAGGGTTTACAAACACCTACACATTTATTTATTAAGTGCTAATGCTGTAATTCAGTGTTATTGCACATACCTAACATGAATAAGGTCTTGGGTTTGAGCCCAGTAACTTTATATCAACTTCTAGGTGACAGCATGTTTGATGTGAATACATGCTACTTTTTAAATGAAAATGCATTTTTTCAGTAAAATTTAATATTAAAAACACATAAGAAAATTTTGCATAGTATTGCTACATCTGTTTTCTGTAGGAATGACACATTGCTTGAAGAACCACCTAATCAAAGTTTTCCAACATCCGCCCATGATATTGCTTCATACAATTTCTCCTGTTACATAAAGCCTTTTACAATGTGTCGTTGTGGTGTGGAGATAAACCAAGTTCATTTAAAAATAAGCATTTGACACCAAGTCGGTTATTTAATATTATAAAATGTTTTTGGTTTAAATTTCATACCAAGATTAAGATTATAATACAGATGCTTTAACTCACATTCTCAAACTGAAATCCCAGTACAAAAACTCTTCTCATTTTCTGAATTATGTCTTATTTTGAATCTTGAATATAGTAGCCTATAACTTATTTTAGCACTATAGTACATTAATTTATTTAATAGCTTTGTAAGTAACAACTCAAAAGAGCTAACTACAGTGTTTCATTAGGGATTTGACACCTCCTCTATACCAGTATGTCAGGAGGTGTCTTCTGCAAAGATGGACTCCAAAAAGTGTAAAAAAGTTACACACAGCATATGTGATTTCTAAATCAGAATTTCACATTTTTAAGTAAATACATTAATCACATTATTTACTGCTTAGCTTATAGACTGGTTTGTGGTGCTAGTCCTGGGAGGAGGCAATTGTGTGTGATTTCTATAACGTTTTGACCAGACATCTAAATAAATAAGCTAGAAAAAACTTATTTTAGAAGATCCTGCTCTAAGCCATCTGATGTGAGATCATGAACCTGGCATAAGATATTTTGCCATGAAAATCAAGTTACCTACCAATTTCCAGGAAGGGCATGAGTAAGAACTGTTTTGGCTTAGGTTATTAATCTCCTTTATTCCATTTTAAGTAATCACGTCTGTTAGAGTTTGGGAACTGATAAATTCTTAAGAAATGCCGACTGCAGCTACTTCATTCTAATCTCATACAGGAAACCACAATGTGGAAGAAACATAATAGCTTTGAAAGATAATAACTGATACAACAAGAACATTTCACAAAGAAATACATTGGTAACAAAAAGTAGTTTCCTGATCAAATTCATACAACATGGAAACAATCTGGCCTAGAAACTCAGCCCTTTGACTTGGTTCCTCAAAACAGGTAGTGAACCCCTGCCGACAACTCTTACAAGAATGCAAAAGCCAGTAACATGGAAACGTAACGGTCACGAGGATATTTTACGTATCTTTTACAGTGTATTTTTAACTATGGCTTAGACATTTATTTTAAATATCGTCTTGTAAGACTGGCCATATGTATACTCTTTTCACCAAGAATGTACCATTACCTGAGGAAAAAACAACTATCCATTTTATTAACTACACGACATATTTTCACCTCCAGATAAAAAGAAAGCAATCAGCTTTAAATAATGGTACTAATATCAACAATTCAATTAATTTTATGTTTAGTTTCATTTCAAATAACTTTCCACTGTGTAAGTATTTGAAAATACATTTTTGTTTCTGAAAGATAATTCTCTGGGAAATGCCCTTAAAATCTCCAAAATATTACATTTACTGAATAAAACGAACCTGAGGTGGAAAACTTAACTGTCTACTTATTCTCACACGAGTGAAGAGTCAGGGACGTTGGGCCAGACCTGCACCTTCAGCTACTCTCCCAGCGAGGCAGGAAAACACTGGGGACTTGTACTCTCGCCTGAAGGAACATGCTTGACTGATTTTATCATAGAGGGACCAGAAAGTTTATCACCTACAGAAGTTGATTTAAACATTTTGTACTTTGAAGTGGCAGAATGCCTCTTCAGAGGTAAGTGGGAAGTTTCTGGATATGGCTACAGGTCTAACACCTTCCTGAATATGAGAAAGAGCAAGAACTCACAATGAGGTCTTTGAAGGAAATAGTTGCTAAGCCTGGCTTGCTCCCTGTCAATCAATGTAGCCTTAGGAAACCTTTCCTACAGATTTTCCACTTAATAAATCTGGTTTAAAATGTATATCCCTTCTTCAAGGATTGGCATAGGATTCAGTGGGGTAATAATGGTCAATATCAATCAGTACCTTCAAGCTGAGGGGGAACACGAGGGTAGAAAACAATTGTCGAACGTGAAGCAAAATTCTCTCAGGGTAGACAGGCCCTTCCAGAAGTGGCAGTGGGTGCACACTGTGAAAGTCCTCAATGTTGCTGAACTGTGCACTTGAAATGATTCAATGAATTTTATGTGATGTGTAATTACTACACTTGTTAAAAGTAGATAAAAAGTAATTAGACAATAAAAGTTTAAGGATATTAAACTCTACAGGGTCAACTGCTGAAGGTAGATTTCCATCTATTCTCTACTTGTGATTCTCAGTGCTTACAGTACTTCGAGCAACAACACCTCCTCACGGTTGCACAGTGGCTGGTTCCTGTGTGATAAGTCACACAAAGCCAGCTTCATAACTGGAAGCCTACAGCTGCCAAAGGACAATGGCATAAACAGCATGACATATTTTTTTAAAGTACTTGTAGTCTTATCTGTGTACTATGATGTTCCATGTATATAAATAATTTATTAACACAGAGGGTCATTGGTTTTAGTAAATTGCATGCAGAATTTGTATACCAGTTTAATGGCTGTGCATCTTTGAATGACTGGAGCAAATTTTAACACATATGCAAGTCCAAAGTGGAACTAAAGCCCCCTCCCGAAATCTTAACAATAGTCATTATAGTAACAGTTTCACTCTAGGGAAATGCTGCAGAAATCACAATCACCACAGGACATGAATTCCGGACTGTAACACTTAAGGAGTGGGTGGGGTCATCTGAAACTAAGTTTGTATTAAAAGGCCATAGGGAAACCTGCTACTCTGTAACCAAATTTAAGAATTGAACTGAAACAAGAGTTGGAATAGAGACGTACTGCATCCAGATGCCATTAAATTAAACCCTAATGCTAGGAATGGGATATTCCCTCTCAGTTATTGCTTGGGGGTGGGGAGGAAGAGGCTCTGAGGTTCCCCTCTTACTCGAATTGCAGGACATTTCCATTGCTCTTGGTTACTTAACATAGCTACATGATAAGACCCTATTACTGAAGATATTATATGCTTTAGTGGAAGCACAAAGAGAAACCAAGCTGGAATTGAGCTGAAGGCATACTCCTTGCTGAGTAGCTTTCATAATTTCAGAAAACGCTATGCAAGCTGCAGGGAGAGAGAAGCCATCAATGGTCTTACCTAGCTCTGGCCCTTTTGAGCTGTGATACTAGTTTAGTTAGCTTGAGCTGTCAACTTGATATAGCCTAGAGTCACCAGCAAAGGGAATCTCAGCTGAGGGGTTGTACAGACCAGATTAGCCTGCGGGTATGTCTCAGGAGCATGCAGAGGCTTGGAGTTGGGGGTTGAGTCTTGACTGTCAATTGATTTAAGAGGACCCAGCCAATTGTGGGCCATGCTCCTGGGCTCTATATGAAGGCTGTAGAAGCATGGGTCTAGGTGTGGGCCAGCAAGGAAATCTGCTTAGATTCCTTTCCTGGCTTGCCTCAGGGATAGACTGTGATCTAGATGTGTAAGCTAAATAAATTCTTCCTTCCCCTAAGTTATTTTTGGTCATGTGTTTGCCACAGTCACAGAATGAAACTAATAAAAGCGCCAGCCTGCTAGGCTGTTTTTCCCACTGACACAATGGTGGTATAATTTCACCGGGAGTAATCATCTGATTGGATTCCAGGCCCACTCCACAGCAGGGAATTCCTGCCTGATGTCATAAAACTGTACAAAAGCCTGCTGCTAGCATGATTATCAGCCATAGTGGGGAAGCTACTATTGTCATTTTGTTAAACGAACATGTTTATTCTCAGATAGTGTTAGTTTCAGCTTTGGTTGGAGAAATTCTTTTTTGCTTTAGATAGTGGTTACTGAAGACTCATCACTGATCAAGGGGTTGAGAATAAATGACAGTTGAGATCTCAGGCCTAAATAGGACACCTGTATTCACCCCCTCCAAGGCTGAAGGAATATCACAGGAAGGAATCAGAAGGAAGATAAGAGCCTGAAGAAGAGGAGAAGCATTATAGGGAGCTGTCTTCTAGGGATGACATGACCTCTGCACTTATGAATTAACAGTAACTGTGTTGATCTGTACAAGACCTGCCCTAATCTGACCCATTGTGGTAGTTTGAATGTAATTGGCCTCCATAATCTCATAACAAGTGGCACTATTAGAAGGTGTGACTTCGTTGAGTGGGTATGGCCTTGTTGGAGGAAGTGTGTCACTGTGGGGGCGGGCTTTGAGGTTTCCTATGTTGAGGATACTGCACAGTGTCTCAGTTGACTTCCTATTGCCTGCAAGATGTAGGGCTCTCAACTACTCCTCCAGCACTACATCTGCCTGCATGCTATCATGCTTCCAAT
The DNA here is from genome assembly GCA_001685075.1 of Bramus lutescens. NCBI lineage: Eukaryota > Metazoa > Chordata > Mammalia > Rodentia > Cricetidae > Bramus > Bramus lutescens. The sequence goes on along the minus strand of LOEQ01001655.1, from coordinate 13,674 downwards.
GATGGTGAAAATGGACTGAACCTCTGAAACTGTAAGCAAGCTACTCCAATTAAATATTTTGCTTTATAAGAGTTATCTTGATCATGGTGTCTCTTCACATCAATAGAAACCCTAACTAACACACCTATCCATCTTCACTCATGGATGAGGGTTGGGTTCCTGAGATCCCACCTTTGGCTGAAGATTTATTAACAATTCATAATTGCAGGGAGATAGGGAAACATTTTCTACAATAGTGTGCCCACTGGCAAGTTCCCTGTGCTATAAGCAACACTAGTTATATTCATTGAGACAGACAGACACAAACAGACAGATAGACAGACAGACAGACACATACATACACAGCATGAAAGCAGAAAACAAGCTAGTTTGGAAAATGAAAGGTGGATTATCAGAAGTGAAGGGAAGCAGGAAAGGGTACTGGGTAGTGGATATGATTAACTATGTACATGTATGAAAAGATATGAAGTCTAGTATTATGTATAACTAATGTATACTAATGGAAAAGATTGTCTATTGACCAAGGAAAACATAGCATGCTAAAACTAGAGGGTGCCTATTTATTTTATTGCAGTTATTTTTTTATTTGTATTTATGTATGAGTTTCTATGTGCCACAACATGTGAGTAGAGGTCAGAGGAGACCTACCATGTAGGCCCTAGCCGTCAAACTCAGTACACCAAACTCAGCAGCAAGCACCTTTATTGGTTAATCCTCTCTCCAGCCCTCTTTTTGAAAAGATGCGTTTGTATTAGGAGTATTCATCCCTCAGTGTAAGCAGGTTTCCTCTGACCTAGAAGGGTGGGCAACATTCCATTTACAACATAACCACCATTTCCTTCCTAACCCCATTCTTCACTTCAAATCAATTTGCTTCTTTGACTTTTTTTTATCAGCTTGGGTGAATTTTAATACATTTATAATTACATTTGTGAGGTAATGGGTTGGGGAAACTCTGATAACATAAAAATTATGCTATCTAAAGAGACAATAAAATTATATGTTGTAATGAGGTCAGATTGTGCTTGTAGCCTTATGAGCCCTGCAGTAATCCTGCACCAAGCCCCTTTGAGCTATGCACGCAAGGCTTCTTTTGGCTAATTGTAATTCCACTCCACACCACGTCAAAAGGAAACAAACAGATTCCCTTTGCACTGTGAGTTTTGTAATCCTTTCCATATCATGTAATGAAACCCAATTTTACTTTCATATTTAAAATACTGAGTCTTCTTAGTCCAACATTTGCCTATGGTCAGCTTCCCTGCATTCCTTGAAGCTCCTTGGAAGGTTCAGATGCCTGCATTAAAAAGCTAATTATGATTCTAAGGGAGTTTTTTTCAGTTCCTAAAATAAAGAGAAATCACGAGAAGATATTTATCTATAGGACTAGGATAATTAAAGGAACCTTCTAGAATTGGTTATCTGTGTAGTTTCCTTAATAATGTAAAAAAATCAGGATATTTCAAAGTTTGGTGTCTTATAGATATAATGCTTTCTTGTTTAAATACAAGAGTTGTTTAAAATAAACATATTGCCATAAACATGTAGAGAACCCAATTGAAGGTCGCCTGGTTTTGTTGCTGGGAACTCTAATTATGCCAGGCCTCAGGCTTTGTACTGATAACTAATGTCTGTGCTCTACAAACTTTGCCAGACCAATGAGATACCCCAGGAAGAGGAGATAAAACCTCACTCTGTGTAGAAAGATAAAGCCTACCAGACAGAAAGGAGCCAACCTGAAGTCTGCCTAGAGCTGTCAAAATTCCTGTCTGTGCCCAGCCAATAAGAAGCGACCAAGCAGTGTTTCCTGTGTGCCTAACAACAGGCGCTACCAGAGGCCCTGATCATGCCTAGCCAATGAGAGACGAGCATGAAATTTCAAATATCAAAAGATGAAAACACGTGGGTGCTGGGATGGTATATAAGTTTTTCCTCGCTGTTAAATAAATGAGTCTGCTATAAACCTTCTACTTGACTCCCAGCGACAATGTCCATTGACAATCCGCCTTTTCACCCCCTCCCCCAGGAAGACGTTAGTGTCCAGCAATAACTCTGTCTCTGTCCTTCAGCCAGGCTTCCTTCAGAGATGCCATGCATTCTGTTTTATGATGTGGGATTTCCCTCTGTGTGCTGTGAATATGCGGGGTTTTATTGTTGTTGTTGTTGTTTTTACCATTGGCTAATAAATAAGGTGCTTTCCATCATGTAAAATTCAAACAGAGATGTAGAGAGTAGGCAGAGTCAAAGGGATGCCATGTAGCTGCCGAAGGAGACACATGCCAGAACCTTACTGGGTAAACCATGAGCCTTGTGGTAAAATATAGAATAATAGAAACTGGTTAATTTAAGATGTAAGAGCTAGCTAGAAATATGTTTAAACTATTGGCCAAACAGTATTGCAATTCATATAGTTTCTGTGTGGTTATTTCAGGTCTGGGCGGCCAGGAAATGAACAAGCTGCCTCTGCCTACAGTTGCAGTGGCTCAGGCCCCCACAAGTCCTTCCCACCATTGTTTCCTCTCACCTTTGAGCTTCCTTTAGCAGTTTCATTCTAAGGGGCTCCCAAGTCTTTAAAGCTCACTGAAGCTCTTTGTCCTTATTTGTAAAACACTAAAGTGGGTTAAAAACACAAGCTAAACAAAATCTCCATCCCATATCTCAATTCAGACATTAGTCAGAAACCTACCTGAACATACGAACAGCATTATACTTCCTTTTCTCTCTTCAGAAAATTCAAACTTAGGTTGTAGTCTGCTTTCTCTCTGTTGTCACCTGTTACTCTAACCTCTTAGGCTCTCTTTGTGTTTGGGGCCTTTGTTTGCCTCCTTGGCCTGTTCACCCTCTCCAGCCCCTGCCTCAACCTCACTACCGCCCCCTTCCAGTGCACACAGATACCACACTCCTTCCTCTCTTGTAAAACCTCATTGGCTATTCAAATCTTGCTCAGATAACTTCCACACATCATCGCTGAATCTGGTGTGTGCTTCCTTTTATAAGTCACCTTCTTTTTGTTCAACAGACATCTGGTGAATAATTTAGTGGAGGGTGGCCAGACATGCTTTCAGGGGCTGCTATCAGTAAGATACAATGTCAAGTATGAGGCTTTTGCTCTAGTGGGAGAGGCACAGTAAAAGAAGATCAAGCCAATAGGCAAGCACTATGAAGATACTACATAGGTTGCATTGTTTAAAAAACACAGTATAAATTACCTCTCCTAGAGCCTCAGTTAAAAATACACCAAGCAGACGTTACAGGATGTTGGGAACTTCTTCTTTAAAAAATTAGTTCTTTGATAATTTCATACATGTATATAACATATGTATGGTCACACTCAACACCATCCAATTCCCTCAGGTCGCTTTCCCACTTGGATCTCTTTTGGGGTATTGCTGTTGTTTGGTTTTGTTTTCATTTTTGTTTTGTAGTTCACTGATTTTGATGAGGCCAGCCAGCATGGACATGTATATGTGGCACTACCCACCAAAGAGTGGATAGGTCACCAGGGGCTCTTCCTTTCACCTAGGAGCAGCCCTCAACTACGATTAGCTCTTCAGGGTGCCATAGGCCCCCTGTGTTCCAAATCCATCTATGAATGAATGCTGACGGGGCCCAGACCTATGCAGACCCTGTGAAGGTAACTGCAGAAGCTCTGACTTTATGAGTATAATACCCAGAACACAGTAGTTCATGGCCATCTACTGCATCCTATGGCTCTTATATTATTGCTTCCTCCTCTTCTGTATTGTCCCCAGAGCCTTGGAAGGGCTCATCTGAGGGTCTCATAGAGGACAGAACATAAACAATAGCATAGTATCTTGAGGAGCCTTGAGTTTCTGTGTTAACTCTCATTAACTACAAAGAGAAGCTTCCTGAACCTGGTTGAAACTCTTGTTGGCAGTGCCAACCGGCAGTGATCAAGCTCTTGGGTTACATTATCCTGTTACTAATGTAGGTAGTGTCCTGGTTTACCAGCAGTGATTGGGACAGAAGGCTCAACTCAGTTACTGGAGAGGTGAGGACAGGTGTACCCTCCTTGCTGCTGCCCCATGATTGACACTGGCAGCACGCAGGCTAGTAAAAAGAGATTTTTTTTTCCACCCTCACACTTTCCTAGACCTTTCCATTGTACTACCTAGGCCTCCTGGGGACTTTGCATTTGCTTGACCCTCACTACTTACTTCCCCACAGATATACTTTTATTTTCTGAACATTCATTTTTCATAGGTTGAGACTATAAAATTTAAAGAGAGAGTGTTGAAACTACTATAAATCACCTCCATTACTTCTTATACACCCCGAGAACAGCTTAAAAGGAGAGGTATTACACAATATATGAGAATGCCTAAAAGATAAATAAATAAGGCACAGACCAGGCACTTTCACAGATCTAAACGTTCACTTGCAATGGTGTCTGTTGAAAGTCTTGTGTCTATGCCCTGAGTGATGTTCCCTGCATCACCGCATCAGAGCAGCAAAGGCAATTGTGGTAACTACAAACTTTCAATACAGTAAAAAAAAAAAAAAAGCTTAATTAATTTCTACTTTCTATTCTATATTGAATGCTAAAATTTCTGAAAAACAGTGTAGATACAATTTTACTTTTACCATGTATATATTCATAGGAAGATAGAGGAGACTAAAACTCATATATTTCTACTTAGGATCTAGTGTTCTAAGATTCAGTGATTTTATGATTATAGTTTACAAATATTTTATCTCTGTGAAGTTTCTACTTGACTGCAAATATGTTTAGAAATATATTAACGTAATATTGCAATATTTTTCACTTTTATTTTTTTTTGAAAAAGAAAACCAACTTTTCATTTTACAGACCAGTCTTAGTTCCCACTCCCTTCCCTCTTGCCATTCCCTCCATCCCCCCAACCCACTCCATCCCCCATCTAATCCTCAGAAAGGTTAAGGCACATTGCTTTGCAGAAGGACAAAGGTCCTCCCTACTATATCTATGTTGAGCAAGGTATCATTCCAAAGAGAATGGGTTCCCAAAAAGCCAATACAAGAAGTAGAAATAAATCCTGGTGCTACGGCCAGTGGCCCCTCAATCTGCCCCAGCCATGCAACTGTCACCCACATTCAGAGGGTCTAGCTTTGTCCCATGCTGGTTTCTTCCCTGTCCAGCCAGAATTGGTGATAGCTTAGGTAAATTGTTTCAGTGGGTGTGCCCATCATGGTCTTGATCTCTTTGATCATATTCTCACTCCTCCCACTCTTCAGCTGGACTTTGGGAGCTCAGTCCAGTGCTGCAATGAGGGTCTCTGCCTTTGTTTTCATCAGTTGCTGGATGAAGGTTCTGTGGTGATATTTAAAATATTCATCAGTCTGACTATAGGGCAAGGCCAGTTCAGGCACCTTCTCCTCTATTGCTTAGGGTCTCGGCTGGGGTCATCCTTGTGGATTCCTGGGAATTTCTCTAATGCCAGGTTTCTTGCTAGCCCCATAATGTCTCCCTCAATTAAAATATCTCTTTTCTTGTTTTCTGTCTCTGTCCTTCCTCCATCTAGACTATTCCATTCCTTCAAGTTCTCCTCCCTTCCCTTCTGCCCTCCCTTCTTCCCCCGACCCCCATGCTCCCAATTTGTCAGGAGATCTTATATTGCAATATTCTTACAAGCCGTATGAGAGACAAACATTAGGCAACCAATTCTTTTCTTAGTTCAGCCTGAACTTTAAAATGCTTTGATGAGAATATGAAAAAGTAAAAGTGTTTTACAGATGTAATTATGGTCTCAAATAAATGTATTGTGGGAGATTGTTCTCAGTAGGAATAATTTAATCATATGATAGTGGCTTGAGTAAGAATGGCCTTCATATGCTCATATATTTGAATGTTTAGAGAGTGGCATTAGGAGGTTTGGCCTTGTTGGAGGTAGACGTGGTCTTGTTAGAGTAAGTGTCACTGGGGGTGAGCTTTGAGCTTTCAAATGCTCAAGCAGGCCCAGTTTCTCTCTTTCTGTGGCCTACCAATCCAGATGTAGTACTCTCAGCTACCTCTCCAGCACCATGTCTACCTGTGTGCTGACATGTTTTCTTCCATGACCATAATGGACTAAAACTCTGAAACTGCAAGGTAGCCCCAGTTAAATGTTTTCCTTCATAAGAGTTGCCGTGGTCATGACGTCTCTTCACAGTAATAGCACACTGACAAAGACACAGATATATATATTTTAGGAGAGAAATTCCTGAAGAGGAAAGTTACTAAACAGTATAAGCTTGTGGAATGTTCCATTACCCTGTATGAATATATGTTGCTATGACTGGTTTAATAAACAAGTTGACTGACCATTACCTGAACAGGATAAAGTTAGGCAGGAGAGCAAAACTGAGATTCCTGGGAGGAAGAAGGACAGAGTCAGGAGTCTTAAGCAGACAAAGAGAGAAGCCAGATGGACATGCCATACTGAGAAAATGTGCCAAGCTATGTGGCAAAACGTAGCTAAGAAATATGGGTTAATTAAAAATATAAGAGTCAGGTGGGGTTTGTGTACACCTTTAATTCCAGCACTCTGAAGGCAGAGGCAGGTGGATCTCTGTGAGTTCGAGGCCTACCTGGTCTACAGACCGAGTTCCAGGACAGGCTTCAAAACTACACAAAGAAACCCTGTCTTGAAAAAACAAAACAAACAAACAAAACAACAAATAAACATATGTAAAAGAATTAAGTAGTATCAATCCTAAGTTATTGGTTGAGCATTTAAAATTAATATTAAGTTTCTGTGTGGTTACTTGGGAGTGGCTTATGGAACAGAGACGTCCTCTTACATAAGCTGCTACTGTAACCAGAATCTGACTTTTTCCCATTTAAATTATTGTTCTGTGTGGCACAGAAGGTTATTTTTCTTTCACTCTCTTCTTACTTGGTTCTTGGAAGAATCTGAGACAAAATCTTGTTGAGGACAAAAACTGGTGTTCTACAGATTGTTTGGCGTTCACTTTCATTCACTTAGTTATATAGAATATATTTTATTAAAAGGCCAAGCACACATATCCTTGAAAAAATGTATAGCTTAAAAAAATGAGTTTCCAATGTTTTATCACCAACTTCTTGGAATTCTGCTTGTTATAAATTGTCTTTGAGTTTAAAATACACATTTAACCTTTATGTTTGCCTTCCTACACTTAAAGACTCACTTCCTTGTGTAAATGGCCAGCTTCTTTGGTCTGCTTACATAGTCCCAGAACCAATCCTAGTGTGACCACTGGGCCTCCTAGAGTCACGGCCCTAACATGCCCTGTTGTTTCATGGCTGAAACCTACTGGTGAACACCGACAGTAAGCACGGCCTAGCCTCTTCCTTGTTTGAAGTTGCTGACCACTCTTCTACATGAATAGAAACGGATGGGTTTGGCTAACGTGATAAATTTCTTATTCTAAAATTAATTTTGAAATAAGCTTGGGATATTTGGGTCCAGTTACGTCTGTGATGAGACAGGATTTTGGAGACATAAAGTTAAGCTATGTTTTTATTTTCCCTTTGTCCTCACCTACACCAAAATTGGAGACCCCAACATCGCTTTGCTTTGGAGGGTATGTATTGTGGAGATATTTTATCCTTACTGAAACAATTTCTCCTACAAGAAGTACTGCCTCTCTGCCACCTGTGCTCTGTAAGAAACACCAAGAACTAGCTGGTTCACTAGGCCAACTTGGGGGCAATTTTTTCTTTGGTTCGCTTTTTGTGCCACATCTGAGTTCAGTAGACATTGCTTATATCTCCCCAGGAAAGTCAGACAAAGTCAGGCAGGTGAAATAGGCTGGGGGTGGGGGAGATTAAGAAATCAAAACCAGCATTTGCATGTCTTATCTGGTTTCTTTTCTCCTTCTTTTGAAAGATCAAGTCCTTCTTATTTAATTCCCAAGGAAGCTGCAGAAAGTAAAAGTTTTTGTCTAAAGTGAAAGGAAATGATCTTGGGTTGCAAAGATGAGGGTTGAGAAGGCCTAGGCTTCAGGCTCAGCCTCACAAAGTACCTGTGCTCTGTCATGGAGAGGGTTCTACGCACATAGTCCCCTTGCTGAGGAGGACTTGGACCAGCTCTGCTTCTGCCAGCAAGTCCTTGCTGCTTCCTTGACCACATGTACTCCTAGCCATGCTTCTCCCCCACTTCCCCCTCCCCCCTGGAATCCTTTAAGCCTTTCTCTTAGCCACTTGCCTCTTGGGTGTAATACCTACACTGAACCATTCCCTACTCGGTCAGGGACACTCTTTTAGCAGTCAAATCTGTGCTCTCTAGGCAGCTATCTGACCCTTAATTACTCAAAATTTTGTTCTAGTCATTTACGAATTCAACATAGTCAAAATTCTGTGAGTTCAAAACATAACCTTTTATTGTTTTTTATTTTATTTTTTTTCTGAAGACAGGTGTCTCTGTGTAACTCTGGTTGTCTTGGGACTTGCTTCATAGATCAGGCTAACCTCAAACTCAGAGATCCACCTGGCTCTCTGCCTCCAAGTGCCAGGATTTAATGTGTGTGTCACCACACCTGACTTTGAGACATGATCTTAAGTTCTTTATTATAATGGTGTACACAAAGCACTTAGCTGTAGTGTTATATAACAAAAACAATGCTAAGAAGAGTCACCTGACTTTATTTCGACTCCAGTCTTGATGTGCCCAGAATATAGAAGTTTATTATCAAAATGCAATCGCAGTAGGGCTTCTCACATAAAAATAAAACATATAAAATTACTCTTCTGTAGAGGCCCAGGATAGAGAACATAGAGACTCTTGGAGCAGTGTGAGAGTGTAATGGTCACAAGCCATTACATGTTACTCAAAGCCCACAGAAATGCATTGCTCAGAGTGAGCTGTAAGGCCAGAACGGTGAAGTGGCTCGAAACACTGAACATAACCTGCTCTAAATGAAAGCTCGCTGAAAAAATTATAATACAATTTGAAGAATCAATTCTCTCTAGGTGCATGCTGTTCCCAAAATATATACCCCCCAACCCCCAGTATTTTGTAGGCCAGCAAATTTTGAAATGCTCAGTTGCTTTGTCTATCATTTTGGTACCCTTTTTGCTCTTTCTGTTGAAATGGCTATCTCATTACAACGTTAAGAAATCAGCAGCAGTTGTTTCCCCGGTTGGTCAGACTCTTCTACAGCCAGACTATCGTATCTTATTTCTACCTAATAACCTGCCTGTTACCTGCTAATTGCCATGTATTGATTTACTTAAGCATCCACGGTTGCTGTATAAGAAAGATAACACTTGGCTCTAGGGGGCCTGAAAATTCTTTGCACTGTCAGTGACCTTGACTGAAAGGATAATTAATCTGAACCTCTGGGTGGCATTAAAAGACTTAGACCTTCCATTCTCTGCTAATACTTCATCTTTAGGGATGTGAACACACATTTGTATTTGCTCAGGAAACGTCTTATGTAAACTGACCTTCCTTTTTATGCTTAGCTACCAGAACTGCAGGTTTCCTTTAACTGAGGAGGGGAAAAGACAAAAATGGTCCTAGTGGCTTGCCAAGAATTTGGCTTCTCTCGGGAGTGGCTTTCCCTTTCCATCTGCTGGCTAACCATGTGGCCGCAGCCTGGGCAGTTTGTCTTCCTGTCTTAGTCCTGTCATGTGCACAATAAAATGACAAATGCATATACTACAGGGGGATTCAAATTGACAAAAAAAGAATATTTCAAAACTACAGGTCCAGAGCTCCGTGTTTCTTTTCTCTTCACTCATACAAAGCAATGGTGGTTTAAAATATGCCTCAACTATCTTTGAAACTTCCCCACTTCCTTATCCTTCCTTCACATTTGGCTTCTTGAGACAGGCAAGAGGAAGTAAGATGTGGTGACATAAATGTGAGAAGACAAACACCCAAGGGATTACACATCAGACACCACCCCAGAATGGTGTGGAAGTAGAATGGATTTGCGATACACGTTTGACAATGTGTTGTAGAAATGGGATTTCGATAGAAAAAAAATGCATTATCTAGTTTTCTTTTGATGAGTATCTGTTATGATCTTTCAGTTTGACTAATCCTTGAAACTTGCCAAATAACATTTTTATGATATGGAATTCCTTCTCAACAATCTACTTGGCTGACTAGGTTTATGCCAATTTGATACCAGCTGGAATTATCTGAATAGAGGGAAGCTCTACTGAGAAAATGCCCCCATCAGACTGTCCTGCTGGCAAGTCTGTGGGGCATATTCCTCATTAGAGATTGTTGTGAAAAGGCCTGGCTCATTGCAAGTGATGCCCCCTCTGGGCAGGTAACCATGGATGGTATAAGCAGGCTGAGTTAGCCATAAGAGCAAACCAGTAAGCAACACTCCCTATGACCTCTACATAAGTTCTTGCCTCCAGGTTCCTACCCTGGGATCCCTTAGTGATATACTTGGACTTGAGAGTTATAAAACGAAACAAGCTTTTCCTCTTTAATTTCCTTTGGGTGGTGGTATTTATCATAGTAATAGGAAACTAAGACAAAACTCAAGACCCTGGCAAAGCGGACAGAGAGGATGGGAAGGTGTTACTTGAAGGGAAAGCTTTTTACTCCAAACACTCTCAAGCTTCTTTTTCAGCCCAATCTGCTGCATCTCTAGTCATTTTCCTTCCTGATCAACAAACCCCTGGCTGGCCTGAGGCCTCCAGAGCTTTCAGGTATTGACAGAGAGCACTTCCTTCCTCCTGACTTGAGAGGAAATGTCACCTCTTGTCTAATGCTCCCGTCCTACCTCTTCTGTATATGTTTATTAGCACATCAGATTCTGAACCTGTACACACAGCTAGTAGAAAGGTGGTGTGCTTAGGTCTCTATAGTCTCATGAAGTGTGATTGTTAAGTAACCAATGGCTTATTTTTATCAAAATCATAATATGGTCTAATTTGGATTGTTGTTGAGTTTTAGCATCCACATTTCCCATCAGGACTTGTCAATTCACCTGATCTTCTCTTTGAAAACACATTTTGTCCAAAAGATTCTTGCTATGAAGAATAATGACATTTGACATTATAGCTTATGACAGCAAGAACTCTTTGATATAGTCTGTGTCTAAGACTAGCATAAAAAAATTGCAAGGGATTGACTTGTTGAATTATTGACTAAATCAATGAATAATGGCTTCTCTTTGGAGACTTTCTTAGTAGAAATTAGTATACAGTAATGAATGAGGAGAGCGTCCTTCTCATTACAATTATTTCCTGCTCAATTCAAATGATGATCTGCCAAGGGAGCCACTAGCAAGTGAGGTTCACCCACTGCCATTGGTTGTCTTCTCCAGGTAAAGAGGCCTTCAGACATTCAGAGTGCACAAAAATTCTGGGTTCTGACATGGACGGAGATCCGAGATCTGATGTTTTTCTGGGGTCCTAGCAAAAAGTCACAAGAGAAGAATGAAATGGCTGATATTTTAATTCCTGTCCCCAAATTCTCCACTTCCCTTGAGACTAGAATATCATTTAATATAGAAGGACAGATGAAACATAATTTCATGGAATTGTTCTCTGATGCAGAAAACTGAGCAACAGATTTTTTATCGAGGTTATGTTTATGATGATAGCTTTGCCAGAAATTGCCATGTTTGGGGGGAGCTGATGGGATTTTTAATAATTATAAACCAGAAAAACCATATATCAGTCGTTCTTAACCTTCCTCAAGCTTGAACAACTCTCTAATATAACTCTTCATGTTGTGATGATCCCCCACAACTATAAAATTATTTTTGTTGCTATTTCATAACTGTAATTTTGCTACTGGTATGAATCATAATATAAATCTCTGTGTTTTCCAATGGTCTTAGGTGACACCTGTGATGGTCTTTCAACCCCAAAGGGTTAAAATCCACAGGATGAGAACCATTGCCCTACATGAACTGAGAAAAAAAAAAAGAGAGAGAAACTAAGAATGTGTGTTATTCCATCACTTACATAAGATCTAACCTCTCAGAAAGAAAGACACATCATAAATAATTCATCACTTAACTTCAGATTCCTTCTTTGTGTGTCTGAGACACAAAGAATGGCTTCTGGAGCTTTTGCTCTGGTTTTAAGCTACCTTCAGCCATCCTATCCCACTGGCAACCTTGAGCGTAACTGATTTGCAGCTATTGAACTGACTGCACTGCATTATTTGAATGAAATGGACTATTTAACCTTGTAAGGATGCTTTTCTAACCACGCAAAGAAAAAGGTGTATTTAACTCACATTTCTCTTTACCCAGTGTTTACACACTCTCTGTGGCTCCATCAGCATGGTGGCCTCCCCAGTCTTCTCTACACTGTCCAGAGGAGGTGAAATCATCTGGACTTCCTGCTGGACAGTGAAGATCATCAGTTTGTCTTTCAATCTGTGTGGCTGCAGGCTAATGCTCACATGTATCCTTTCTTGCTAGCCACCAGTTACATCACAAGGTAAAGCTCCACACAGCTGGGTGAAGCTTCCTCTAATAACGGCTTTCGAAGTTGTCTTTAGAAACCACATTCCAAGCTTCCGGCCAGTACCTACACTTGAGCCCGTGTCCCTCACCTTTAGTGGAGCATTTATATTATCTTTAAGTTATACTAATGTGGTTAATTTATATTAATCAAAAAGTACTGCTGAGGCTGTGCTGCCTTCTCCTCCTCCCTCAAGATCTCTAATAGCCCAAGAACTTCAGGCCTGTTCCCTGCATGACAAAAAAGCAGTGATTACCTGAAAGCATTAGTGGACGGGAAACAGAACAAATGGATAATATTAGTGCTGTAGCTTCTTAGCTTATTTCTTTCATCACAGAGGAAAAGCCCCTAAAACTTAAAAGCATGAGTTATTTCTTTTTTCAATCCCCAACAAACAGGGTCAGGTAAGAGACCCCCAAACTCCTGAGTAGGTTTCCCGTATCAGTGAAACCTCCCTGGTCTATGCACACATGCTCCTAAGCAATCTAGCATTGTGTAGTCATGCCAAATACATTTTCCAGTGACTATTTTCTACAACATCATACTAATTCCTGTGAATAAACAAATATTTAAAAAAACCATGTGCATAACTGAAACTTACTATAAATTATGATGAATGAGATGCTAGTTTATATTCAATCTTAATGAGATTCAAAATAAGACATTCAAAGAAAAGATTTTTTTAACTAAGCTTGGTTATGACAAAATTAAGACAATCTTTGCAGATGAGCATGGGAAAGTGACACAATTAATCACTTTACATTGAATAAACACATTTTGCCTTGAATTTTGCACACACAGGCCCAGTGAGGCACACCTGGCCACATGTGAAGGCAAAAGCAGGCTGGTGTACAAATCTGTGCCTACATTTCACACGTAACATATTGGCTCAGAGGATAGGAGACGGGAATGGCTTCTTCAATCCAGGGAGAAGTTTTTACGAAAACCAATCTTAAATAGGCATATAAACAACATGTACATGATTTCTTGGGACAAATGTGATAAATATGATATATTTTAAGAAATTCTGGGATTTATTTTACTTTTGTTTATCCTTAAAGGAAATTGTGAAGTAATACTTACATTGTATTAATTATGAATTTCTTCTTCTAGTACCCATTCTAGTCAACAATCATTTAATGGACTTTAACAATTACTGACCCGTTCTTTTTTTTAATTTTTTTATTAAAAATTTCCACTTCCTCCCTCTCCAGTCCTAAGAGGAGTCAGGGTTTCCTGCCCTGTGGGAAGTCCAAGGTCCTCCC